>CM060832.1:78225000-78470000 GCA_030762175.1 Metallyticus violacea | reverse complement strand
TACATGTACAGTTAAGTAATTGTATTGCTGCAAACTTCATTTTATTAACCTATTCAAAATGGAGGCCCTACATCTGTAAGGTATATATTTAAACCCAGAGGATGCTTTAATATTTGGCATTTTCTGTTTATTTTATATGATTTTATTAATTTTTCTTGGTTATAAGTATTTTTAATTGTCACTGCAGAATCCTCTTTTTTTTTTTTTTTTTTTTTTTCCCCGGGAGCAATGGTTCAGTTAAAATTCTATATCAGGACTATTTATTATAGAAGACTTATGGTTTGTCTTGAATGATAGAAAAAGTTGTATTTTATAAATTGGCAGCGTTTGTTTCCATGAAATCATCCTTGTTATTTTACGATGTTAGAGAGTTTTAGCTAATGTTTCTCTCAAAAAGTTAGTTTTTTTTGTAAAAACTTTTTAGCTGCAATTGTTGAAATACTATATTTTTTGCATAAGTTTCCCATTTTATTTAGGATTACTATCACTTTGAAACTTTTACCACTTATTCGTGATATTATTGTGATGATGTGCATCTATCTTGGTAGAGCTACGATATAAGGTGACAATATAAAAAAATAAAATGTTGGGAGTAGAATAGAAAAATAGCATACAATTGAAAATAACTTATAATTTTATTCACAGTCATGATTTAATAGTGAAAATAGATCAATAAAGTTCAACTATGTGCATCTGTATCTGTAAAATTTTCATTTCATTAGTTTTGATAATCCTTGAGAAAATGGGAAATGAAGTTGGTAAATTTAACATTACAAGGATAGGCCTTTCATACTCCCCTGAAACTTATACATAAAGAAAGAAGAACGTCGATTAATGCTCTACAGAAGACAGAAGATATTGGTTATTAAGCTTTAAGATTTACAAAATGTATTTGACGGATTAAAATTAAAAAATGTTAATTATATAATTTTAACATTAATAGTGATCTATATTTACTAAAATAATTTTATATGTATGTATTATATATATATATATATATATATATAAAATTGAGTGAACGTTTTCCAGAAGAAAAACAGACAATGTGTATGTTGAAGACAACAAAAAGAAGAAGAAAAGCAGCAGCAGTAGGTGGAGGAGGAGGAGGAGGAGGAGGAGGAGGAGGAGGAGAATGTTGGCTAGTATTTTTCGATATGAATTTATTATTCTTCAATATCTTTCCACCGATCACCTTTTCCAATTCCTTCGCTCTACGTTGGCTTTTAGCGAGTTCCGAAAGAAGAGCGGTTGTACATGCGAAACTTACATGTAATATATGGGTAAATTGTCCATCCGTTATTCGCAATTTTTGTTTTTTCTCAATGAAATTTGGCATATAGCTACCAATTAATAAACAATTCGTCGGGTTCGTTAACCAGCAAAATTGTACCATTGGGGTGGGGGGATTAACCTAAAGCGAAACTTTTTAAAATAGTTAAAAATTGCTCTAGGGGGCGCAATTTTCGTTTCTTCTAAACGAAACTCTGTATATTGCTTTAAAATAAAATAATAAAAGTAGTTTACGAAAATCAGGGCAATTGAGTCATTAGGAGTGGGGATATACTGAAAAACAAGCGGAAGTTAAAGCGAAATTGAAAAATCGCTCGAGAGGCAATTTTAATTTTTTAAAGGAAACTGGAAATATGCCATTTTCTCTATATTACTTTAAAGTAAAAGTATAAATTAATTCAGCACATAAACTGTATTTGTAATGATGCATATGTTTTATATTTAACAAAAGTACCGTCTTTTTTTTTTTTTTTTTTTTTGAATGGTGTTTAACGGCCGTTTTTTACTACTGAGGCACCACAGGCGATGAACACTGATGATACATGAGATGAAATTATATATTGGGAAAGGATTTTTTTTAAGGTAGGAAACGTCCCAGGCCTAAGTTTAGGGTACCTTCTCGGCATTTGCCAGTTATGAGGACTGAGGAAAACCTGGAAAAAAACTTAGTCAGGGACAACGGTCCTGGCGGAATTCGAACCCCCAGACCTCCCGCTCACGAGTCCGTGCCTTAACGACCTCGGTCACCCGTGGCGGTGAAGTACCGTCGTGAAGATAGCAAATGTAAAATATTAATCCAATATGTGTTTGAGAATTATGTTTGTATATAAGAGCGCTCTGCAGCTCTTCAGAAAACGTTTACGTTACATGTTTGTACTATAATAACATTTAAATTAACTTTCAAAACCATTGAAAATCGATGTAGCTTTAGATTGTTTATTGTTGGTTGTGTATATTTGCTTAGTATGTTGTAACATGTTTTTGTTTTATTGAAACATATGAACATATTCTTCTTAAATACACAATGTAACTCGAAATTGTTTGTTATTCTCTATTTTATTGAATGTAAAGATGAGTTCGTTTCATTAACATGGTTACACTTTAAAATGATTAAAAATCCCACACTGAATAGCTTTGTCTATCAGTGATCAGTTAATAGTATACCATTAATTTTTGTGCTTTAATGTAATTTCTCTTTTGTTATACTTATAGATTGCAAGAATTCTAATGTTGCTCCCCTAATACCACACAGTAATAACATAATTTATTTCATTCATTAATTAATAAAGCCATAATTTGGATTTTATATTTTTTTAGCTACTCTACTAGGTGAGGAATTCCTTAGTTTTACCCTGCTCTTGCATGACGGACTTTTTTATTCCATATCTTTCGGCTTTCCCCAATTAACTTACAGGATCCCTTTCATAAAGCATTTGACTACACCATCGTAATTATTTTATACCATTTACAATAATTTACCTCGTCGTTCTATTATCACTTTAATATGATATCAACGCCTCCTGAGTTTTGAACAATTATCCGTAAAAAAAATCGCTCCTGCCAACAATAATTCAGCTTTCAAAGTTCATATTTATCGCTAGTTTATGGGATGTGCTCTTCATACAACATATATTGTAGTTTTTCTTATATTCTTGTCTTGAAATTCATTATTAAAATTCCCCAAAACATTTTTTTATTATTCGGAGTAATTTTTTCACATTTTTGGCCCTAAATTATCAATCTCGTGTTATTTTTAAATGTTTATGCGCTTTTTAAAGTCATATACCTATGCGTATATTTGTCCTATTAGCTGGTGCACTGCGTTATAGTAATAATAATAATAATAATAATAATAATAATAATAATAATAATAAAACTTACCTAAAACTGAAATGTTGTGTCTTTCACTAGAAATTACAGGTATACACAGAAACACCGTTTAGCGAATGATAAAAGTGCATTTCAGCTACAATATAACTATAACTATAACTATATAATATAACTATATAATACAATTCAGCTATAATATACAATATGGATATTTTAACAAATATGCAATCAAAATTATCTAATATCTTTGATAAAGGCACCAAAGCGCAAGAAAAAGCATTAAGAACAGTTTCACATTACTTTATTTTTTTCTTCTTTTGGCTAAACTGAAGTACAGCATCACTCACTAAGTCCTTTTCAGTAATGAATGCTGCTAAAGATGACAGCCTTTCTTGATACATTGTGGCTTTTACGACATTAACGTGGAAACTGTCTCTCTGTGCTTGCCTAATGTGAAATGTGAGCAAGATCTTCAGCGCAACTTGAGAGTTAAAAACATCTCTTTATGTTATACTTAGAAATGAGCTGTGAGCATTCCAGCAATTATTAGCACTGCTGCTGTTTTGCAGAACATCTTCCTCAGTAATATCGGGTGACCCATTCTAGGGAGTAAATATTGTTGGAGATTCTAAGTCATCAGTTTCTCACTTGAATGTTTCAAAGAAAGTATGCCATAAACGAAGCCGAAGTAACTTTTGAAGTGTATTAAATCTTAAATTTCTGTGCTTCTGTATCTATCACGATATTTTTCTTGCATAGTCTTCCTTGTTTTAATTCTTTTAAAATGTTTGATTTCTCAGTTATTTCTTCTGCAATTAGTACTTATTCTCGAAACCATGTTCTCTGTACCCTGTCAATAATTTTAATCTGTAACATATAATTACACATCAATCTTCAGTCATAATTTACTAACAAAATTTACCTTAATCAAATTTAATTATATACTATCAAACATATTAGTATTTGAAATATTATTAATTGTTCTTGGAGCAATTAAGCTCACTGGAAAAATGCCGGACATGTAATGCTTTTATGCTCCCTATTCTACACTCTCACATAATTTCGCACAGGGGTTTCAAAGTGATGCTAACTATCTTCACGATTTTCCACCTACCAGGCAACGTTGGTACAGTAGCCTGCCAATTTCAACTACGGTGCAGCAAAGTGTGAAGAAAGTCACTGGATTTAACCTGCAGTATTCACGTTTCCATTTTTCCCCCTCCCTTCCGTTATCGTACCCCTAACTTCGACACTTTTTCAAAGCCAGGCCTAGATGAGTCAATTTTTATATTAATGTAACTGTCATGCTTTACCCTTAGCTCCAACTACACAATAAATCCAATGAAATGTTCTTCTAACGTGTCTTCACTTTTCATCAATATGACGAAGAATTGCTCATATTTGCTAACATCTATGCTACAGCTTAGTATTTAGCCTGAAGTATTTATGTGCAGCCATTAATTCAATAAGCTTGTTCTTAATATTCTTATTTATATAATTACTTTTAATACCATCATTAAGAATTCGCTCTAAATCTAGGAGCATGGGATCAAATTTTGCATTAAGGCTGACAATATCTAAAAAACCCACTCCTGTCTTGGCTGAAATTTTTCCTGCGATCCTTTAAAACCAAATCATGTTGAACGAAGTCAAGAATTGAATTATTCATTTTTTAAAGGTATTTAATGCCCGTTTTTACTACTGAGGCGCCAACGGTGAACACTGATGATACATGAGATGAAATGATATAATGCGAAAACAAATTTTTTTTAAGAAAGGAAACGTTCCAGACCTAAGTTTAAGGTACCTCCCCGGCATTTGCCAATTATTAGGACTGAGGAAAACCTAAAAAAAATTCAGTAAGAGGGACGGTCCTGGTGGGGTTCGAACTCCAGATCTTCCACTCACGAGTTCACGCCTTAACGACCTCAGCCACCCGTGGCGGATTTTTTATTCCAAAATGTCGACTTATTTCCTTCCCCTTGTTAAATTTCGCTGTCGATTGTTTTACAACAACTAAGTAGTTTTCAGTTTCTGTCCATTTCAAAATAGTTTATATATTTCAATTTAGTGAGCTTTTAATCCACTACTAAGATTTTTTTAAATCATTACCATCCTTGTGACGCTAGTGTTACTGCAAACAATCAACAAGCGAAACAATACACTATCATGGATTTAGAGTAGATGAGTCAACATCAATGTTGTTTTTTCTTTATTTCTAAGACTCGAACGTAATGAAAAGATGAGAAACGTCTGATACCCGTTCCCAAAGAAAACAATGCGTTTATTTCTCGAACACGTGTGCGAGCAGCGTTTCCTTATAGTACCAATTACCGGGTCAGAGCTAACCAAAGCTCGTTCTTCATCTAAACGTGAATTATGAGAGGAAATAGCAATTATGTAATTGCTTAAGCTCTATTACTGAAATTTCGTACTAACAGTTTTCTGAAGACGGTGAGGGGGGCCCTGATAAATCGCGCGGTTACCTTTACCCATGGCACTACCACCGAATTTTCAGTCTTGGAGAGAGATCTTTATTTATGGTCAATGATTCCTTTTTATAATCCAATCACTTTATATGCACAAATAGCTAAGATCGTAAAAATATTATCCTTAAATGTACCTTTACAGGATTTCCTATTCTTTATTGGAATATGATTATTTTACATCCTTTTTGGAGCAAGAACAATTTTTCATTTGTTATGCCACATCCTTCCAAATTGCAATCCCGTAACCTAAATGTGGGTAAACTATTTCATCATATGAATTTATTAAGAGTTCAGGAACTTAAAAGCTTTTGCTTGTTTTGTTACAATTTTCCTGAATAAGTTGTTCATACATCTAAATGTATTCTAGAGAAATTATAACTTGCTATTTGCTCAATTTTCTGGGTGTTAATGCATATGTTTAGGGTTAGTTTATTATAACTGTAACAGTGGCGAAACGAAATGGATTTTAATTTGCTGACATTTAGCCTCAATTCATTTCTGTTTAGGAAAACTAATACTTACATGCATTAAATGTTTATTTAGCGTCTGTTAGAGGTTTGAAATATCTAATGCTGCATTACTACTATTGTGTCATTGGCACATGTAATTATTTTATATCCAGCCTCTTCAGGAAAACTATTTACGTACTCTGTGAGCCCCTAAAGTGGGTACGGTCCAGTGCAGCTGGATCTTTAAAATATATATATAGCATTGCCAGTATTCAACTGTTTTACCCGAGCTGATAAAACTCAATAAAGGAAGGGAAACAGTGTTGCGCGTGTACACGTACAGATTTCAAAGCTTGTGTATAAATCCATGTCAACGTACTTCAATCAGTGTTTCGTAATGCGGCACACAGACCTTCACTTTACTGTTGTCTAAATACTTTCTTATCGATACAGTAACTTCCTTCCATTCTCCCGACTATTAGGCAACAGACACTTTCTCTTTGGTTAAAGTTGTTAAAAAAATCTGGGGGGAGGGGGGAGTTATGTGTCACTGAAACGAATCCTGCATGCGAGTGCCAAAACTGTCACGTGGCACAGGTTAACCGTGACATCACTCCCATTTCGCGTGTTACATATCCGAGTCAACAATGGCGTTTTCTCAGCTTGTGCCGACGACGATCGCCGAGCTATTTACGAAAAGTGAAAAAATGAGAAAAGTAAATAAAAATATTTACATTATGACATTTCCACACTTTTAGCAAGTGCACCATTAATATTTTTATGTTGTAAAATAAGATCTAAATAAGATTAATAAATTTATAATTAATCTTAGTTTATGTTTTAAGTTTCAAGTCTCAACATATTTTCTAGTGTCGGATGCAATTAGCCCTTCATATTACATACAATCACAAAAAAGAAGGAAAAAAAAACCTGCATAATCCTCAATAATATATATATATATATATATATATATATATATATATATATATATATACACATTACCATTATCAAATATATACTATATCATTGATTCTTTTTCTCTCGATATTTTATTATTTTGGAAATGTTGTGATAGCATAATGAAATACGAAAAATTGCTATTGCAGTAAGTGCTTAAACTTGTTTTTAAAACCCATTTTTACTGCTGATGCGCCACAGGCGGTGGACACTTATGATGCAAGAAATAACTAAATATATTGCAATTTTTTTAAAGGAAGGAAGCGTTCTATGCCTGAATTTAGAATATTTTTCCGGAAATAAACTCAATCATGGAGGACGATCGTGGCGGGAATCGAACCCCAGACCTCTCACTTACGAATACGCGCCTTACGGCCTCGGCCACCCATATCGGTGCTTAAATTAATGAAAACGTGAGTGATGGAATATCATATAGACAATACAAAAAAGTCAATTACATACGCTGTGTATGTGGTGATTTAACACTTAAAATAACAAATTTCATTTCATAATTACAATAACCTTATTCCATTTTATTTTTCTGAGATCTTCCCGATAGTATTTCTTGTTTATGAATTTATTTTAATATCTTACTTTTGTATAAGCTTTATCCTGTTGCCTCAGTAAATGACAACATTTGTTCAAATAGAACATTTCCTTATTCAAATCTAATATTTTAACTTTTATTCTGTGCATTCTTTCATGTTTTTAGGACACGCATTTCTGCTGAGGATTTATTACCATATCTTTGCATGTAGTTGTCCAGGTTTACTATCCTAATACAAAATTCAAGAATCATAATTACCTTGCAAAAACTTATTTGTGTGACTGCCTTTGTTTTTCTTTTAAGAGTGCAGGATTTTATCCTATAAACATGTCATAAATTTTATCAATATATTAATTTCTCTCTTATAATAGAACCTTTATCACAAAATGTTAATATTTTTAAATATTTTTATATAATGAAAATTACCAGGTTATTTGAAGCATTACTCTTTGTCATAAATTAATTTCTTCATGAACAAGTTTCTTCCAACCAACAAATACAGGAAATATACTACATGCCTTGATTTGCTTTTTTATCTCTTTTCCTCCCCATTTCCCCCTTCCCCCTCTTTTTGTCAACTCTCAATTTCCAATTAAATTTTGGTATCATATCACTTAAATCTGTTGATTTTATAATGAGTTTTAAAAGAGTTAATCTTAATTCAGAATGTAGATTTCGTCAGAAATTACATACATTATGTACATTTGATGAAATTTTCACATTCTTCATGTTTACAAATTTTAACTCTGGTGTAGAGTTTGTCAGAGATGGTTATTTTTATTGAGTTTACATTAAAATGCCATCGTAGAATAAAAAGAGATATTAATTAATAACTTATATTATATACATCTAGAATATTTACAAAATAATAGTTTAAAATTTGTGTACTTACAAAAATGAATTAATAAAATGGGGAAAAAGAATGTACTTATTTTTTTATTGTATGAAGTCCTCCTCTGTATAGCAGGTGTGAGTGATAAGGTATCTTTTTAATGCTAATGTAAACTTATTTTTATTAATATGCATTTCTTTACAGATCATGGAATTGAATCAAATAATATTATGTTATTGTAGTAAATACCTTTCTGGAGTGCCTGCAGCTTATTACTTGATATATGTAAATCCTGTCTATGTCTAATCGGTTCTGGTATAGTGGTAACCATACTTGCCTTATAAACCCAAGTTGGCGGGTTCACACCCAGCCAGGATTAATGGATTTTTTCAGGCGTAAAAATCATAAGTATGGCTTCCTTTGGAAGGGAAGTAAAGCCATGGGTCCTGTGTCATACATTTACAGCATGAAAAAGAACCTCAAGCCTGAAAGAAGAGGCCTCTGAGTAAAATTTGTTGACCGTTTTATGCCTTGAATAGAATGGGACACTGATGATCTGAGATGTTAAAGAGCATCCATAAATAAATCAAATCAAACTGTCTGTGTCTTGTTTTTTGTTGTGCATATCTGAGTTTGTTATGAACATTTCTGAATTGTCTACCACAAACAAAAATATTTTATTTTATTTCTCGTTTTTGTATAAGAAATATTGTTTTAACAATTATTGAATTTCCACAGAAAATTATTCCATAAGTCATTAAAGAATGGAAGTATGCATTATATACTGATTTTAGAATGCTCTTATTTATAAAATTAAAAACATGCCGAGCTTAGTTTGGGTAAGTTGTAATCAATATGGTCTTTCCAATTCATATTATGGTCAATCATAAGGCAAAGAGATTTATGTTACAAGATTCAATGATTTCATTGCCTTCATATTGTATCTTAAGGGCTGCAATGTTCTTATTTTTTGTGTGAAAATTAACATATTTAGTTTTTTCAAAGTTTATATATGAATTTTGTTGCTGTCAAATCAGTTATTTAATGTGCTGGAAATATCATTGGATAAACCTAAGAGGTGATTGACTTTTGTGTTCTTTAATGAGAATACTAAATTCATCTGCAAAAAGAACTGGATAAGCATGTTTGTTTATTACTGAGGGGAGATCATCAAAATACAAATAATAATAATAGTTCCAAAATAGGGCCTTGAGAAACATTTGTGTTAGTACTGACCATTCCGAGTAGGCATTGTAACTATCTGAAGAATTTATTATAACTTTTTGTTTTTTGTTTGATAAGTATGATGCAATCAATTGATAACCTTTGCCCTTAATACCATATAGGATAATTTTATTTGAGTATGATTTGCACAGTCAAAAGCTTTTGATAGATCACAGAATATTCCTAATGTATTAAATTTATTATCAACGGATTTGGAAACTTAGTTAAATTAAAAGTGGCATATTTTTTCCTAAATCCAAACTACTATCCTGCTAAAATGTTACTTTTTTTGAACATTGGTTTTCAAATACTTTGGAGAAAGTCATTAGTAATAATACTGATCTGTATTTCGACAAAGTTTTGCCCTTTCTTATATAATGGTTTAACAATAGAATATTTTACCCTGTCCAAAAATGTTCTTATTAAAGGAGAAGTCACATATATATAATTTAAGGGATTGTTAATATTGTCAACACATATTTTTAGTATTTTTGTAGCTGTTTTATCATATCCTGGTGAATTTTTGCTTTTGAGGGACTGTATTACTTTATTTACTTCAGTTGCATTCTATTCCTAGAGAAGTAAACTTTTCCAATTGCATTTCATTTAGTATGAAATGGGGTCTTTCTTCTGTTGTTTTTTCATCAGTAAATTTTCTGCTACCTTAATAAAATATTCATTAAATAAGGTTGTAATTTGTTGCAGATCTTATGCGCTAATTTTATTTTGAATTTGCATTTTCTTTATTACACTTTTGAGTGATATTTACCAGTTTCTTTTTTTTATAATATTCCAAGTGGTCTTAGGTTAATTATGTTTGTTATCCATGTATAAGATCTGAATTATTTTAATCAAATGTTTCAAGAATCCTTTTGTGCATAATAGCTCATTATAAAGATTACATGCTCACCCAACCACATATCTGATTTATGCTCCATTCAGTTTTCTGTTTTTATTTAAAGATATCATCTATGCATACATTCAAATTCCAAAAATAATATGCTGACTATTAGTACAGTTTCTGCAATGCATTTGGCTCTTAATATGATAAGCATGTTCATTTAAATTCCAACATAAAAAAGTTCATAAAATTCAGTTCAATCCAATATTTAAACTGATAACTTGGTGTATGACAGAAATGTTGCATTCAACCTATTGTCATCCTTTGGATGTGGAAAACCCTGGAGAGAAACTCACCTAAAAATTTTAACATATTACCTTTTGCATACACAGTTCAGTTGGATAAGGTTTTAAATACCTTCAATTTGTTTGATAAATTAAAAAATTTGAAATAATAAAACATTTATTTATACAACAGGCATTAATAGAGTAAATTCAATAATGATCCACAAATATCATGGTGAATATGTTTACGGAATTTCGGAATCCACACAGTGAAACTTTTGTTAATCTTATTTTGATTTAAAGTAAAACACTAAAAATACATACTAAATACTAAAAATAAAGTAAAACACTGTCGTTCATTTTGGTTCACAATGTACCTCAGTGAGGAATGTACCTCACGAAACATGTACCAAAATTACTTTTATAAGTGTGTTTGTGAAACTTAAAGAGAATTTGAATGTGACGACATGATTTTTAGTGTTTTACTTTAAATCAAAATAAGATCATGGTGAATATTTGAATATAAACTAAAAGGAAGAAGACACTGAAAACTCAAGAAAAGTGCTAAATCAACAAGAGTCTGCTTTGGCTGCATACTTTAATACAGACAAAGCATTTATTCCTTCATCTGAGCATCATTATAGATGCTCTTATTGGCATGAGGTGGCTTCCGCTTCAGTAGGCTAAAGCTATTCTGATTTGTAGTGGTAACTTTGAACAAAATACTGCTGAAGATTGATGCATCTAAAGGTTACCCAATGGATGGAGTTTCATACCCATTATCGTGATGTTAGTGGTTAATTTTCTGATTACTGATCTGACAGAACAAGGAGCGTAGGTACATATCTAACCACTTATGCAGATGATTTACATACTCTGCTCATAGACAAATTTATGAACTTATCATCAGTGATATATATAGGTGTCCTCAGCATGTTGAAGGAGATTGGTACATCTGTCAATACAGGAAGGGCTAATTTATTTACCAAAAAGATCTGAATGGTTTCTCTTCACCTTGTTTTTCAGGCAAACATGAAACTCTTATTTTGATTTAAAGTAAAACACTAAAAATCATGTCATCACATTAAAACTCTCTTTAAGTTTCACACTTATAAAAGTAATTTTGGTACATGTTTCGTGAGGTACATTCCTCACATTGTCAACCAAAACAATGACTGAGGAATCAATTTCAGCAAGGTATGTATGTTGCTATGTTTGCTCTGGTGGTCTGTTAATGAACTTAAACAATATATTGTCTGCTTCCGGTATATCAAAATTCATAAGTTTGTATTCATATTTTTTTTATGTAAATTTTTTCCCATATATTAAGTTCTTTCGGATGTCGAATTGTTTTTAGTAATGTTATGTCCTTCTCTATTTCATGATTTTCATTCCAAAAATGTGCAGGCCACTGCTGATTTTTCTACTTGTTTATGTCTAATATTTCTCCAGTATTCCTTTAATCTTATCCCCAGATTTCTCTGTGTTTTTCCTATGTATATTTTGTCACAATCTTTGCAATTAATTACCTGAATTTTCTTCTTTCTTCTTTTTTTGTTTAATTTTATTTAGATTCAATAATTTACCAACACTATATCTGTTTATTGGTGTCAGAAACAACCATAAAATTTACAATGGAAATCGAAGTTAATAATACTTTACCTTTTCTGGACCTAAGGATAATAAAAAGGAATAAAAATATAGAATTTGGTATATACAGGAAGGACACACATACCGACAATTACATAAAAGCAAAAGGTTTCAACCCCAGACCCCACAAGGAAGCAGCATTCAATAGTATGACATATAGGCTAGTTAATACACCACTCAGTAAAGAAGAATACAGGAAAGAATACACACACATAATACACACAGCAGAAATTAATGGATTTAACAAACAAATGGTAGATAAAAAAATAAAAAGATTTAAAAATAAAAAAAAATTAAACTAATCACTATACTCAGTTCTTCACTTAAAGAAAACACTTATCAAAAATTCACATATCACCCTTATGTTAACCATAAATTCCAAAAAATTTTCAAAAAGTATAACATTACTCTGGCACAAATAAATAGATATAGTGTTGGTAAATTATTGAATCTAAATAAAATTAAACAAAAAAAGAAGAAAGAAGAAAATTCAGGTATATATAGAATTAATTGCATAGATTGTGACAAAATATACATAGGAAAAACAAAGAGAAATCTGGGGATAAGATTAAAGGAACACTGGAGAAATATTAGACACAAACAAGTAGAAAAATCAGCAGTGGCCTGCACATTTTTGGAATGAAAATCATGAAACAGAGAAGGATATAACATTACTATAAACAATTCAACATCCGAAAGAACTTAATATATGGGAAAAAATTTACATAAAAAAATATGAATTTTGATATACCGAAAGTAGACAACATATTGTTTAAGTTCATCAACAGACCACCAGAGCATACATACCTTCCTGAAATTGAATCCTCAGTCGTCGTTTTGGTTGATAATGTGAGGAATGTACCTCACGAAACATGTACCAAAATGACTTTGTGTTTGTGAAACTTAATGAAAGTTTTAATGTGACGACATGATTTTTAGTGTTTTACTTTAAATCAAAATAACATTAACAAAAGTTTCACTGTGTGGATTCCGATATTTCGCAAACAAACATGAAACTATTTGAAATGACCAAATATCTATGAGCTATCTCAGATAATAAACTGAACTGGAAAGCAATACTGGTAATTCATTATTGACCTGCAGAAGAACAATTTATGTTATCCTGGGCCTAAATCATGTGTTGTTATTTACTATACACCACAATGGTAACATTTCTAAATTGCATGGTCTCTGATCTGGGGATCCAGAACAACTAAGGCTATGAGCAATATAAAAGTACAAATCCTTGCATGTTGAAGTATTACTTATACTATACACACTCTGTTCATAGATCTGCAGATTTTATGAGGAATCATTTGCTGGAATTCAGGTTCAGGTGAGAGTGAGTGCCTATTGACTCAAGACTCTATGTGATATGTTTAGCTATCCTATAAAGACAGCAGTGCTATTCTGTCTAGTCTTGGAAAAGTTTAGTCAGTGATTAACATTTTGTTAATCCTAGATATAATTTAATAAAAAGTGCAGATAGGTATATATATTGTTTAAGAAAGAAATTGGCTATTGCCTCCTTAGTATTGTCCAATCTGGTGGTAGAATTATCACATTTACGAATAAATCTATGCAAGAGAAGGCTCAAGCAGATAACATCTATAGGACTCAAATCTCTCATTCCCTCTGGATGGGCAAATTGATGTATTTTGGGCACAACACATTAGCGAACTTTTCCTGTATATGTATTTGTTCTGACAGCAAGATGTCATTGAGGCACTTGATACTGTCAAGGTTACCACCTGCTAGCCTGATAATGCCAACAGGCCTTGAAAGAAGTATCTTCTAGCTGCTCAACGTCCTTGATTTGGGTATCTGGATGCACTGGTGTTACAGGGAATGAGTTTGCAAATGTCTGGGCAAAGAAAGAATCAACAGACAATTTTGTCCATTCTGAAGTCTTTGCTGGGCATTATTAAGCCACATTTAAAGAGAGAGGTCAACTTTTGGATGACTAATCAACACTAACAATTGAAATAACTCCCATGTTCATTTCTGTCAATCAAGGGCTCTAATAAAAGACTCTGTAAAGTTCAAATGGAGGAATTAACCCTAAACTGGGATTAAGTTAAAACTATGATACGTCTTTCAACTGGCCACTAAGCACCAATATATTATGGGGTTTATTTATAATCGTAATTGAATAAGATGGAAAGCAGAAGATGAAAAATTTGGTACATTGCAGTATTGTAGCTCAGATTGCATAAGGATATGTGACTATTGGGTCCAAAATAGTACATAGATTATACCATTATTTATGAAAATGATGTCATTAGAAGTGACCTATCCTCCATTTTTCAGGCAGATTGGTCTTAGGCTGTAACCTTAGATATGGAGCACAATAGCCCATTTAAGACCTAAATGCATGCAGACCTTTAGTTGAAGCCTGAAAAGATAATAAAAAATGAGGAATATTATAAATATTCTACATTAGTTTTTAAATGGACAGTTTCTATATAACACAAAGAACTAATAGAAATGGGATCTATTATTAAACATAAAGAAAAAATAAAAAAATGTTTTTCAGACCAAGAAATGCCATATTTTATGTATATGTAAACATACAAACATTCTGCCAATATTCTCCAATATCCCTTTACTGTTGTTTGTTTTTAATGTAAAGAATTAATTATTTATAAATTATATTTTCCCTTTATTTTCTTCTCATTCAAACTTAAAATAAGCATACATTTAATTCAGATCTTATTTTTACATATGTCCCAAGTGGTACTCAGTCTTAGGAATATTATTTCTATAATTAATTTGTTGCAGTTTTTCCACTCCACAAAACTGTTTTTTTTTTTAATATGTTTACTGTCCCTTTATACTGTTGAGGCATCACAGGCAGTGAACCACTGATATGTTGGGAAAGGAATTTCTTTTAGAGGAAGAAAGCATTCCAGACCTAAGTTTAGGGTGCCTGCCCAACATTTTGCATGTATGTGGACTCAGAAACACCTAGAAAAAACCTGTCAAGCAGGCTGGTCCTGGCAAGAATTCTAATAATGTACTGCTGTGTATCAAAATGTGTATTATCTAATAAAAGAGAATGAGAAAAGTACAACAGAGCAGAATTAATATGTTAGGGTACTTCAGCATTGCTTCTTTTCTGGTTATAAATATAAAATTTCAAAATTAAGTGTAGAAAAAGCTTTTTCACTTGCTTATTAGGCTTCCTTATCTATTTGATAGAGTGGTTCACACAAAATGGGTTTAAAATACAGATGAATAAACAAAATGCTCTAGTGTACTATCACAGAAAAACGTTTTTGGAATCCTTAAACTGCTAAACAATAAGAAAAAGTATGTAGTGGAAGCTTATTTTGTTTTTAGCACATTAAAATGAACATGATTGCCTACAAAGTTATGCTTTTCAAATAAATTGTACTTAAGAAGCTGTAGACAATGGAGTGAATATATCTTACACTTATGTATTCAACTTGTTTACACTAAACTCCATCTATTTAACTAAAACTAAGACATGTCTTGGGAGAACTCACTCCCATGTTCAGTTGTTTGTTACTGCTGTTACTTGAAATGGTGCCTGGATACCCAGATGCTCCTATGGTGGTGTCTGGTAGTTAAGGTAGGGACTTGCCAAGTTCATCCATAGGAGGAAAATCAAAGTTCATTAAGTTTTCTTTATTTTTTATGATGAAAAATTTTCCCAAGTAGATAGTTCCATTGGATTGCAAAGTTATTTCAGTAGATTAACTTCTGGTTTAATTTCATTATTTTTGGTCCAAAAGTGAGCTGCTACCACTGATTTATCAACCTGCTTAAACCAAATATTCTTAAAGTGTTCTTTTCTCTGAATTTTCAAATTTTTCTTCATTTTTCCAATGTATCTCTGATCACAATCTGCACATTTGATTTCATAAATTCCTGATTTCTGTTCTGTTGGTATAGGGCCTTTTACAGTGCAACCTAATAAATTCTTGATATTGTTAATCTCTTCTGAGTTAGATGTTTAAAACACTCTTTATGGTTTCACTTAAATAAGTGAGATTTACTCAGGATGTATGCATGTTTCATGGAACTATCGTATACATCATCAGCTGCTAAAAATTCATTTCATTTAGTCAAACAACTTAAAAATAGAACAATTACAACCAGAGATATAATTATGTCATTTGACGTAAAGGCCTTTTCCCGAGTGTAACAACAGAGAAGTTTATGCAAATCCTAAGGAAATGGTTAACATCCTTAAATTTGAAAAAAGAAGAAATAGATGACTTACTGAACTTACTGCTCTTTGCATTCAACCAAATTTCTTCAATTTCAACCAGAGATATTACCAGCAAGTTTCAGGCATAGCTATGGGAAACTCCTTGTCTCCATTTCTAGCAGATTTATTCATGAATTCCTTTGAATTACATATCACCAGAGCCTTCCCTTTAATCTTCAAGGCATGGTATAGGTATATGGATAACATATTTGCAATAATACCAAAAAAACATGCAATAGATGCTCTGAAAGTTCTTAATTTACAATATAAATCTATACAATTTACTAATGAAGAAGAGAGAAACGGTTGGTTTCCATTCCTAGAATTAAAAATAAAAAGAAATAGAGATTTTCTGAACTTTAGAATTCACAGAAAAGAAACACACACAGAAAATTACATAAAAAATTATAGTTTAAGCCCCATTCCACATAAATATGCAGTGTTTAAAGGCTTGGCACACAGATTAACATCCCTCTCACAGAAACAGAGTACAAAATAGAATACAAACAGATATACAGACAGCTATAACCAATGGTTTCAACGAGGACACAGTAATAAATATTGTAAATAAATTTAAAAGCAAAAATTGATAAGAGAAGCTTGCACACTAAAGAACACCAAGGAAAGATACAAATTCAAAAGTTTCACATACCGTCCAACTTACGACAAATTTAAGAACATTTTCAAAGAATATGGAATAATATTAACTCCAAAGAACAAATATAATATCAAGAATTTATTAGGTTGCACAGTAAAAGACACCATAAAAACAGGACAGAAATCAGGAATTTATGAAATCAAATGTGCAGATTGTGATCAGAAATACATTGGAAAAATGAAGAAAAATTTGGAAATTCAGAGAAAAGAATACTTTAAGAATATTCGGTTTAACCAGGTTGATAAATCAATCATAGCAGCTCACTTTTGAACCAAAAATAATGAAATTAAACCAGAAGTTAATCTACTGAAATAACTTCACACCTAATGGAACTATCTACTTGGGAAAATTTTTCATCATAAAAAATAAGGGAAACTTAATGAACTTTGATTTTCCTCCTATGGATGAACTCAGCAAGTCCCTACCACAACCACCAGACAACACCACAGGAGCATCTGGGTATCCATTTCAAGTAACAGCAGTCAGTCAACAACTGAAGATGGGAATGAGTTCTCCAGAAACCTGTCTTAGTTTTAGCTAAGTAAGTGGAATTTAGTGTAAACAAGTTCAATACATAAGTGTAGGTAATGCTTTTCATTTACTTTTTTCTGATCTTGCTCCCAATCAGATTATAATGGGAATGTTGATGTTTTCATGATACAATGTCTGCATATGGACAAAGAAAAGAGGAAAAAGAAAGTAAAAATTGAATAAGATAGTGAAAGAGAGAAAACAGAAGTGGAAGAAGAACTCTAATAAGAAAGATAAGAGCATGAAAGAAAATTTATTATTGCTGCTGCCAATCAGGGAAATATAGCAGAGGCAGAAGAGTAACCACAGGCACAAAAACTAACATAATTCCTATGTATTTTAGTAATTATAGGGTTGGTCCTGATGGTGTAGTGGTTACCATACTTGCCTCCTAAAACCAAAATGCGGGTTCGAACCCGGCCAGGACCGATGGATTTTTTCGGGCGTAAAAATCCTAAGTATGGCTTCCTTCGGAAGGGAAGTAAAGCCGTGGGTCCCGTGTCGTACATTTGTAGCACGAAAAAGAACCTCAAACCTGAAAGAGAGACCTCTGAGCAAAATTGAGTTGAATGGGATGCTGATGACCTGTGATGTTAAAGAGCGTCCATAAATAAATAAAAAAAAAAGTAATAAATATATAGGTGTAATTGATCTACAATTCATGCAAGAAAACCAGTAGACTACATTATGTTAACAAAGTTGAAGAGGAGATGAGGGTGATGACAGAACAATGGCAGAATAAATTATGAGAAACCAGAGAACCCAGCGAAAAACTGCCCAGAAGCCACTTTATCTCAAATAAATTCCACTTAGGGCCACTGAAATCAAACTGGAGGGATCGGGAGGAAAGCACTTTAACCCACTTTGCCATAGCATTGAGTCATCTGGGTAATGATATTTCAGAGTTTGCTCTACCCTGAAAAGCGGAATACTGTTTAATCTTAGGCACTGATAGACTCTGAGCTAATGTGCAGCATCATTAAGTCATCTTTTATCACCTAAGAGTTCACTTGCCTTCTAAAAAGGCAGCTTGGGTATATCATCAACAGTCATAGTAGAAATAGTTGTGGTTATAGCTGTATCTGGGAAGCTTTCACTATCTAGTATCCCAATAGTAAGATTTGTTTGTTAAATTACAGAACACTGAAACATTTTTTCAATAGATATTTTACATCTGGACGTAGTGGGATAAGACAGCAATTTTATTCCGAGTAATTCTAGATCTTTCTGACAAGTCAATCTTCCTTAACCCTCAAATTTTATCTGGGGTCTTTTTTATAACCACATATCTAAATACAAATGATCCTAAACATTCCAGTAACCTAAATATACTATGCTTGACTATTGTACATTCATTTACAATTATACTTATTATGTGAGAAACATATATTTATTACAATTTTTCACGTTTAGCTTGGAGACATGGCCAATCCCAGCTATAAAGGATATCTGAATTTTGTAGCAACAGCTATTTAGCATTTGAACTTTAAAACTTATGATAACACTAGTATACATGGTTTTGTTGTTTAAAAAAAATTAGTGTTTGTGAATTAGAATTCCATGCTGATTGAAAAAATGAAATTCGTTTTTATGTATGTCAGAATTTTTCAAAATTCAAAATTTTATGTTTTTAATATGTTTCATAATGTAGTAAACCACTAGTATTTCTCTGTGATAAAAGATTTGTAATGAAATTATTAGCAAGACACAATAGTTAATGATTTCAACTTTACTACTTAAAATGTGAAAGAATTGCTTCTTCAGTAGACAGTAAAGCCTAGTATTGCCATTCCCATTTGTTTAGCAGTTTAAAATGTATGGGTAAGATGCCTGTTATTTATTCTTGAGTAGCCTTATCTATCTCGAGGCTCTCCACCCAACTTCACCTATACAAATGAAAGCGCACATGATTTCAGAACAAAATTTATGGAATGAAAAGTTTACACTATTAAGAGCTTGCTATTGAAGCAAACCAAAAGTAAGCTAAATGGTAGAGGATCGCATTGACAGATTTATGGGAATGCAATCTAGCCTGTGAGACAATGCATTTTATAGCATACCTCCCTTTAAAATTATTTTTTCCAAACTTGGAGGCTCATTCTTCTGTTGTTCGTTGTTGTGTTAAACTGAAGTTTGTCAGCAGTTATTCAAAAGAGAACAGAATATTATGCTTTTCATAGAGATGTTGAAACATGTTTGTAAATCATCCAAATTTGTTTTGTAATACATGTGAGTCATATACATTAGTAAAACAAAGAATATAACAGCTTTCATTAAGAATACTTATTTTGGGCTTTGGCATTAAGTTAGATCAGGACAACCATGGTGTCCTCATAAAGTGTGACATAGCTATGTAGAAGAATTGAGGGATTGGAAAAAGGAAGTCGTTGCCCTTCGGTATCCCTATGATATGAAGAGAATTACAAATCATGGAGATGATTGTTATTTACATTCCTTCTGCCTCAAGTCTTAATATATCTGTTCCTGTACCCTCTCAATCAAATGTGTTGCTATCTGCATCCAGTAGCACAGAAACTGAATCTCCAGAAGATGATACTTATGAGCCAGAAAGTGTTGTGATAAATGTTTTTAATCAAAGTAAGCTTATTGAAAACATTAATTTTTCGATAGGAAATTAAAAGCTGGTATATTTATGGCCCACAATTCAAAACTTGATAATGGACAAACAGTTTGAGAATACTATGAGTGGAACGTAAAGTATGCTTGGATATGCTTTAGAAATGTTGCTGTTCTCAATTATGTTAACATAGAGAAAATGATGTTACTAAGTTTAAAAAGATTGGTTGCAACACGAGTGTCAAAGTACATTCTCTTCATTCCCATCTAAATTACTTTCCTGATAATTCATAAGATTTGAACTGTGATAAGGAACAAGATCAAAAATTTCATCAGGATATGCAAAAATATTAAGATTATCAAGATGGTAAGTGTACAGATTGTGCTATAGCTCCAATACACAGGTTTTTCCGCGAATACCTATCAGTCCTGGAAAAAAAAGAAGGAAAAAAAAAAGGCGTAAAAATGGAGTATTATGCAAGTCTTGTAAATGTAATTAACATTTTCACTGCGGCAAAATTGACCTAGCAATACAAAACTCAGTCTTCAATGAATGGCCTTATGCCGGTTGCCGAGACGACGCTAATTTGGGTAATTCTACTCCTCTAAATATTATTGCATTGTATGAGGAAAGCAAGACTCTTCATACAATTATTGAAAACCTAAGACAGGACATACTCCATTTGGAAGAAACATTTAAGACAAATATTATTCATTTGTAAATAAAACCTCAACTATATGCATTGCTCTCATTGGACTGCCGAAATAACCGAGATCCCAACAAGCCGGAGATTATCCCCTATAGTAAGCACCTCAAATACACACGAGGCTCTGCAACATTTATCAAACGAAGAATATCAAAACCCAGCCTAAGATAATCCCCCGGATATCAACAAATATTTGCCGACAGCCACGGAAGAGGCTTAGCTGAAAGAATGAACAACAGTGTACAAGATAATTCTACGAAATTAAACTTGATGTTACCCGCAAGGCTGAAAGCACTTAACTGCTGCTGTGGGCATGAGTACCCGAGCGACTAGCCAAAAGCGAGCGACAGCAGAGAGACAGAGCAGACGGTATACACACGCACTCAACTTTGTAAATGTAAATGAATAGGGACGGGTAAATCACTGACTGTAATCAGTGCATTATTAGGCGGGTGAAATATTGTAACGGTAGCAAATGTGCTCTTATTCCAATTCGCAACTAATTCATACATACATACACTAACTAATCTGTCGCTAACGAACAAAACCTAGAAACCGGTAGACCCAGTGGTTTGGGAAGTAAATCGTTGTAATTGTGGCAAAATATTATTAGGCGGGTGAAACATTGTAACAGTGGGAAATGTGCTCTTATTCCAATTCGCAGCTAATTCATATATACACACACTAACCTAATCTATCGACTAACTTCGGACAAAACCTAGAAATCGGTGGACTCAATGGTTTAGCGAGTAAATCATTGTAATTGTGGCAAACCATTAATAGGCGGGTAATATATTGTAACGGCGAAAAATGTGCTCTTATTCCAATTCGCAACTAATTCCTATATATCCACACTAACCTAAATCTGTAGGCTAACCACGGACAAGACAAATTCTAGAAACCTGTGAACCAAGTGGTTCAGCGAGTGAATCATTCATTATAATTGTGGCAAACTGCCCTTATGCCAATTCGGTCCCACCGTATTTGAAAGTAAGTGAAGCATAAGAGTGTGTTGGACGACAGATTAGATAGAATTTACTTAACAAGCTTTACTGTGTGAATTCCAACATAGTTTTTTTAAAAAAAAGTCTTATAATTTTTCGAAAGTTCTTCAATGAATATATTTTATAGTAAAATCAATAATATAATTACAGAACTTAAACATTGCTCAAGCATTTAACAACTTTTTTGTCTCTGTAGGTCAAAAATTAAAACCAAATAGATTTAATGCATATCAAAATATAAAAGAAAACTCAAAAGATATTCTCTAGCATCTACCTGTATCCCACTAATATCACTGAAATCAAAAAATAGCATAGAAACAGATACCAAAATTGCAAATCCTGTAGAATATATAATTAACTGCTGTCTTGAGCTAACATAAGTTTTAACAGTTTAAACAAAACATTGGTCCTCAGATAAATTAAAAACTGCAAGAATAACATGCATTTTTAAAATAATAAATATAATTACTAACCAATATCTGTACTACCAGCAATATCGAAAATCTTTGAACGTATCATACACAACCGAATAACAAAATATCTAATTAAATATAAATTATTACCTAAAATAGAAAATGGATTTGTGAGTAACAGATCCACTTTAAGTGCAATATCCATCGAGTTGAAAGCTTAATAAGTTGTACTGACTCTGGAAATTATGCTGCTGGCATGCTACTGCATCTTACAAAGGCTTTTGACTGTTTAGACATAGACTTTGTCTAAATTATCTATTTTAGATATTAGGGGATTAAGTTATAGTTTGATAAAATCATATATGACAAATAGAAAACAGTTGGTGCACTTAAAAATAAATAATAGTGAATATCTATCCCAAACACAAAATATAACTTATGGTGCACTGCAAGGATCCATTCTTAGACTAATATTATTTGTATTATATATACACGACATCAGAGACAAAATACAAACTGCTAACATCACCGCACAATTTGAAAATGATACACAATTACCATTAGTAACTCAAATTTTAATGATTTGGAAAGGAAAACAAAGACAGTTTTAAACTCAGCTGTTGAATATTTCAATGTATTAAACTTAAGTGTAAATCCTGCAAAGTGTGAGATAATCAATTTTGGCTTTAAAAGCCCTGGTAAACAATTGCAATTAAATATAGTAATAAAAATACTGATGATACTAAATTATTAGTATTATATATTGACAAGATATTAATTGTAATACCCATATTCAAAAACTAGCAACAAATCTTAGTCAAAATCTATTCCTTCTCAGATACTTGAGGAAGCATGTTTCTCCACAAACATCCAGGACTATTTACTATTTATCCATTCTCTAATTGCGTATGGAATTGAAATATGGGGCAATACTTCTAAACTTAATCAAAATACAGTATTCATCTAGCTAAAATGGGCTGCGCGATATTTGGATAATTTGAAACAAATTGAATCTTGCAGAAATATGTTTAGGCAACTGAAAATATTTTATCTATATATATTGAGTTGTTTTGCATTTAGTCAAGTATAAGCTTTCCATGAATACAAACTTAATGTCCACAACCACAATACTAGAAGTAAAGATGGCCTTGCACTTCCTAGACATAAATTACAGCTGTATGATTTTTTATTTATTTATGGACGCTCTTTAACATCTCAGGTCATCAGCGTCCCATTCAACCCAGGCCATGAAACAGCCAACAAATTTTGCTCAGAGGCCTCTCTTTCAGGCTTGAGGTTCTTTTTTGTGCAGTAAATGTACGACACAGGACCCACGGCTTTACTTCCCTTCCGAAGAAAGCCACACTTAGGATTTTTAAGCCCGAAAAAAATCCATCGGTCCTGGCCGGGTCGAACCTGCGATCTTGGGTATAGGAGGCAAGTAAGGTAACCATTACACCACCAGGACCGACAGCACAGCTGTATGAGAAGATGCCTAGATGCCTAGGAATAAAATTATATAATAAAATTCCTGATATCAAAAATTGCAATGGATACAATACATTCAAGAAACACTTGTTTCATTTCCTTATAGACAAGGTTTACTATAATATTGAAAAATATGCAAATTATAATGAACTATTATGTTATACACTATTAATGTATAAGTAAATGTGTAGGGAAATTGGGTAGTTTATAAGTTGTCATTTTATTACAAAAATTGTTATTTATGCATTGACATGGCTTAATTGTATATAAACATTATATCAAGCTAAAATAAATGAAATGAAATGGAAATAATATATCAAGGTGAGTGGAGGGTTAACATGATGGCTGACTATTCTGGTTGTAAAAAAGGTACTGTTCTGAACAACATTCGAGGAGGTCAAAAAGAAGGAAATTTGCAGTGGAATATTGAGGTAATGTTATGCATGTGATTATTGGTACTAAATAACAATTTATAGCATAATGTTTTCTCACAGAATGCTTGATAGAAAATAATTTTCAGGGCATTTCACAAAACTATAAATTCATTTCTAGATAGCAATTAATTTATTGCTGTTGAATTCACATTTTTACGATTTGTATGAAAACCTGAAGTATAGGGAAAAATTGGAGATTATTTTTGAATTCAGCTCTTAGAAAGCATTAAGAATTGCATATGGGATGCAAATGAACAGAAAGCAAGTTTTAAAATGGAGATCAATGTAATTACTAACAGAATAAACCCACTGTTGTATTTCTAAAACTGAAATGTACACAATGCCATTGTAATTACAAACAGAGAACTGACAAAGTAATACCTATTTCATGCATTTTGGATATTTTTATGAGGTTTCAAAAGGATACAGTCTGGAACAAGATGTACAAGATGTTACAAACAGTGATCATTATAATAGTATCATTTTTCTATTTAGATGAACACAACTTGTTTCACATCCATGAACTTTCTGCTTGTAATTGAATATTTAGACCCTATTATAATTTGAATTAGAAAATTAGGTTCCTGTATTTTCTACTGCAGCAATTGATGGGACTAAATTAATTAAATAAATCATTATTTAAGGATAAGAATTACCTCCAAATGCAATTAGAGTTTTGTATTTTGCTTTTATGAAAATAATATTTACTTAAAGCTATAAAAAGTGTTATTTATTTACATTAAATAACCTTAGGGTCAAAAAACACCACATGCCAATTTAGAGCACGTAAGTTGCAAGATTAATGGGCAGAAGCATTGACAGACATCATTGTACCCAGAGCTGTACGATAGTACAAGACATGCATCAAGGTTTTCATCCTTTGTTCCACACCTTTGCTAAAAATTACCTTGACCAATGATTGAAGGAGATTTTTTTCTTCAAGGTATTCAAGCTATACAAAAAACCCATTCTTCATTGCACGTTACAATGCATTTTCAGTAGTGACTGCCAAGGGAATTTTAAGAAGCTGCTTGTAAATATTAACTCATCACTAATATGAGTTGTAATTAAGTTCAAATAGATCTACCCATTGTCCTTTGTACACTGTGAAGTTGATGTGATGCATAGCAATTGTTGGTTTGAAAACCACAAGGCTTGCTGACAATTCACAGATGCATTTGACAGTTCTTCAAGCACTTTGCTAATCCTTATTTTTTATAATTGAAGGTTGTATGAACAAGACTCATTTTTTGTTGGACCAGTCCTGATCAAAGAAGGGGGAGCACTTCTTGCTACGTATAGCAGGCTTTCTATTGTTTAAATCTAAAATGACCTCTTGCTCACACAACAATATTGTGCATTATTTACATGACCATTTGGGACCAATTCAAGATAGAAACACATTTGAATTTCCATAAAGCTTCATATTTTTCCCAAAACAGTCTTGACATGTCACCAGTTCTTTGCAAAGAAGTACCCACTGCTCTTTCTTCTTAAAATTGTGCAAAAAGGGCTATTTTTCATCACATGTCATTTGTATTACCAGAAACTTTCTCTCTTGAGAAATTCTACATTTATACAACAGATAGATGTTACATGCAAAAGAAGAATGCTTGCATATTGTTTATAAAGTATTATATTATTTAATAAAATATAGTTTAAATTATTAAATGATTTGTCGCCTAAAAGCAAATTTCTACTTTTGGACTGATAAAGCTAAATTGACATCTAAGTCTAAAAGGTTGGTATTGGCATCCAGTGAAACATACAGGGTGAGGCATTTATAGTGTTGCGGCCATTTTACTGCGAAACAAAGAGGAAAATCAAAAAATGCTTCCAAAAAAATTTAAAGTGCTCCTAGGGGGACATAAGACAGTGACCTTAACTCGTCTTTGAAATGCAATTCTCAAGGCTATTTCAAGATTAATTTGGTTCTTTCAAACGAAATGGTGTATTTTTTTTCCATGGGAATAAAAACAGTATTCAATTTTCAGTATAAAAGTTCTAGTACATCTGTCAGCTAGGGGTGATAATTGATGAGATATTGGACAAATAAAACAGAATATGATTTTTGCTCACTTTCACTTTACTGGCTTCAATTTACGTTTGGTAGAGTAATAACAATAACTGAAACAATATCCTGTTCACATTACAAACAATTTCAATTCCATAAATGCTAGAAAGTATGATCTTTATCTTCAATGCATTTCGAAAAATGCTTTAAAAGATGGATGAACATGTCTCAACATTTATTTGCTGATTCTTGCACAGACTTTTCTAGTTTGTTAACATAGTTTACCAGGTGTAGTTGGTACTTCATCATAAACTTCATCTTTAATGTATCCCCATAAGAAAAATCCTGAAGAAGTGAAATCAAGGGAACGGGCCTCCTGATGGGCAGGTCCTCTGCGTCTTATCCATCGACCAGGATACTCTCTGTTTAATATTTCTCAAGCTATAGCTGAATAATGAGATGGACATTCATCATGTTAACACCATATTGCAGCCTAGTTCATAAGGGGCACATCTTCAAGCAACACTGGAATTTTTTGTATTTCTGCCCCTTAAGTTTACCTTCAACGAAGTATGGTTAAAAGAACATCTCGGGAACGTTAAGTACAAACAGATTGATAGATAAGCAGTGGCATTTTTGGAAAGATAATCATAGCATAAAAAGAGAAATAAAGTTACTTAAAGAAGCACACAAGACATACAGAATTGGACACATGGGAATCATCTTATGAATTTCGACATTACAGGAGAAGATTGTAATACAAATTTCCAGTTATAAAAAAACACCACCAGGATGGAGTCACAGGTCCTCATAGATGTTAGTTTCTTGTACCAGTCGTCAAGTTGGTTGAAGATGGAGAGGATGTCTCTTCGAAACCGGTCCCACCATATTTAAAAGTAAGTGGAGCATAAGAGTGTGTTAGACAACAGATTAGATATAATTTACATGTAGAGTTGTTGCAAACTATGGTGATTTCTGCGTTATTATGCTACAACTGCTAAATGGAAAAATGAGATGGTTCTTGATACTCTTGATACCCTCAATAGTCGCGAGTTATTAATAATGAATGATAGCTCTGTACATGAGTTCTATACTTTTTCAATGCTTTGTTAATAAAATAATTTTAAATTAATATTGTGATAGTAGCACATTTTAAAGTAGATGCAAGAAATGTATATCTCATTCATAAGCTTGTAAATAGCAAGTAGTGAGAAATTGGGTGCACATCTAAGCCGACAGTTGACCCCATAGTAAAAGCAGTCCCTTTCCTTATATTTCTGATGGTCTGAGCATGTTTGAGTTATCAAATAAAATCACATACTAGGGCAATAAAATGTGCGGAATTGCAGTTTGAAGTAGATATTTTTAATTTGCTATTGCATTAATTTCTAGTATGCTTTCTCACGTTTTGCAGATGTTGAAAAACCATGCTGTAGTTGCAAAATAACCCTAGTTCTAAGTATGAATAATAATAAAAGATTTTTGGTAAATATATCATGTGATCTGTTAAACTACCTAATCATAAATAACTCATTGTAACAATATCATATTTTAGCACCTTTAGCTTATAAGCTGATTATATAATAATATGTATTTTTTCATTTTCAAGATTTACCTTTTTAGATAATATTGAGGAAGTTTAAAACTATTTTAATTTGATCCTGTGAATGAAAACCATGCTATTTGCTTCATTTCTAAAAGATTTTTTTGCGAGGTGGAAAATGTGATGATACTAGCAATAATTGTAAGGATATTAAATATCTCGTAATAAAAAATACACTTTGTGAGTCAGGAAATTCATATCTATATAATTAATTGATGTCATTGTATGATTCAGTTGAACTACACACTCTTAAAGCTTCACTTACTTTTCATAAATGTATGAAACCGGTTTTGAGAACATTTAGTTCCCATCTTCAGCCAGGCTAAAGTTCCTGTCTGATCATTGAGCTGTGGGAATGTATATTCTGCTCTGGTGGCAGTGTGATAAACTTTTAGTTTATGTTTTCATCTCCAGCAATGTCGAAGTTCATTAGACTGTCTTTGTATTTATAGATATAGATTTCTCCCAGGTTACTAGTTCCGTAGGTCCTTGTACTGATTTTAATAATTTTGCTTTATTTATTATGTCGTGATTTTGTGTCCAAAAATGAAATGCTTTTGCTGCTTTCTCTATTTGCTTATACTTTATGTTCCTGAAATGTTCCTTTAACCATGTGTCTATGTTTCTCTTTGTTTTTCCAATGTATATTTTTTCACACTCTGCACAATTTATTTTGTAAATACCTGATTTTTCCTCTTGTGGACTACTGTCATTAACATTATCTATCAGTAAGTTTTGAACATTAAATCTATTAATCGGTGCCAACATGATATTAAAATCTTTAAGAATATTCTGCAATTTTTTTGTAGCCCATGGATGATATGTGAACTTTTTAAAAATTAGCTTATCTTTTCTTGCTGAAATAGTTGTGGTTTCTTTGATATGTTTTTGTCTCTTGAATTGTTGCACCTTTTTGTGTACTAGTTCTTTTTTAAAACCATTTTTAACTGCTGTTTCTTCTATTTGTTTGTATTCATTAAAATATTCTTCTTTGCTAATTTGTAGGTTAACTAGCCAGTGTGTTAAACTGTTAATAACTGCATGTTTGTGCGCTGTTGGGTTAAAACTGTCAGCTTTGATGTGATTATCTGCATGTGTATTCTTTCTGTATATTCCAAATTCAAGATTTTCTTGACATTTCATTGTTTTAATGTCTAGGAATGGCAATATGTTATCTGTTTCTATTTCGTATGTAAATGATATGTTTATATCTTATATATTCAAAAGATTTAAGACATCATCAATGAGTTTTTGTTAACTATGGCAAATATATCACGTACATATCTGTACCATATCATAAATATGTATGAAAAAGCTGTGTTGATGTGTATTTCAAATCTACTCATTAAGAGGTTAGCTAGAAATGGAGATAAGTCCTGCTTGTTGTTTATAAAAATTTCCTTTGAAAGTAAAAAAGACTTGGTTTATGCAAATTTTTGTGAGTTTGATGTATTCTTTAATGTGCGTATCCTTAATTCCAATTGATTTAAGCCATCATGTAGATAAATCAGGAGTTTTTCTTTTGGTATGCTTGGAAACAGAGATTCTACGTCGAAAGATATAAGAGTGTCAGAGGGATGTAGTTTTACGTCCTTAATTTTTTCTATTAACTTATATGAATTGTTTATACTCCTGCTTTGAAATTTGGTAATGTCTTGAATCTATTAGCTAACCATTTTGCTAAATAGTAAGATGGAGTATTGATGTTGTTAATGATGGGAAGCATTCCATTTCCAGTCTTGTGAATTATTTGTTTGATATATATATCAAACTATTATATATTTTCAAAATAATAAAATGAGAAATTGATAGATAGGATTTTTCTTTCAAGGGTAAATTTTATAAATAATCAGGACTTACTATGGACAGTCCCTTGTCTCCATTTCTAGTTAACCTCTTCATGAGCACATTTGAAACACACATCAACTTAGTTTTCCTATACATTTTTAAATGATGGTACAGATATGTCAATGATATATTTGTCGTAGTCAACAAAAAACTCATTAATGACACCTAAAACTTCAGAATTTACAAGATAAAACCATTTCATTCACATACAAAACTGAAAAAGATAACATGTTACCTTCCTTGGGCAGAAAAACAATGAAATGTCAAGAAAACCTGGAATTTGAAATATACAGAAAGAATATACATGCACAAAATCACATCAAAGCTGACGGTTTAACCCCAGAATGCACAAACATGCATTTATCAACAACTTAACACATCGGCTAATTAACCTTGAAATTAGCAATGAAGAATACCTTTAAAAATACAAACAAATAGAAAGAACAGCAGTTAAAATGGTTATAACAAAGAATTAGTACACAAAAATGTACAGAAATTCAAGAGGCAAAAACTTATTAAAGAAACAACAACTCCTTCAACAAAAATGATAAATTCATTTTTAAAAAAAAATCACACATCATTCATGATGGGCTACAAAAAATTTCAGAATTTTCTTAAAGATTTTAATATCAGGTTAGCACCTGTAAACAGATTTAATGTTAAAAATCTTCTGATTGATAACGTTAACAACAGTATTTCACAAGAGAAAAAAGCTGATATTTATAAAATAAGTTGTGCAGAGTGTGAAAAAATCTACATTGGAAAAACAAAGAGAAACATAGGCACACGGTTAAAAGAACATTTCAGAAACATAAAATACAAGCAGTTGGAGAAGTCAGTAGTGGCATCACATTTTTGGACAAAAAACTATAACATATGGAAAAAAAACAAAATTATTAAAATCAGTGCAAGGGCCTAGAGAATTAGGAACATGGGAGAAAATCTACATTTACTAGTACAAAGACAGTTTAATGAACTTTTGACATTTCTGGTGATGAAAACATAAACTTCAAGTTCATCACACTTCCACCAGAGCAGATTACACATTCCCACAGCATAATGCTTTATACTACAGTTCACAATGTGACTGACAATGCAAACAAAGTGTTCATGAAACTGCTTCTACATTAATGTGTTCAGTTGTTAACACTAACTCCACTTACTTTTTTAAAACTTTGGACTAGTTTTGGGAGAGGTTGCTCCCATTATCAGCTGTTGTTGACTGAATGCCGTTGTTCGAAACTGGGGATGGACGCCTGCTCGCTCCAGTGGTGGTATCTTGTGGTTGTAGTAGAAACTTGCTGAGTTCATCCAGCGGTGGAAAATCAAAATTCATTAAGTCGTTCTTATTTTTTAAAATGAAAATTCTCTCCCATGTGGATAGTTCTATTGGGGTTGTGAAGTTGTTTCAGTAATTTAATTTCTGGTTTTATTTCATGATTTTTGTTCCAAAAATGAGCTGCTATTGCTGATTTGTCTATCTGTTTCAATCTAATGTTCCTAAAATGTTCTTTTCTTCGAATTTCTAAATTTCTTTTCATTTTTCCAAAGTAGCTCTGCTCACAATCTGCATTAAAACCTGGAAAAAACCTCAGGGAGAATGGTCCTGGCAGGAACTGAATCTGGATTGAGGAGTCTGCACTTTAATGACCTCTGCCATCTATGGCAGTAATTGCATGATGGTTTACTTTACTGCTTATATAGCAATCAAAAGTTCTTTAAGAAATCACTAAGTTATAAACACACCTGAAAATTTATGGCTTAAAAAGCTTAAATATACATGCAAATATGCTTCTACATATTTAAACAAGTAAGTGGAGCAAAAGAGTGTTCAATTCAATCACACAATGATAGGATTAGCTTCACCGTGCAATGTTCCAATTAACAATTTTAGTTAATTATTTTTATTTATGAGTGCATATTTACTGGTATATTTTGAATTTATAAAGGACTTATTGGCATGTATATTTAAGCTTTTTAAGGCATAAATTTTCAGGTGTGTTTATAACTTGGTGATTTCTTCAGTCTTCATAAATGGCAATTGCTGGAGAAGTACCCTAAATTAGGCATGGAACATTTCCTTCTTTAAAAGAAAATCCTTTCTTATCATCATTTCATCTCACTTATCACCAGATCACCTGTGTCCACTGCCTGTGATGCCTCAGCAGTAAAAATGGATGTTAAACACTATTAGAAAAAAATTATGCAACTATACTGCAATCATAAAATATTTTATAACTTCTCAAATATTCTATCAGTTGTTTTGAAAATACTATCGTAGTATTGAAATATAGCATGATAAATGTTTCATATTTATTTGGTATTTGAGCTTCAGAAAGATACTGTAGTAAATTAGAAGATAACATTTTGTTCAATAAAATGAAAACAAACTATAGCATTGTTGTGTTTCTTTGTATTGCAATGAATGATAACATGTAGCTAAAAGCTACTATTATAATGACAGTGCTACAACCACATTACATCAAGCCATTGTTTATTTTTGATTTTAAATCATCTGTTTTCACAGAAAATACAAAAGTAAAACAAACTATTACATTATACTGTGATTTATTAATGATTTTAAATCCAGCATTTTCAAAGAAAAAAGTAAAACAAAATACATTAACTTATGAACATATTAACCTATTTAGAAACTTCTCATATGATGCCATCTGTAGCACCTATCATTACTGTCTGAACTTACTAATTTATTTCATGTAGCTACCAATATTAGCTTACCCACTTCACATCTGTCTGCTTTAGAGACTTATGAAAGAATCAGTATAAAAACTTTAAAAAACAGTAAATAATGAAATGGTCACTAAATTAAGCTGAAAAGGAAATAAGAAATGATGGCCACCCAGCTGCTTCTGTACATAGTAGTTCCTAGCACAAGGGATCCGATCCACCATATCAAGCCAAAAACAAATGCTTGAACTGCCAAATTTAGCACCATGAGTCTGAAACATACAATAATATCTCATTATTTATCAATTCTTAATTTGTTATTCTATGATGTAACTGTAAGGGAAAATTTTATATACTGCTTGTTTTTTAATCATTAACATTAGAACCACCAGAACCTGTTTAAACCTAGAACTGCCGAATGAAGCTAAGCATATATTAAACACAATAACTATTAACTTTATACTAAGAGAAACATTAATGCATCATCACTTTATAATATATTTAATAACAAACACATAACTTGATAAAAGACCATGTGCCCATGGAAAATCTTTATTGACATATGTTAAAAGCATACTTGTATCTCCTAAGTCTTTTTCCATTATCTTTAGATAAGAATAAGAAAAACACAAAATACAATGATGGAATACTATCATATGATTGCAGCACTCTATTTACCTTCAATACAAATGATTTTCTTTATTGTTTCTTTTGTGCAGGGTCCATAAAGTGCTTTCTGTATTTAATGAGATTTTAAATTTTATTGTTACAACAACATCGTTTGGCACTGTTGTCCCCAATTATCCTTTTTCGGGTCTCTTCACAGCTTGTTCTTTTTCACCTTCCTCCACTCTAGTTTGTTCTAGCTTTCATATATTTATGCATAATTTTTCTGCTAGTTCTGTAATAAAATTTTTACAACTTATCCTACTTCCTAATATTGCCTTGAAAATAATCTTGATGGCAGCTAAGTTGAGGATTTTGAACAAAACATGCACTGAGCATCAACATGTTCCAGAATAAACAGAATATTTTCTTGCCATTTGGTCTATGATGCCGAATGTTTTATTATTCTGGAAACTAATTGTTTCCAGAAGGTTTCATTATCCTGTATCTCAACATCAATAAACTACCGACTGTACAAAATAAAACTTTTTTTTCTGCTTTTTCCTTGAAAAACAGTCAGGGTGGTGTTTCAATTTTTTAGGAGAATTGGCATCAGAGGAGTTTTCATGCATTTTATAATATCAGGTATTCTCCTTCTTGTACGTTTAATACATTACTATGTTCTCAGGAAGCATTTTATAAACAGCTCTCTGTTCATCTTTGCTCCGATAAGGGAACCCATTACAAATATATTTTGTGTCAATATACTACAAGTCAAAATTTGATACCTACTTTATTGGGCTTGTTTGAAATGCATTAAAGGTTAAGGACATCGTCAGCTGGGAAAAAGTTGCCCATCTATAGTGACATTAGTACCTGGTTTATAGCATAGCTGACAATTATTAATGAATCTGTTCCATGTATTCAATATTAGTGCAAATTTATTTGTAACCTTAATGCCTCTGTTTCTGTACATTTCTTTACGTTCAACATTAATTCATCGGTTAACAGGAGCCACTGTTATTGCACTTGCAACAGTGTCGTATCTATGTTGCTTTGAATGTGGTGTAGGTCCTTGCTTCTCTTTCAAGATGTTTTGCTGAGAAACCTAAAGAACACTAACAATTCCTAAGTCTATTTCATGATTCTGACCTCACCCAAAAATTTTGACTCTGTTTCAGGAAGTGAGCTCCAAGATTGGCTTCCCTTTCTACATAAAGACTGTGTTAGAACATAGACCAGAAGTATTGTGCTCCTTTCAGTATTGTGATTTGGCCAATAATGGCATGAGAAGTGCCACTTGGTCCAGGTTCAGCGTTTATGTGATTAGTTATGTTATGGAAAGCGCATTCAAAATTAACTCACCTAGTGAGAAGGGTGGAACTGGTGTTCTGAACATGATGTTTTGAAGTTGGTGGTGTCTGATTTTTGCTCGGGTGCAACGCATCTTGCACATGCCCATCACCCAAGCTGGATATTAGTACTGGTGTTTAAAGATTAACTTTGAAAATTTTTGTTTACATATATATGTTGATGCATACATAGAGATCAAAATTTGGGCTTTTTTCTTCAAAGCTGGCAATAACTTGTAAAAACTGAGAAGGTCTTTAGGGCCGAAGACTCCTTTCATTGCATTGTCACACTGCAAGTCTAACAGCTTCAGTTGTACCTGCTCTGGCACTTTATCAATATCAAGTTGAAGATGATGAAAAATGAATAATTTTACAAAAGTAGCAAACCTTTTTGTAAACTATTCTTCATTGTTCTCATAACTTTTAAAGAGAATATGTATCAAAATTTGCTTTTGGATGTTGGTTTTTAAGAGTACCAAGTATAGCAAAATAAGTCCAATTCTAAAAAGAAATTTGACTATTGACGATTTCAATTTCAATTGAAATGATTTAACTGCACTGTTACATATCACAGATATCTTTTCCTTGTAGTACTGGGTTCAAAACATTAAAATGTTTGGTCACGTCAACTAGAGATGCTAAGCAGGACAACCAGTTCGGATCACCTAACAATTCACAAGTGACCTTTCTTCTGTAGAAATTTGCAAATTTCCTCTTGCAGAGCAAAAAAACTAGCTAACGATTGACCGCGACAGTCACCTTATACATGGTAAATTATGTCACCATACTTGCTATTAATGCTATTAATTTCATCTTAAAACTGCAGTGGGTTAAGGCCCTACTTCAGATGAAATTAATTATTTTTGTAACACTCTGCATAACATCACAGAGATTAGCTGTCTTTATGCATAGCACCTCCTGATGTGTATTGCAATGTAACTTAATGCACTTTTTCCCAATGAGCTTAAAACTTTTTTCTTTATCAACTCTGCCATTCCAATGCTAACTCCTGTCATTCTGGGTGCACCATTTGTAGTTACACTGCTTAATCTTTCCCATTTAAGTTCGATGCTATCCAGAGCTTTTACAACCTCATCAAAAATGTCACTACCTTTTGTGGTTCCATGCATACTTCTCATCGCTTTAAATGCTTCTGTCCATGTCCACTCCTCTTAGCAAGCATCAGTAACTTGTATGTCCATCACATCAGTACTCTTCATCATATGAGATGGAAAAATACTAAAACATTTTTTTCCCTTTTAATCAGCTGATCCATATATTATGTGCTGGTTCTTCAACATGCTTGATTACAGTATTTCTTGACAGAGAAACAGATTTGAGCAAATCTGCTTTTTTGGGATACAAAGTTTCACAATCACCACAAGACACTTTTTTACAAATTCTCCTTTGGCAAATGGTTTTCCATGCTCAGCAATAAGTTTTGAAATCTTGTAAATTGCTTTTGTAACATTTTTGCTTCAAATTTCTGCTTTGGATTAGAAATTGCTGTTGATAACTGATTTTGTTACACAGATATTCCACCTTCACAACATTTTCATGACCATTAAATTTAACAAGCTTGGATGAATGTTTTTGTTGGTAATATCTCTTTATTTTATATTCTTTTATCACTGTAATCACACAATGACAAATCATGCACATCACTTTTTTTCATGTACTGTTTTACAAAACCAAGTCAAGACTCATATTTACAACACTCACCATAAATTTTGACTTTTTGAAAGCATTTTGCAATTTTTACAACACTGTTTTCTGCACAAGTAAATTCACTGAGAATGAAACAAGCACTGATGGAAAGATCAGGATATAATGCAAAGCAGTGAAAAAGTTGTAAATGGGATAGCAGTACATAAGGAATGAATGACCTGCTAGTAATGCTCTTGATTGTTGGCTGGGGTGGTCTTGCAACATGTACAATGAACTGCCTGTTTTCTGCTGGACTAGGATGTACAAAACTGCCTGGTATTTCTCAAACACTATCAGACCTTACATTTTGAGGGAAAAACATTATCATTTTTTGTCTTACTGAAACCATTTATTATAATCACTAGATTCTAGCAACTAGAAACTAAACCTAAAAATGATAGTAAAATTTCAGTTGTTTAATGCCCGTTTTTACTACTGAGGCACCACAGGCGGTGGACACTGATGATACTTGAAATGAAATGATAAATTGGTAAAGGATTTTTTTTAAAAGAAAGGAAGCATTCCAGGCCTAAGTTTAGGGTACCTCCCTGGCATTTGCCATTTATGAGGACTGAGGAAAACCTGGAAAAAATCTCAATCAGAGAGGATGGTCCTGGTGGAATTTGAATCCCCAGACCTCCCACTCAAGAGTCCGCACCTTAATGATATCAGCTATTCGTGGTGGTATGGCCCTTTTTGTTTTCATATCCTATGTCAATTGCCCCAATTCTTAGGATAATAAATAATGACTTAAAACGGATAAGCTATTATTAAGATAACTTATCCCAAATTAAAAATTAAATCTAGGCCCATGGCTGAAAAGTGGACACTAAGTGCCTCCTACAAGTTACTTGATAAAATATTTCCCTCCAATCAGAAAATTATAAAACTTTCTTAAACATCAGAACATCCATCAGTTTCAAATTTTTTACTGCATATCCATCACTGCACCATGGCCTGAGGTATTTTTACACTGCATTCCTTTGGTTACTTTTGAAACTAAATGCTGTGATGTGCAACAAGGATTAGTAACAGCTTATCCCTATAATGACAATCCAATTAGACATTTTTTCTGCATTCTTATTAATGACTTCCCTACAGAACAAGCTTTCTCATCTCAAAAATGTATAGAAACTACTCATGATCTTAACAGCAAATAACCGTTTGAATTTCTGGCCGTGCACTGCACAGAAATGGCATTATGGCATTTTCTGCAGGATAGCTTGGCAAAAGATGCTTTAGCAATATGTTTGTCAATATATTATAAGACTGAAATGATTGGAAGTCTGACAAATGAAATTATAAAACAAATTTATCTTAAATGGCAAAGTGGCAAAATTCATATCTGCTATTGTATGAAAATTACTGCTAAAATCCTCCATTTTAATAGTCTTGTCATCTGAGAAAAACTACAAGAAATATAAGCCATTCTTCTAACTTTTTGTGCCGATATTCCTCCTTTTAGCTTTTGTATAATGCTGGAGAATACCATTTCAGTCATGGCCTTATTTTTTTCAGCTACTGCTTTCTCTGCATTATAATATTAAGAATAAATTAATCATTTTTTTTTTTTTTTTAATATTTTTGGCATGTTTTACTGGATTTCTGGAAAACTACTCTTGGTGCATTTTGATGAATCATATACAATTTTAAGATTATATTAAATAATGCATTATGTTAAGTACTTACATGGAATCTTTGCGCCTTGCTGCTGGTAAAGTTACTGGAAGTTCATTGTTTAGGTAGCGCCTTACTCCTTGGGCCATTCCAGTAAAATAATCATCCCAGTTAAGATTGGAAATGTCTAAATTAAAAACTTCTTTATCCTGTCCAACAAGGTTCTTTTGTAGTTCTTGTGTCTGCTTATTGTAGAACATCCACTCAGAAAAGATAAAGGGTGCCAAACGGTCTAGGGATTTAGAAATATTTGTGTGCATACGAACCAGTCTGTAACATAAACATTTTTCAGAAATTTTAGCACCTTTACATGCTTATTTTGCAATCAAGTGCAGTAAATGAACACTACATTCTATCAATTTACATGCAATAAACTGAAAGCAAATTCAGAGGTATAACTTTACTGAATAAGTTGTTACTGAACTTCATAAATAAATATTTCAATACTCTTCACAGATGTACATATAGTAATAACTGGCCATGACATTCACACTATCCATATGCAATTATGCACAAATAATTTGGTGGCTCAACTGCTTTAATGATTTACAAAAAAGGAGAAGTGAAAAATAAAGATAAAAGCCACTGCATTTCACCATGCACAAATCATAAGCTTTATATATTCAGCAATAAAAATTGAACATAAACAATTATTCAGAAACTACAAAGTTCTGGGGAACATAGATTGATGAGAATTTCAAGTAGTCTACATATATTGAAGCATTAGTACTTAAACTAAGCAAATTATTAACTAGAAATGTTTACTGGAACTTATTCAGTACAGAACAGTACAGTACAATCAGAGATTGTAGAGGGATCTTGCATAAGCAATTTGAGAGGGGGAATCTATTGTTCATGAACAGCAAAAACAATGGATTTGAAAGTGCTGATAAATTAGCATTAAAGCAAAATTTGTGTTTTTAAGAGTTAGTGCTATAAAATCTCTTAATCATATGATAATTCAGTAACGAATAATGGTTAACTGATTTATCAAGTAATGTAGCTTAGTCTAGAGGAACCTATCTATTGCAGGTAGTTTATTTATTTATTCATATTTTTTTGATTAAGTATGCTCATGCAAAAAAAAAAACTGTAATCAACAAGACTTGAACTGATATTATTGATCCACTTTTACTTAATGCCAGTATAAGCATCCTACCAAATGCTTCACAATTTCCTGTCCATTATATATATATGCTGTTTAATGCCTGTTTTTACTACTGAGCTGCATTATTGTATGATGTAATTTAGAATGGAAATTTTATTACTCAGTGACAAGCGATCCTTTAAAAACTAAATGCCATAACTTTTAAATCTGAACAGGCAGACCATAGATTCAATATTTCAAATTGCTTGTCTAAGATCCCTCTACAACTTCTAAAGTTATTGCTATGTTGTTCATTAGCACTTGCTATACAATTAGGTAAATGTTTTTCTCTTGTTTGTATTTAAATGCTTTACTGGAAAAGATTTGAAAGAGAATGAATATGAAATTTAATTACCATTGACAACAACTTGGATTTCATGATGATTTTATTTATATGAGTAATCTTATGGTGTAAACACATAAACATAACATTTTTTTTAATAGCATTTAATGTCCATTTTTACTGCTGAGGCATCACAGATGGCAACATTAATGATAACATAAAATGAAACGATAATTTGAGGAAACATTTTTTTAAGGAAGGAAACATTCCAGGCCTAAGTTTCTGTTACTTCCCAACATTTGCCACTTATGAGGACTAAGGAAAACTTGGTAAAAACATTAATCAAAGAGGACAGTTCTGGCAGGGAAACAAACCCCAGACCTTCCGCTCATAAGTCAATAGCTTAAAAACCTCAGCCACTCATATCAATATAACAGATCTGATATAGTGAGTGGTTGGTTATTTCAAACAAAAAATGTGTGCTGGAAGAAGAGAGATTGCTTTATTTTTCACTAAGTATTTCTTGTATTATAGCAGTATAAAAGTAATGCCTCATTTGTTTGTTATTACTTGTTTGTTAATTTTTTTATTAATTCCCACCAACCCCACCCCTCTTTAAACCTAGCACTCCATGTGTATGTGTAGTAGATGGTGACTAGATGTCTCTTAGCTTGCTTCATCTTACCAAGCAAAGATGTGATACATGAATGCACAATAGCATTCCAAAATGATGGATATAGCAGATAAGCCAAATGTGATCAAAAACTGTCCCTTTAGAAACAACATAAGCTTGCAAGAAATTAAAAGATTTTATACTGAATGGATCTAAAGTGGATGAAACAAAATCAATTTGATCAGAGTACAATGTATACTTTTCCTACTACAAATCAGTAAGAAGAAACAAGAGCAACTTCAATGAAAAGGTAGATACCATCTGCATTGCTCTACAAGTACTATAGAGAATTTCCAAAAAGCAGTCATAATAATTGACTCTCAAGCCTTAATGGAACCCATAATTACCAATAAGAATGCAAAAACAAATAGAGTAAATGATACATGAAAATGTATCAAACATTCAAATTCTATGAATAAAACATGTATTAAAGACCACCTCTGTGGTCTAATGGTAGCATTTGTGACCGATTCAGAGGTCCTGGGTTCAATTTCCAGTCATGTTAAGCTGTCGGGTACAGTTATTCCTTACCCTGAAAAGGTGAATGCCAGATGGCTTTAAGATGCCAATGAATCCGAGCTCATTTGAGCCATTCATTTCATTCCATTCATAATTACAGATTTAAATCTATAGAATTCATGATCAATCTACAGATGTTGCGAGAAGACCAATGCAGTCTAAGAAGTAATAGATAACACATTATTAAAAAAAAGTATTACAGTGGGTATCTTCACATGTTGGGCTTGAAGGTAGTAAAAGGGCAGACAGTCTTGCAAAAAAAGGGAGCTAAACTGCCTACTATAATAACTCCATTAGCATTAAACTAAAACATGTTTCGGGAGTAATCACTCCCATCTTCAGTTGCTGACGGACTACTGTTACTCCATTAGCATTACACAGAAGAACATTAATCAAAAATGCATTAAGGCTTCACATGCAAAACATAGATTAAATCAAACCAAAGAAATGGAAAGAAACACATAAAAAAATAACTCATAAATACCAATAAACCAAAAAGAATGTAACAATGGAATTTCAATTAGGTATGGGTAATCTATTTGGCAGTACTCCAAAAAAATAGGACTGCAAGATACAGCAGTGTACCATTTGCTAGCAGCCAGATTCAATGATGAATGAAGATCACCTCTTTGTGTGTTAAAGACTTGATCCCAAACAACAGCAATGCAAAAACTTGACTAAATTTCACTGGGATGCCAGAAAGATGACAAAAATGAAATCTCAACCATGCGCCACAATCAACAGTCAATTGAGATCCACACTTGACTCAAAAATGTGTATGATGACAATACCATTGGCATTGTCAATGTTTACATCCACCTCTAATGATACATTCCCCACTACCCTAATATGATGCTAGTGCAGCTATTTAGGAATGCTAACTGAAGACACCAACACTGAAATAACTTTCACAGACTGCACTGTTAATGGCCACAAACAAAATAAAGCCATCACACAGTTACAATTCAGGTAAAGAAGATAGAACCCTCCCTCCTCACTTGATTTCAATCCAACTTTGTAATTCTCATGCAATTACAAAGCAGCAACACTTAGTTCAAAACAACAATAACTGTTTCAATAGCTATTGACAAACAAAATAAATGATTAAGTAAAAATTGTACTTACGAAACTGTAGGCAATGGAGTGGTAATATATCCTACATTAATGTGTTCAGTTGTTCACACTAACTCCATTTACTTTTTTAAAACTTTGGACTAGTTTCAGGAGAGGTTCCTCCCATCATCGGCTGCTGTTGACTGAATCAAAGTAAGTGGAGTTAGTGTGAACAACTGAACACATTAATGTAGAATAAAATAAATGATAATACAATCTGAATATAAGCAATACACTACTGGGCCCAGAAAACATTGTTTATAAAAGTCAAAAAAGCTGGACAGCAATTGATGTGACAGAGACAACAAGGGAAGTGATTCCAAGTCTAGAATGGACTGTTCTTCCTCATCCTGCTTATAGTCTGGATCTGGCACCTTATATTATCATCTCTTTGGCCACTTAATGATGCACTTCATGATCACCATTTTGCTTACAAAAAATTGAAAGAAAGTGTTTACACTGATTTCCAGAACTGTAGCACAAAATTTTACATGATTGAGATACAGCATCTCATTTACAAGTGACACAAGTTCATAGAAACTAATGGCAACATGGCAATTATGCGGAAATTTGACAGAATGTTCTTGAAAGATGCAAATATATTTCAAAAGTCATAAGATTAGTTATTAGCTATTGCCATCAACCAAACCAATAGTGCATGAAAATAGTACAAATCACAGAAGTGACCTGGTCATTTATTACTATACTGCCAGTAAATTGAAATAACTTCGAAACATAATGCAAACATAAATTGAAATAACTTCGAAACATAATGGAAACATAAATAATTTTATTGAAAATATAAAATAAAATAATCAACATTTCAAATCATGTTTTTAGCAAGAGTTTTTGTAAGATTTAATTTCCTTTTTGAAGAGGTGATATTTTAAGTTTCTGGTAGCACCTTAACAGTCCAATGTACTTTCTGACTTACATTGGTCTTCCTCCAGACAGCCTGGTGAGCATGTCAAAGAAGTATGCTGGCAGGAGATGTACAAATATGGCAGATACTCTGAAGAGTAAGATACTTGGAACGAGCTTCAGCACAGGATACCACACAGCAGATTTCAAAGGATATTGATGCAAATATGAATTAATTTTATCATCAATACTGGCCCATCGGAATGGATTGCTTGTACTTGATGTGCAATGATAAACAGGAGTATTTTGAGGCCTGAAAATAAACAAACATGTATTAAGTTAGCTGTATCACCGGTAGATTACATATTATAGCTAGGGCCAAATAGAATTTTCAGTACAGGATGAACATTAAACATTTCTGTATTACCATGCACATAATCCAGTGATCTTGATGGAAACAAAGATAAATTATGGACTTGATACTGTCAATGTAGTATTTTAAAAAGTTTCCATTATAAAACTGAAGTAATATGAGTACCAAAACGAGCACATTGTTTGCAATAAACTGCAGCTACAATGAAGGATAATATCCCAAGTTCCATTTGTTTTACTGTTCCCAAAGGCAAAGAGAGTAAAGAAATGCTTTAGAAATTCTATCAATACATTTTTATGCAAAAATCACATGTTTTTTAGGCACACTGTAATGTCAGTTACCTAAAGTAAGAAATGGATTGCTCAATTAATCATAAAAGATTTATTTCAGAAGGACAGTAATTAATAAAATAGGAATTTGAATTTGTAAGAACCATTTTATGCAGACCCAGTATCTTAATTTAAATAGACAATCTTTAATTAAATACAATCTTACAACATTGCTTGCAAAAAATAGCTTAGCATTAATTCAGTGAGCAAAAAACAATGATAAAACATTCAAAATTGTAAAAACTTATAATTTTAGATTTAAAATAAAAACGCTTTTGCAATTCATCCAGTAACATTACTGTTTATATTTTTTATTTTTCAAACTTTTACTGACATTTTTCCTCTTCTTTTTGCCAATTCTGAACCTGCATTTGAGTAAAATCTCTTATTAACTGAATAAATTGTACATTCAAAGCTGCAGACAATGGAATGATATGTAATATATTCTACATTAACATATTTCAACACATTCACACTAACTCGACTCACTTTACATAACACTAGGGCATGTTTCCAAAGCTCCCCCTTCATCATCAGCTATTATTCTGTACATATGTGCATGATTCAGCTATTGGATAAAGTGCACTTTTATTGGTTATTTGCTATTTAAATGTACTGCCTTTTTATACACAGTTTCTTATCAACTTAATTACATAAAAATCTTGCAATACTCCTCTGGTTTCCCCACATTATTTAAAAGTCATTCAGTTTGATAGTAAGAAAATAAGGGAAAAAAAACTTCAGTTATCAGTTAGCAGGTATGTCATATATAAGAGTAGGTCCATAAATTTCCAGTCTCGCCGATAAGGATTATTGCCTTCACAAAACCCTTATCTGGTGTCATACCTTAGCTGTTAAGTAAATAATTGCAGTTGTAACTTCTGCTGCACTATGTTCAATTGTTCAGATATAGTTGCATAAAGAAAGCTATACGTAAAACATTGCCACATGTTCAAAATGGAGTATCCAGCTGTTATTAAATTCTTCACAAAAGAAGCACTTACTCCAGATGAAATTAATAGCGAATGGATGGTGTATATGGGGAAGCATCCCTCATATTCTACCATAAAAGAAAGAATGGGCCAAACTTTTTCAAATGGGTTAGGAAAGCATTGAAGATGCAGAGCATGCTGGTCGACCCTTGGAGGTGCTCACTCCTGAAAACATTGCTCTTGTGGAAGAAGAAATTATTGAAGACTGGCAACTCAAAGTTATAGAAATAGCAACAAGGTTGGGCTTTTCTAAAACAACCATCCTTCCATCCATATTCATGAACAATTAAACAAGAATAATGGTCCTCCACTATGATCTTTTGTCAAAAGAGAATCAATGGAGTGGCATAAACCTGGCAATGCACTGCCTATAAAGGCCAAGGTAACTCAGTAAATCAAGATGATCATGGCCACAATCTTTTGGGACTGTGAAGAAATACTCTTCATTGACTTCAAGGAGAGGAACACCACAGTAAATGGGGAGTATTCTGGTGCCCTACTGCACAGATTACATTCTTCCATCAAAGAGAAAAGGCGAGGAAACCTGAGTGGTGGTGAGTGCCTTCATGACAACAGGCCTGTAGACACAGCTCTTGATGCAAAGCATGCTGCGAATAAATGTAGCTTCAAGAAGATAGACCATCCACCCTACAGCCCAGATCTAGCTCCCAGCGACTATTTCCTCTTCTCAAAACTCAAGAAGGAACTTCAAGGAAGAAAATCTAAGTGTGATGAAGAAGTGATGGATGCTGTTTATGTCCATTTTGCACACAAGACTTCTGACTATTTTGGGGGAGGGATTGAAATGTTAATTCAAAGATGTAGAAGTGTATTGCAATAAAGGGCAACTATATTTAAAAGTGAAATATAGTTTTTGTCTTTATCATACCTAGAAAATTGTTAGGCCGGAAACTTATGAACTTATCCTTGTAATATATAAAAATGAACATATGTTTACTATGTGTGCCTTTATCACTGCCTGAAAGTGCTAGGCATCATATTGAGATATTAACACTATTGTATTGCAGAAAGTGAGCTTTATAGTCTGGTAGAACTCATGAAACAATATTCCTCTTATGTTTGCTTCTGTGTAACAGATATCTTGGATTAATAAGAATACAAGGTATTCTAATATCTGAACTTAATAATTTTACATCTTTTAGTCAAGCAAAAATTACTAACATTGCTATATCTCAAAAATGAAATTTTGGACTTAATGACTTTTGCCAGAATGATGACAATATTGTTTTTGCTGTTGTCAAGTAATCAGTGACTAACAATAAAGAAATTACTACTGTTAGAATATGTATACTGTGTTTATATCATAGACAGTTCAGAGCTACCTTGCTTTTGTGTATTGCTGCACAAAAATTAAACTAGCTGTGCAGCTTAAGTGCAGGCTAATAATAAAACTGCTTCTTCATATTAAGAGCAGTGAAATACAGAACTCACATACTTAAAGCATTTAGATGCCTAAACCAAAAAAACATTTCATTGGGTTCCCCTTTTCTCTGCACTCATGAAGATAGAAAACCAAATTGTGGAGTATTATTTGTAATCTTTGGGAATGAATTTTATTTTTTTGATCTTCAAAAAAATTTTGAAATAGTATTTAACAGCCATTTTAACTTTGTGGCACCACAGATAATGGATACTGATTATGCATGAAATGAAATTATAAATTGGGAAAAAAACTTTGGAAAGGAAATATTTCAAGCCTATCTCCCTAGCATTTGCTAATGATAATGGCTGAGAACAACCTGAAAAAATCCTCAGTCAGGGAGGATGATCCTGACAAAATGCAGACCTTCCGAGTTTGTGCCTTAGCTACCCATGCGAGTCACCTATCATGGTATATTTGATGTCTATTCATTTAAGCTATAGCTCTCAATTTCTACTGATAAAGACTTTTAACTATAGTGAGGTTATTTAAGTTATGAGCTGCTTGAGCACAGCTCCTTATTGCATCCAGAAGAAGGGAGATAAGTATTGTTCTATGTTAAGTTAAAATTTTTATTTTAATTTTTCCTGACAGCATAAAATGATACTTTATTTTCAGCTGGTAATATTAACCTATGTTATAACAGATGTTAAAATATAATGCTTTTCAGCAGCAATACATTCCTGTATTCATCTCACTTTTCTTCCATGAGAGTATGATGGCTAGGAACACTTTTCATGTTATTGATAGATACTGTCTCCCATAATGTTTTAACAAGTTGATGAACAGTTTATCTACCTGGTACATGATCAAGGATATAAAGATATTTTCTTCCAATACCTTACTACTTATCTGCAAGAATTTGATTTCCATAGGTATCATACTTAAAAACCAATTCTTAAAGATTATTGTATGTAGTGGCACAACTAACAAAGATTAGCACACAATTTCACACAATGAAAGCACCGAGTAACATATGAATGCACAACTGCTTGCTAACAAAGCCTTTCCTGAACTAATGACAAGCTGCTACCTTCATATATATTTTAAAACCTTTATGATTAGTTTCTCCCAGTACAATTTGCCAGCCCATAACTCAAGTAATGTCACTGTAGTAAGGTTATATCCATATTTCTACAGACTTTTTATTGGCCATTTATGGTACAAAAATTACTGTATCTTGGTACCCTTTCAGGAGTTTCGAGATTTTCATCAGAGAAGTACCAGGTGATTTCATGAATATTTTACTACATGGTATGGCGTGAATTCTTGTTTCCAGTCCATTTACTCAAGAACTCTAAGAATCAAACAGAAGTATGACTTCTTCTGAGGCATCCAGATTGTACCATACACAACTGGGATGTCAATCAGATTATTCAAGTCAGAATTTCAGTATGATATATAGGGAGTTGATTTATATGTTTTAGCAACAGGATGAATAATTAACCTCCTATTATAACTGTATTCTGTGGTGATAATTGTGAATCTCTTTAAAAAAAAATTCCTGTATTTACAATACTAATTTTTTAAAAAAAATTGACACACACTTTGAAGTTTTACTTAATTACATAGGCCTATACTCATTTAAAATAACCAAAATTTCATATTTCTCCTGCCAGGTGATTCTTATGTGTGATGTTTTGAAAGTGACTTGGCATTGATTCATTTATTATTGCTTTACTCCTAATGAGTGACAGTCTCATATCTTTGTGTATACTTTATTGTATTATTTATATACTTGGGTTGTGTATATTAAATGAAGCTGGATTCATTAATGATAACTAAGCTATGAATTAGATATTGCCAGTTCTATTAACCCAATGGATATATTGCTCAGAGACAGCTGTCATGCTCAGTATTTCACTCGCATATAGTGCAATATTAATGTTAATTTGAGTATACAAAATACCAAACATGGAGATCTGGGTAAAACATTTCTAGTAATTCACACCAACCTTCCAATCAAGCACAAAGTAAGGATAATGTAGTGTAATATTGTCAGTGACAGTCATTCAGATTTTGGTTAACAAACTCTTGGGTATCAGAAGTTGATTTATAATGTAAGCTATCTCAGGATAGGGCCTTTACTGAAACAGCAAAGGAACTAGACAAACAGCTAGTAAAACAGTTAATAAGAGGTTCAAACCCTTTAAAAAAACTATGCAATCAAACGATGGCTATTTCAGAAAAATATCAATTACTCATGATTTGCAAATAAATTTTCAGATTTTTATGTGGAATAATCACTAAACAGTTCAAGATCTTTTAATCTAACTTGAACACATAAATCCATTTCTTTACCAGGAGACCATTCTTAGGGAGAAAAATAACTGGGATTCAGGTTTTGCAATTTAGATTATAGAGAAACTGGTAATGTTAATGAAGTAGATTTACTCAACTAAGAGTAGCTGGAGACAAATATTTTTAATTAAATTTGGTTACATACATATGATTAATTAAAAAGAGATGTTGCTCTTCTACTTTGAAAGCAGTTACATCTCATTGTACTTTCTTTTTTGTTTTAAATTTATATTCCTTTTTAATTTATTTAATGACATAGCTTCATATTACAAACATTTCTGTCATTTTAGCAGTTGTCACATTTCATTGTAAAGGAATTATAATTCTTCATGAAGGTAGTGATGAAGGCTGGATCCCTGATAGTTTGAATCTTTCTTTAAATATACATTAAAGATAGTAGCCAATTATCATAATGAAATGAACAGAGAAAGGTTGAAAAATGATTCCAGAACATGCTAATGAAAAAGTTTCCTCCAACAAATAGTCTATGATTGTTATCGATAAAGTTGGCTATCATTAACTAAAGAACAAAAGTCCCAACATGTTCAATAAAAGAAAAGAGTACTTAAAGTTTATGCAAGCCATTTGCAAATATCCATAAAAGCTGTTTTAATATAAATTATAAGAGAGACTAATATAGAACCAGACTATACTGTTGCAGCTTTAGTAAGGATAACTTTCATGAAGTGCTGCATTTACTTCCATACTGTTGTTGTTTGAACCCTATCAAATTTGTTTAGGGAAATGAAATGTGCTCCATCACTGAGTGAAAGTGTACACTGCAATTCATGAATGTGTGGTTGTATAACAGATCCAAATTTATGGTTTAAATGTGTTCAGAATGTGAGAAAAACAGAAGAAAATTACCTAGATTGGAGCATACAAAGTAATAGGATTCATCAGCTTGTCAGCAATTATAGTGAGAATACAAGTAAAAAATTAATGTATCCTTAATTAGCTAGTGAGTCATTTAATACTTTTATGCTCCACTTACAGAACATGTTTCACAGGCTTTTGCCTGCATCTTCAGCTGTGAGTCAACTGCTGGATTCATTGTTGGTTGGATGGACATGGTGTAGCTCTCATGGACATTTTATGAACTTTTGGATTAATTTGTCTTCTGTTGGGATCTCAAAATTTCATAACCTTATCAGCATATTTTTTTATAAAAATATTTTCCCAATTTGTCAGTTCCAAAGGCCTATCTACAAATTTCAATAATTTGACACATTTATCTCTCCAAAAGTGGTATGCAACTGCTGATTTATATATCTGATTGTGCCTGATGATTCTCAAGTATTACTTGTTTCTTTTTGTTTCGCCAATATATACTTTGTTGCATTCTGAACAAAGTTCATTTGACATAAATTTGAATAGTTTGGGATTTTCACACTGAAATATAGTATCATATAACAAATTATTTATGAGGAAGTTACTCAAATTTCACTAGTTTTATTCCACTTACTTGGACATGTTTCAAAGGCAAATTTCCTTCATCGTCAGCACGGTTCCACTGTCAGCTTCCCAGTATGGTATTAAGATGTTGCTCTTTGGATTTTACAAACTTTTTGATGAGGTTGCTGTTTTAAAAAAATTGAGTCGAGATTGTAACATACACATCACTAAAATTCAACAGAATGGAAGACTAGTTTTGGGAGCCATTGCTCCTATTGTCAGTTCCTGGTCGACTGCCACAAACAGCGAGGCCGGCAGTCGACCAGGAACTGACAATAGGAGCAATGGCTCCCAAAACTAGTCTTCCATTCTGTTGAATTTTAGTGATGTGTATGTGTGTATGTTACAATCTCGACTCAATTTTTTTAAAATGTTAATATTTGACATCACTGTTACAAAAGTTCGCTAAATTTTATACAATTACAAGGTTGCTGTTGTTTGGAAGATCAAAATGAACTAAATTTTCTTTGTTTTCGTTCAAGAATATATTTTCCCACACCGATAATTCTACGGGTTTTTGAAGCTTTTAAGAGTTTTGGTTCGTTTTGGAATTCATGGTTTTTTGCCAGAAATGGTATGCTACTGCTGATTTTTCCATATGTATTTTCCACTTCTCATGTGTTCCTTAAATCGTATGGTAATGTTCATTTTTGTTTTCCCATATATTTATTATTGCAGTCTTTGCAACTGATTTCATAAATGCCTGATTGTTTTCCTGGCAAGATTTTGTCCTTTGTATTGGTTTTTAGGAGGTTTTTCAACCTCCCACATACCATTCATCCACATATTATTTAGCCAATTACTTGTTAAATTAATTCAAAATACAAACCGAAATACAAAAGCCAAAGCATAAAAAACTCGACAAAATTAATAGAGAAAATTAAACTTATGAAACTGGAAAACAGGGACTTACTAGTGTCTTAAGATGTGGTTTCTATGTTCTCTAACATCCCCAAAGAGAAATTAATAAATGTTTTAAAAAAATGGCTAACCTCAATCAAGTTACCTGGAGAAATCATAGAACAATATCTGAATCTCACCAAAATTTGCATCAATCAAACCTACTTCACATTCAGAGGCAAGATATATACATAAAAGAAGGGTTTAGCAATGGGTAATCTGCTCTCACCATTCTTAGCAAACATATACATGAGTTTCCTGGAAACAAAATTAGTAGAGGCTTTCCCACATATATACAAATGTTGGTATCGTTGTGTTGATAATGTCTTTGCAATAGTAGATGAAAAATTGACAGGTGCTGCAATAAAACTATTAAACTATTATTAGACAGCAACATAAAATTCACAATGGAAATGGAGAACAACAATGTTCTTCCTTTCCTGGATATGAAAATTATAAAAATGATAACATACTGGAATTTGGCATATTCAGGAAAGATACCCCACACGAATAATTATATAAAAAGCAACAGCCACAACCCTAAACAACATAAACTAGCTATAATCAATAGCCTCACATTCAGATTAACAAACCTACCAGTAAGTGAGACAGATACAAATTGGAGTACGAAAAAATCATGGATATAGCACAGAAAAATAGCTACACAACAGATCTGGTCAAGAAAAAGATAGAAAAATTCAAAAAACAAAAACAAATAAAAGAAATCACCACATTGAAAGATTGCAAAGGAGAGCAGATATACATAAACAATTTACATTGCATTCATGGGCACACCAAAAATTTCAAAATATTTTTAAAGAAGCCACCATTATTTTGGCTCCAGTGAATAAATGCAATTTGTAAAACCTTCTAAAAACCAACACAAAGGACAAATTCCCACCAGGAAAACAATCAGGCATTTATGAAATCAGTTGCAAAGACTGCAATAATAAATATATGGGTAAAAAAAAATTGAACATTACCATACGGTTTAAGGAACACATGAGAAGTGTAAAATACATACAGAAAAATCAGCAGTAGCATACCGTTTCTGGCAAAAAAACCATAAGTTCCAAAATGAACCAAAACTCCTAAATGCTCTTCAAAAACCCATAGAATTATTGGTGTGGGAAAATATATTCTTGAACGAAAACAAAGAAAATTTAATCTTATTTTGATTTAAAGTAAAACACTAAAAATCATGTCATCACATTAAAACTCTCTTTAAGTTTCACAAACACACATAAAAGTAATTTACATGTTTCGTGAGGTACATTCCTCACATTGTCAACCAAAACGATGACTGATTGTCCTTTTGATTGTACTTTAAATCAAAATAAGATTAACAAAAGTTTCACTGTGTGGATTCCGACATTCCATAAGCATAAAAAATTTTAGTTAATTTTGATCTTCCAAACAACAGCAACCTCATCAAAAAGTTTGTAAAATTCAAAGAGCAACATCTTAATACCAGCTGGAAAGCTGACAGTCGAACTGTGCTGACGATGAAGGAAATTTGCCTTTGAAACATGTCCAAGTGGAATAAAAGTAGTGAAATTTGAGTGGCTTCCTCATAAATTGATTTGATATATTCCTTCTCATCAGGTTGATTCCAACACAAAATTAATGTTTATTAATTTTCAGCACTATATAATCCCAAGTTACTGAATTTCATGTAAAATTATTGAGAAAACAATAATTTTAAAAATAGTTTATATTAATTTGTCAATTAAATTATTTATTTTATTGTATATTAACTCTTATATTAATATTCATTAATAATAATTATTCAGTTTCTGTATATTTTGCATTCTAACACTACTCTTATTGCTAGCATTTGCATATTCCCTCTTTCCAATGGCATGAACATGAAGTCAGATGAAGAATATACAAAGATATGAAACTATTGTCCATCGAGTGAGACAATAATACTTCTGACCACTGTTAAATAAATACTAATATAAATTTAAAAGACAAGTTCTTATACAGTTTTATGGATGTACAAAAATTTCTGGTCAATGATTAAAATGTAGGATATAGATTTTTAAATAAAGAAAATTTTGCAAAAATTAAAAACAAATAATTGCTTTCATGAAATATTGTAAAAATCTCTTGGTAATTAAAATTGTAAATAGTAACATTGCACAGTGAAACTAATCGTATGTTAAGACCATTATGTGATTGAGTCGAACTAACACTCTTGTACTCCACTTACTTGTTTAATATGTAGAACTGGTTTCACAAACCCTTCATTCGCATTGTCAGCCACATCGTTGACTGGAGTATTAATCATTATGTTGTGGGGATGTATAATCTGCTCTGGTGAAGATGAGATAAACTTGAAGTTTATGTTTTCATCACTGGAAGTGTCAAAGTTCATTAAACTGCCTTTGTACTTGTAAATATAGATCTACTTCCATGTTGCTAATTCTGTAGGTCCTTGTACTGAATTTAATAACTTTGTTTTTTTCAATATGTTATGATTTTCTGTCCAGAAATGTGATGCCATTGCTGATTTCTCCAACTACTTGTATTTTATGTTTCTGAAATGTTTTTTTAACCATGTGCCTATGATTCTCTTTGTTTTTCCAATGTAGATTTTTTTCACACTCTGTACAATTTATTTTACATATACTTGCTTTTATCTCTTGTGGAATACTGTCATTAATATTATCAATCAGGAGGTTTTTAACATTAAATCTGTTTATAGGTCCTAACCTGAGACTAAAATCTCTAAGAATGTTCTGAAATTTTTTTGTAGCCCATGGATGATATGTGAATTTTTAAAAATTAGCTTACATTTTTTGTTGAAGGTGTTGTGGTCTCATTAATAAGTTTTTGTCTCTTGAATTTCTGTACTTTTTTGTGTGCTAGTTCTTTGTTATAACCAATTTTTAACTGCTGTTCTTTCTATTTGTTTGTATTCTTTAAGGTTTTCTTCTTTGCTAATTTTGAAGTTAACTAGCCGATGTGTGAAGTTGTTGATAACTGCATGTTTATGCATTGTGGGTTAAAACCGTCAGCTTTGATGTGATTTTCTGCATATGTATCAACTCAATTACACAATGATCTTAATCTCTTGGTAATATTTGCATTATGTTATCTGTTTAGATGTTATTTCCATTTGATGTGGCATTCTCTAAATTTTTATTTATTAAGAATATATTAAGCCACTAATCATGAGAATTATTGTACCTATAATATGCAATCACAAAACTACTAAATTTGTAAATGAGGACCTGTGGATGTTGTAGCTAATTTTGGTTAGATTTCCTATTTTTAGGGATTCCATAAACACATCCATTAACTCCAATTACTGAAATTGATTGTTCCAGCTTTTGTAGCACTAAAGGAAATTCAAGATATCAATGAATACTTTACCTGTTTGTGCCAACATGCCAAGCTGCTACAAGAAGTGCATTAATAACTATATCAACTGGAATGTAATCATAGACTAGTCCTCTTCCAACAGGTAATCTTCTTACTACACCTTTTGCAGCTCCCATCAGAAACCCTGTGGGACCATTCTTTGAATATGTCCAACCTGGAACAGGCTCTTTCCACGCACATGTAACTGGAATGAAAATTAATTTAACTCATAATAATATATTAATTTATACCTTGACAATGCAGTTAACAATGTTAATGATATGTTCACGAAACATGTCCTGTTATTTTAATAATTAAAGGAGTGAAATGCTCATGAGTGTTGATTATTTTAACTTTTTAATAAACAAAGAAGTCACAATAATATATTTGTAATAGATATTTTCAAAGAAAACAACTGTAACTTGTATTTGCACTTTTTCTAAATTTCTATATCTTATTGTTCAAAATAGTGCTTTTTCACTGTAGGGATGCTGATATGAATCCTCAAATTGAAACACATGAATTATTTCTTGCATAGTTATCATCATGTGATTAAAAAATAGAAAAAGCACCTCTAAAATGAAACGGAAGTCAATAACATCACACATTGTATAAAAATGTTTAAGACAAAATGTCATTACTCTCAACTGGGATCTTCAATTTTGATTTTAATAATTTTTTTTACTAGTATCATTATAAGTAATGATAACAGATTTTTATTTAAGACACTATATCATCAACAGAGACAGCTTTAGTTTATAAAGGAAAGTTTCTTCTTTGCTAAATTTATGCTTGATCTGGCATAATTACACCAAAGTTAGAAGTACTGGGGCTAAATAATTTCTATAGAAACTGAGTCCAGAGAGGAATGGCACACTCTGTAACCAACTGAAGCCATAATCCTTAAATGAATATTATCAACAGCAGCAGACACACAGTCTCATAAACTCCTTCAAATTTTATTTTGGTAATGGATTTTTGGATTTTAAGAAAACTAATTATTGAAAAAGCACTGGAATACTCTGATATGAATGATTTTTTATGAAAATTAAAAACTAAAAGGTATTAAAATTATAGTTAATATTAATTTAACTTTGGCACACACTTTATATTATGATAATTAGCTAAGAAAGTGGTTTCCAAATTATATTACGATAATTAGCCAAGGCAGTGGTTCCCAAAATGTGTGCCGTGTTTCCCAGGGACACCACCAAATTATGGCAAGCGTATAACACTAAGAATATTGTTGTGTGCCTACACAATAGTTAGAAATTATAAAATGACAGCAACTGCAGTTGCTAATATATTACTCAGTTTGTAAATGAGTTTCTACAGGATAGTGTTAATTCTGTTGTCAATTATCATCTTATATCTCCTATCAGGGAGCCCAGTAAATTAATATTAATAAAAATAAAGTGAGCCTGTACACAAGTTTTTCCACATCTTATAGTGCTTTATGCCTCTTATAAATATTTGTACGTCAAATCAATATCCTTGACTTCAGCAGAATATTCCGAAAGTAACAACTCTTGATGGACTGTTTTTTTTCATTGCCACGCAACTTTCCTCAACCACATTCTGCATGCCCAATCAAGCCTTGATTATGGAACATTTAGGAACTTTCACTTACATTCTGCCAATTTGTTTCAATAGGCGGATTGTGCTCAATTGTTACAGTATGAATTCAGTTTTTCTCATCAGTTCATTCATGCAGTTCTTGCTTTATTGATATTTTATGTTAGTGATATTTTTTACTGTATGACTAATTTGGATAATTAGAATTGGCATAATAAAGAGATTTTTAACAACAACTTCAACTGCACAAGGAAATGATGCATTGGATTCTCCTGAGAAAAAACTGCAATGAGAACACACATGCTTTAGTGTACCATGTGTTCAAATTTAAACTGGATCTTATGTCACTTCATGATGTTATATTTATGTATGTTGAGTCTAATTAAAGCCAGTAATCTAACTGATTATTCAATGAACTCAACAAGAATTTTGTACTTTTATTATTAACCAATATCCATTCAAAATTGGGCATTAAATTAGCGATATAAATTATTGACATGACATTACCTCAGACAGGCATTAAATAAACTTTTATTTTAAGGAGTGAAGGTAATTATTTATTTATTAATGGCCATTTTAAAACAAAAGAAAAGACATGCAGAAATAAGTTTTGTTTCATTATCAGGTATTAAATAAACTAACTGAAACATGTCATAATGCATATTATGAATACAAAGATAACTGCTGTTTATAACAATACTTGTGCAAATTAGTAAATGAAATAATGAAGAATTAAATAGAAGTTATTAACAGTGAATAAATATATATTTTGATCACAACAGTCAGCATAGTAACACTATTATAGCTCACTTACTTGTTGAAAATCCAAAACATGTTTCAAGAGTGTTCTGTCTCTATATCATCACCATCTGAGACTAACTCTCTCTCCAAAAAAATAGTAAAGGCAAGTTACATACTACATCATTGAAATTGTGACCAAACGGTCAGGAATTCACTCATAACAATACCTCTTCCTTACTAAAACTCCTGTCTTAAGTAACTTAAAATAATAAATTAGTAATGTTCTTTTGTAGCATTCATCATGCCCTTAAGAAATATTTATAAAAAATTAAATTTATTTTAACACATGAATGATGTATATTTCTAGTTAAGATGAAGATAACAAAACAAAAGAGCAGTATCCAATATCAAAAAAGGTATAGCTGCATCATTTATCTATGCCTTAAAGGTTAAACTCAATAAGTTATAATTTAAAAAAGAAAGTTCAATTTAAAATTGCACACATTGTAAAAAATATAATGATAAGTATTTGTAGCATGGCTTTACTTGTGTTGAAATTAATAAAGAGTAGCACCCACTTTAAAGTGTTATCTATGCAATCTATGCCACCTAGTAAACTTACAGCTCATCAAAACTCATCCAAATGTAGTTAGGAAACAACATTCTTCAAGAAAATTCATGGAATCTATTTCACAGATATAAGTTTTCTAAGCATTCCACAATTAACAATAATACTATTTTGGCTGCTTATAAAGTTGGTATACCTAATTTCCCAAATTAAGGAGCCACACACAATTGCAGAGGAGTTAATTTTGCCTGCTGCAGGCAAATCATACTTGAGAAAGGTACTTGTAATCAACTTCTCAAATACCCTTTTCTAAATACATACAGTAGGTAGAAGGATAGGCAATATAAGTATATACTTAATGACCAACTATTTACAGTGTGAAGGACAAAGATTTTGCATTCCAGTTGATAAGGCAACAACAATTGCAAGATACCCATTTAATTTTCTACATTAGATTTATTAATGAAAAACAGTTGATTTAAGCTTTGTTGTTCATAAAGCAAAACTGAAGGAGGAACAAAGAAGATTTTTTTTTGATTGTTGATCATTTTATGATTAATAAGATGAATGGGAAAAAAAGTATATATACATATTTATATTTATATCAATGGAGAATGGTCGATGGCAGGAAGCTACCAAGAACTTCAAGCTTTCATTCATGCCGAAGCACTTCATGAGTTTGAAGTCACTGCATAATACATAGAGAGGCTTTGACAGCAAAAAATTCAATGAAAAAGTATATGATATTTTAAAGTTAGTAATTAACATAATAAACTTCATTAAAACAAGACCAAAGAAAGCATAATTGTTTGCTAAAATAAGTAATGATAGATGATTAGCATTCCTGTCTTACTTTTATTATAATTTTTTTTACATAGTATTCAATGATTATGGGCAGCTCATTGCTAAGATTAAAGAGCGTCCATAAATAAACAATCATTGCTAAGAGCTTTTGTACTCAGAAATGAGATATATTCCTACTTGAACAATGAAAATAATTTTCTTGCTGATAATTTATTGATGAAGAATTTTTCATTAACTGATAAATTTTTAATTGATATTTAAATTTCAATCTCAATTAGTGTAATAGTACATTGGTAAACAGAATGATTTAATAGGAAACTGGCTCCAATCTCTTGGAATTCCAGTAGAAGATTGCTGATGAGCCAGAGACTGGGGCGCAGTATTGGGTTAAGAAAAAGTTTATAAAAGTTACAAATTAGAATTCATTTTTGTCGAAAATATGTATATTTGAGTGTAGCATTATATTATGTAGTCTGTTGGGATATATTTTCAATAAATTTCAATTTCAACTGATATTTTTGATAAATATCCTCAACAACGTTTCAGCTTTCGGGCAAGACCTTAAAAAGAAACTGATTCTGTAAAAAACAATATGACCTAAGTAGATAATACCATATAACTTCAACTTAGGTATTCATTTTTTATACTAAACTCCATTCACTTACACAAAAGTAAGATGCATTTCGGGAGAATCTCTCCCATCTTCAGTTGCTCACTCAACTGAAGTGAATGGAGTTTAGTGTAAAAAATGAATACCTAAGTTGAGGTTATATTGCCACTCCATTGTCAACAGATTTGTAAGTACAATATTTAGATAATACCACGTTTCCTTCTTTTAATTGATTTCTACATGTATTTGTCAATATTACAGCTATATAATATAAATTCATTCCTAAAGATGAAATCAAATCATTGGAATGAGTAAGCAACTGTTTTAAGGTGGAGATACCCCAGCACTGAGGATGCAAAGCAAGTCCTCTACTTTCTACTCACTCAACAATGAAAGCAATGTTCCAGCCACAGCCATTGCTCAAGTTTTGTGGTAATATTAAGGTTAATATCCAGTGATCAGCTAGAAAGCACTCCATGCTTTGATTCCAATCACTATCTCTTGCCCCTGTAAAGTACTTTTTCTGCAATAGCTATTATAAAGTCCAAGTACAGGGGAATCTTAATCAATCGTTCCCGGAATCACCGTTTTCCCGAATGTATCCTTCAATTTATGCGGTCCCAAACATTTTACCTTAAATCTTATGTAAATAAACCCGCATTCATCATTCCTCGGAGTATCGTTTTCTCACATTATTCGTTCAAAAAGTTCAGTCCCAAAGAAATTCTATCCTCGAACGATCGTTTTCAAACTAGAATAGTGAAGCAGTAATCGTCGCGTACGTAGTTCGCGTCGTGCTTGATCCGAGAAAACGTGACTCGAATTCCCCGTAGTTGCCGATACTCTTAGAGCCTCATGACGATGCACCTTGCTCCTATTCCGGATCGACTCCCTGGTGTTGTGGAGCCGAGTTCTGGAGAGCGCTTGGCCAGTAGGTGGCTATATATCCCTCTACATCTGTTGTACGCTGACACATCATGTTGAGTAACGTTATGAGTCGGATATGTGATGGATCGGGGTTGGCACCGCGGACTAACCGGTTTGTATGTCTAGCATACAGTGCTTATGCTTTCTGCACTAGTCTCCTTATGATGTAGTTAATGTACTCGAGGCCAGAAGCTTCATGGAAGAAAACTGTGGGAACATAAAATCAGTATCAAAAATTCTCCTTAAGGCGATTTTTTGCGCCTTTTGGCAACATAGGATGGAGCTGTGTGGCCCCAAACCTCGTTAGCATACAATTATTGCCGGAATAAAGGCCCTATAAATTCGCAATTTGATGGGAATTGGAACGGAATTTAGTTTAAAAATTGCAGTAAATTTTGAAATGGCCGCTCTGGCCTTTGCAGCTTATGCTCGCATGTGGGGTTGGAAGATCAGCCCTGGTCCAGCGTAACCCTGAGGTACTTGACCCAGTTCCTCCAGGGAATTACCTGGACCTGCAGACTCAGAGCCCCCGGATTAGCTGCTCGGGGTGCTTGGTGACAAGAATCGTCTCACTCTTCTCACCGTTGACATGCATACGCCAGTTCTCACTCCATTCCTCCACCTGGGTAAGATGTCGGCGAAGTTGAGTTAGTGCGAAATGTAAGTTTCTGCTTTGAGCCAAAATAAGAACGTCATTAGCGTACTGATAAGTAGACGGTGACAATACGCTCCTGCTGGTCCCATCTGTGTCATTCGTGTGTCCGATCTTCGACCTTCAACTTTGACACAGAATGCGTGGTTTGAGAGAAAACTATCAATTAACTCTATAACCGCAAGCGGTAGCCCAGCGTGCCAGATGCTAGGGAATGTCCTCAATGTCAAGCAGCATAGCGGCAATCATATGCAGCCTGAATCCCGATACGGCCTTCTCCACCCTCTTAGTAATTGCTGTGGTCGGCTATTTCGGTTTGAATTCAAACTGGTGCTCCGGAATCTGCTGAGTTAACATAAGGCTCCAAATGGACCAATAGTATTCGTTCGAACACTTTGGACATAGTGGGGAGCAAGCTGATTGGGCGGTAGCTGGAAGACTGGGTCTTTCTCTTTTTCCAAAATGCAAATCATTTCAGCTCTTCCCCACGTTTGTGGAAAATAGCGGAGATTAATGCATGAATTAAAATTATTGTAAGGTGGAGTATAGGCCGCCTTGGGAGTCGGCTGATAATGCGGAGAGCGCCAGAGTTGCCGTTGCCGTCAGTTTTGACACCTTACGAGGACGTCACATGTGGCGTTCAAAGTGTAGATGAAGTGTGCGACGAAGTGGGAGGATTTGCAAGTGTTTTTAATACGGGGGAGGGAAGTGAGGAAGAGGAGGAAGATGATAAAACAGCCATGCCGATGTTTGCAGAAGATTTGAGCATGTGGAACTGTATGAGCGTATTCTATGCACAAGGCAAAGACGGTATGGACAGTAGCGAGCAACAGAATGCGTTGAATGTGGAAAATTCGTTTCTCATGAACAGAAAAGAAGCAAAGGTCAGATAACGATTCTTTTCAAAGAAAGTGACAAATTCTTGATAGTTGTTCATTTTTTTTATTTACGGGCGCTCTTTAACTTCTCAGATCAGCTCCCATTCAATTCAGGGCGTGAAACGACCGATATTGTTTGCTTTGAGACCTTTGCTTTTAGGCTTGAGGTTCTTTACGTGCCATAAATAAATGACATGGGACCCTAGGCTTTACTTCCCTTCCGAAGGAACCCTGACCGGAATTGAACCTGCGAGTCAAGTATGGCTACCATCTGACCACCACGACCGACAATAAAGTGTAAAATATGTTCATGTAACATGTAAAATTGACACAAAATAATGCTTTTGCGTACATATTGGCTTTATTTATTTTTGAACGTGATTTATGTACTTCCCGTATCTATCGTTTTCCCGCTTTCATTATTCGTTAAACCTCGTCCCTCCATAAACGATACTGTATTAAGTTAAATTGAACATCTAAAAAGAAGTACAAGTTGCAATATCTAAAATAATATCAGGAATAATAAATGAATAATTAAGGATAAAAGGTCTCGTCTTTCTTATTAGGACAGTGAAATATTCATATTTGTTTATAATAATAAAAATATTTTTGTTAAAATGAATACATTTTTATGATGGGCTTTTGAATATTTTCTGAATGCATAAAATGATTTGTGTGTTTGTGAAGAACTGTGAAAATGAAGCAATTTTTAAATATAAATATAAATATACACACATGTATATATTATATAAATGAAAAATAAAGTAACACTATTAACAATGTAACAAATTAACAGTAATTATAACAGCAGAAAAGAATAAAACACTAAGAAAAAGTCACACTTGAGATTGCTATATTTCGGACTCGTGGAGTCCTTCTATGGCAAGAAGACAAGTGACAGATGTATATAATGTAGCCCTCACCCAATATATATATTTTGGGTGAGGGCTACTTTAAATGACTTCTTTATAAACTTCATTTTTCTATCTAAAGTAGAAACCTATCCACAAAGAATAAATAAAGAATAGAATAAAGAATAAATACAAGAATAGAGTTTATCTGATTGTTATTATCATAACTGCCATGAGGGCACTACCAATGTCTGAAGTTTGGAAATCATTGAACAAAGGTTTCAGTCTATCAGTTTACTTAATAAATAGTTACTGGATCAGAAGTCCCTATTCTTTGCCATCTAACAATGAAACAATATTTAAATAGCTGTTAACAGCAAGGCTATGTAATTGTGAATATAACATTTGGGGACTCCAGGAAGATCTTGATGCATTTTCTACAGCATTATATTTTCTTAAAAAGAAGCTTGAATACTCACTCATGCTAGGTCTGATAATGGCTGAAGGAACTTGACTAATAGCATTTGCAACTTCATGTTCTGCCAGTGCTTTAGTGAATGTGTAGGTATTTACATGGTCATGCAACAACCTGTAAAAAATAAATAAACTATTATTTAAAATAATGAAGACAATTGTATGAATGAGTTGAACTACACTCTCTTATTGACTCCACTTACTTGTTTAAATGTAGTACATGTTTTGCAAACCATTGTCTGCATCATCAGCTAACCGTCAACTGCTGGATAATTTGTTATGCTTTGGGTATGTATATTGTGCTCTGATGGAGGTGTGATGTACTTAATGTTTATGTTTTCATCCCTGGAAGTGTCAAATTTCATTAATTGTCTCTGTATTAATAAATGTAACTTTTCTCCCATGCTGGTAACTCTGGTGGTTCTTATACCAATTTTAATAAAAGAAAAACTCAGGAACATAAAAAAGCAAATGGAGAAATAAGTCATGATATAGTGAAAAAATCAAAATTATTAAAATTAGTACAAGGACCTACAGAGTTAGCAACATGGGAGAAAATCTACATTTATAAATACAGAGACAGTTTAATGAGCTTTGACACTTCCAGGGATAAAAACATAAACTTTAAGTTCATGCACATCCATCAGAGCAGAATATACATACCCAAAGCATTACAAACTATCCAGCAGTCAACAGTTAGCTGATAATGCAGACATTTAAAGAAGTAAATGGCGCCAATTAGAGTGTGTATTCCAACTCAAATCATACAAAGATCTTAATTATATGATTAGCTTCACTGTACAAGTTTCAATTAGCATTTCAAAATAAAATTATAATATTTAATACACCTATTTAAATTATACATAATATCTATCGAGTACCTTTTAAGAAATTTAGAGCAAATCTTTTACTATTGTACTTAATATAGCTTGTGGATTTCAATCCAGGACTTCTTTGTTGTGCAAAAACATTGTGCTTTATATCACTAGTAATTATATCGATAGCCCCCTCTATACATTTTCAAAGGTATTAAATATGATGAGCTGAGACAATTTAATTTGTTTGTAAATATATACATTGTAAATTAAAATGTCCAAAGAAAATTATATATTAATTGTGCAAAATAGAATGTCAGTAAATCACAGCACTATATGATTTGAGAGACATTGGTCCCATCCTCAGCTGTAGAATGATGTTCACCTATAACACCAATACCTATACCTATAACATCCTGTTGTTTATATTAATGTTTCTGAAGTGTTCTTTTATCCTAGTTCCCAAATTAAAAGCAATGAAAGGGAATTTGGAAACTAGGACAAAAGAACAGTTTAGAATCAGTTGATCTACAGTTGAGGATGAGAGCAAGGGCTCTTTAAACATGTCCTGATTAATAAATATTAGGGAAGTATACTGTTATGATTTGCCAACATCCCATTTTGTATATTATTTTGGTTCACAGCTATTAACTTCTAATTAAATTGCAAATATTATTTGTTTATTCATAAAAATGTTTTATTTGACACAAGAGATGCTGTGTTATCATTTCAACTGCATATAAATACATATTATCCCCAAAATGTACATATTTCCCTTTAATTCTCATTAATTTAAATATACTTTTAAGAGAAATTACAATTTTTATTGTGAATTAAGAAATTTTAATTCACTTCTGCAAATAAACCCCAGCTTAGGTTTCTAAGGATGAAACAAAAGATACTAGTAACTGAAAGAGATATGCATAAAAGGAGACAGAATTTTGTTTGTAAGAGTTAAAATAAATCACATCTAACCTTTCCCATCTTTTAATTGTGCATACTATGTCAAGTTTTCTAAGATATTAATTTTGTGATACAAATACAGTGTAACTACCTGCAATACCTGAGAATAAAAAAAGTCTGTTACACAAGAGCTACATAAACTAAGCGAATTCCTCATTGAGTCATATTAACTTTCAATATAAATCAATATAAAATCCAAATTAGATCTTATTAATTAATAAAATGAAATAAATTATGGTATTACTGTATGGTATTAGGGGAACAAAATTAGAAGTCTTCCAACCTATAAGAGAAACTACATTTTCAAAATTATCAATTATTATTAAACTACTAAAATTAAGGATATACTATAAGTTTTGTGAAATATATGACCACTGATAGACAAAGCTATACTTTGTGAGTATTTTTGAACATTTTTAAATGTAACCATATTTATGAACTGAGCCCTTGGTATCATATTTACATTCACTAAAAGAAATAATAGAAAGATTCAAGTTATATTGCACATTTATGAAGCTGTTCATATGTTTGAATAAAACAAAAAAAAAAAAATGTTTCCATTCTGAAGCAAATACAATGTACAAAAATAAAAACAATTGAAATTTACATATATTTTCATTGGCTTTAGATTTAATTGAAATGTTATTGTAATAAAACCATGTAATGCAAAAGTTTTCTGAAAATTATTACCGAACCCTCTTAGAGCGATTTTTCAATGTTTTTAAATATTTTTGCTTTAGATTACCCCTCAACTCCATTGGTCTAATTTTGATGATTAATGAACTCAATGAATCGGTTATTATATTTCGTTGAGAAGCGACCTCTAGAGAGTTAGAACACACATTATAATATAAAATTATATCTTTATATATAGATATAGGCATGCCTTTTTTAGAAATATTGTTATTATTATTTTTTTAATTGTAGATGCCTAGTAGGGAGGATTGATGCAGATTTGGGTAGATTATAAAAAAATATTTCCATGGGCACAACAGCAATGGCTTACATTCCTTCAGAATTTGCCACAAAAAATAAATTAGCTCAAAAATAAGCATATTTTTCACAGTGCTGACTGAAATAGCTTATTTCATTTGGAATTCGCTAAAAGTAAAGGGAAAATCCATGTCCAGAGATGTTTTTATAGTCACAAATAAGCATAAATTTACTACAATCTAAGCTGATTTAATTGGAAAAGTAACGAATTAAATACTTTAATTTATGTCTTCACTTTGAACATTTTGAAAATTATTACTTCAAGTAAATGCACAGGCAAACATTTACAAATATACTTAAGGACTTACTTTGGTGTGAGTTCATCAAGAGCCTCATCGCTAAGACTGTTAGCAAGACCAATCACTTTCTCTGCATCTTCTGGAGGAGGGTAAAGTACTTCCTCTGCTTCTTTGCGGTTACTATTGACATATGCGCTTGAAACATGGACCAGAGCCTACAACAATAAAATGATTATGAAAGATCTAAAAATATACACATTTTATAAACAAAAACATGGGCATGTAATTTATGCATGACTATATATTGCACAAACCTACCCAGTGGTTAGGATACTTCTAGCAGTTGTTTGATAAGGAGGGGGAGGGGCTTGGTAGATGGGACCTGGAGAGGTGGCATGTAATTACATAGAGGAGCTGGATAGTCCATTCTCAAAGAACGAAGTTACAAACCTGTAGGGAGGTTCAAAAAGAGCAAAGCTATGGGCATGGATGGAATGCCAGTAGAATTTTTTCAAGCGTGGTGCGAGGATAACAATAGGCTTCAGTGTTTGACCAGACTTTTGAATGGAATAAAGGATTAATAAATGAATTCCAAAGAATTGGAGGGTGGCAATAATTCAGCCCATCTATAAAGGTAAGGGAAGTTTAGATGACTCAGGTAACTATAGAGGAACAGCATTACTGTCAAACTTGGGAAAAATGTTTACAGGAATTTTGGCAGAAAGAATACAAAAATAAGTGGAAGAAAACCATAGACTGTTACCATTTCATTCAGGATTCAGGAAGGGTAGAAGAACAATGGATAATTTAATGATCATGAAAACATTAATCGATAAATATTTAGGGGTGAAAAGCGGGAGATTGTACACCATATTTCTAGATTTAGAGAAATGTATGACAGAATAATAAAGTAGGGATTATGGTAGAAGCTTAGTTGAAAAGGTTGAGTAAAGTTATGGTGGAGATACAAATGGAACTATACCAACAGAACACCTTTTGCATCAAATGTGGGGAGGAGAAAATAACAGTTGAAGTTACACAGAAAAGAGGACTTAGAGAGCGTTGTAAATTGAGCCTCATATTGTTCATTTTATTTATAGATGACATCATGTATAGCTTAAGTGTGGTTAATATGCATTTGCCAATTATAGAGAATATGGAAATCCCAAGTATATTGTATGCTGATGACTTAATGGTGGGTTCAGTATCTGAAATTGATTTAAGTCCAGCCATAGCAGAAATTGAAAGATATTGTAAGGCATGGGGGCTAAAAGTGAACCAAAGCAAGTAAAAAATTATTGTGTATATAATCAACTACTTGTCGTCTAAACACTCTTATGCTTCACACTATTTTTGAAAACGACGGGACCAGTTTCGGAGCGACATCCACTCCATTCTCGATCAACTCGACAGCTGACACAATAATTTTTAAAAATTATTGTTTTTAAAAAAAGGAAATAAATTGAAAAGATCAGAAAAAGATCCATGTGGGGGGGCAAAGAAATTGAAATGGTGGAGAACTTTATTTACTTGGGTATCAAATTGAGTAGGAAAGGGGATTGGGGGAAACAAGAAAAGTGGGCATTACCTAAAGGAAGAACAGCACTGGGATTACTGAGAAAATGCTTATATATAGCACCAATGATGAAGGTGGCATGGTTTGAAATGTTGTACACAGCCCTAGTGGAATCAAGATGGGGATATGGAGTTGAAATTTGGGGAATAGATAAGGAGTAGGAGAAAATAGATCTAATAGTAATACCCTTCTACAAACTAATGTTGAGTGGACTGCAGAACATAGCCAATATAGTTTCTCTTCTAGAAATGGAGAAAACCAGTGTGAAAGGGATGCTTATGGGAAGAGTAATCAAATATTGGTATAGGAGAAATCAGCTGCCTGAGGAAAATATGCTAAAAGGGTGTTTTAACTACCAAGGAAAGCACCTGAGTTCCCAGAATTGGGTGAGCAAAATTAAGGCCCAGTTGGAGGAGGAAGGACTAGGAGATGTATGGGTACAAAAATTTGATATGATTCGTGAGATATGGAAATATGTTTGATCTAGGTTTGAAGATATGGATAAACAAGAAATGTGGGCAGGGGTGAGGGAGATGAGGTCACTAAGCTCTGTATAAATAATTAGGATGGAAATGGGCCAAGAAAGATATTTAGAAATATGCAACAAGGAGGAAAGGGGAAATATTGCATGTTTTTGACTAGGAGTATGGAAACTAAGAGGCCTAAAGGGGAGTGTAATGCAAGGTATATGTCTCATCTGTGGGGAGAATGAAAATGGAGTGCATATTTTGTTGAAATGTACAGGAACAAACATATAAAGGAAAATGTTAATTAGGGAGAAGTGGTTAAGAAGCAATAGAAGTATACTGATCAAGAAAATGTTTTTAGACCAAGGGCAGTTAAAACGATTAGGGAAATTCCTAAGGAAAGTTAGGATAAAATGGAAATGATCAGTTGAATAAGAGTAGGATGATAAGATTAAGAAGTATTTGGGGGACTAATGAATGTAGAGTATAAGGGAAACCTGGTAAATTTATACACAGAAATAGAATACTTGAACCCAAGTTTCTTGGATATCTTGGATATCTCAGCGAGTAACGGCTGGTGAACCAGAGATGAGAGACCTAATAGGTACTGGGATAAATACAAGGGGATAGTATTATTGGGAATAGTAGGAAGGGTTGATAGGTATAGATGTCAAAGTTTATAATGATAAGTTAATGAAAGGAAGCGTGCATGGAGGATATTTGGAAAATTGCAAATAACGTTCCTATAGACTACACTATGTACATGTTTAGTACTAAAGAAATGAGTAGGAATAGTATTTTGTTTGATGATTTAAAAGAATGTAATTATACTGGTGGTTATAGGTGTTGGAATTTATAGGCTTATTTACAATAATGAACTCGAGTCTTCTGGAGGAACAGGGGACAAAGGTTCAGTTACAAGGGAAATTTATAAGTCAAAGGGAATGAATTAGTTTTGGTATCATTAAGTTTAGATATTTTGTGAGTTATTGTAAAATTTTTAGCATCAATATTGGTGGAAATAAATTTTAATATTTAATGTATAAGATGGTAGTATGGAGCCTGGTCCCCTGAATATTCTAGTAGGCAACTGCTGATGAGTTGGGGACTAGGGTCCAAAAATTTAATCAATAATAAAATGTAATATTATACTGAGGGTTAAGTATGTTAATTTGTTAAATACTCATAAAATATTATATATATTTTGGAGTCAAATTTGATATTTTACTTATGCAAATTTAATTGTAATATAATGTTGTTTGATGTAATAAATAAATAAATAAATTCATTCATTCATTCATAAATTGCACAATGTTTCTAACATTTGGAATTTGCAGTTTCAATTTCAGTTATGGATCCTTTTACTCAGCTAAAATTAAGAAGTTATTAATTCATAAAATATTACATTACATACATAGTGGATTACATTTTTGCTTGTCTCCAAATTATGATTAGTGTATTGTACATTTGTCCTAGACTAAAGATAAATTAACTAAAATTCTGGAAGAATTGAAAGCAATTTCAACCTGTGAATATAACAAATTATTATTGAGGAAATCATTCAAATTTTGCTAATTTTGTTCCACTTACTTGGACATGTTTCAAAGATTGTTGCCTTCATATTCAGCATGGTTCTACTGTCTTCTTCCCAGCATGGTATTAAGATGCTGTTCTGTGGATTTAACGAACTTTGTAATGAGGTTACTATTGTTTGGGAGATCAATATTAACCAAATTTTCCTTTGAATAAATTCATGTGCTATATGTCGTACTAAACACTCTTATTGCTTCACTTTTGTGATATTTGGAACTGGTTTCGAAGACCTTCGTCTTCATCTTCGGCCAAGGGTATGAAGTCGTACAAAGTCGTACCCTTGGCCGAAGATGAAGACGAAGGTCTTCAAAACTGGTTCCAAATATCACACAAGTAAGTGTAGCAATAAGAGTGTTTAATGCGACATATATCACATGAATTTATTCATTTTAGCTTCACTGTGTTAGTTCCACATATATTTTTTAAAATAATTTTTAAAAGATATTGTTTTAATTCAAATTTTCCTTGTTTTTGTTTATGAATATATTTTCCAACACTTGATTCTATGGGTTTTTGAAGAGCTTTTAAGAACTTTGATTCCTTTTGGAATTCATGTTTCTTGCCAGAAATGGTCTGTAATTGCTGATTTTTCTAAGTATTTATATTTTACATTTCTCATGTGTTCCTTAAACCGTATGGCAATATTTCTTTTTGTTTTGCCTATGTGTTTCATATTGCAGTTTTTGCAACCAATTTTGTAAATGCCCAATTGTTTTCCTGGCAAAAGTTTGTCTTTTATTTTGGCTTTTAGGAGGTTTTTTAAACTATATTTGTTTAATGGAGTCAAAATGATGTTTGTCTCTTTAAAAATCTTCTGGAATTTTTGGTGTGCCAATGGATGGAACGTGAATTTCTTATATATATTCTCTCCTTTGAAGCCTTTTGGTGTGGGGATATCTTTTATTTTTTGTTTTTTTGTTTTTTTAACTTTTCTATTTTCTTGTTGACAAGATCTATAATGTAGCCACTTTTCTGTGCTATATCTATCATTTTATGGTAACTTGAATTGTATTCGTCTTGCTTATTGGTAGTTAAAATTATATAAAAAACAACAGCCCCAATCCAAAACAAAATAAACTTACCATAATCCATAGTCTCACATTCAGATTAACAAACCTATCGGTAGTTAAAGTAGTTAACATTATATAAAAAACAACAGCCACAATCCAAAACAAAATAAACTTGCCATAATCCATAGACTCACATTCAGATTAACAACCCTATCAATAAGCAAGACAGAATACAATTCAGAGTACCATAAAATCACAGATATAGAACAGAAAAATGGCTACACTATAGATCTTGTCAACAAGAAAATAGAAAAATTCAAAAAACAAAAACAAATAAAAGATATCACCATACTAAAAGGCTACAAAGAAGATAATATATAAGAAATTCACATTCCATCCATGGGTATACCAAAAACTCCAGATGATTTTTAAAGAGGCAAACATCATTTTGACTCCATTAAACAAATATAGTTTAAAAAACCAAAATAAAAGACAAACTTTTGCCAGGAAAACAATCAGGCATTTACAAAATTGGTTGCAAAAACTGCAATATGAAATACATAGGCAAAACAAAAAGAAATATTGCCATACTGTTTAAGGAACACATGAGAAATGTAAAATATAAACACTCAGAAAAATCAGCAATTACAGACCATTTCTGGCAAGAAACACGAATTCCAAAAGGAATCAAAGTTCTTAAAAGCTCTTCAAAAACCCATAGAATCAAGTGTGGGAAAATATATTCATGAACAAAAACAAGGAAAATTTGGTTAATTTTGATCTCTCAAACAATAGTAACCTCACCACTAAGTTCGTAAAGTCCACAGAGTGACTTCTTAATACCACACTGGGAAGCAGACAGTGGAACCATGCTGAAGATGAAGGCAACAGCCTTTGAAACATATCTAAGTAAGTGGAATAAAATTAGTGAAATTTGAGTGATTTCCTAAATAATAATTTGCTATATTACATATTTGCCAAATTTCACTGTGAAAATTCCAGCTATTCAAAACTATTCAACCTATGATTTTGGTAAGAAGTAGCTGTACTAAAATTATGCACATAGCAAGACAATGGCAATAAAGTGTTAGTGTTAAAACTGATACAAGAAGTTTAACTTTTTGTGCCTGATGCTATATACACCTGTTAGATAATGTAAGTTTATATACTTTTCTAATTTAACCAACTCCTGTTCTACATTCTGCTAAAGTGATTGAAAATATAGTTGACAATTTAGCAGCATTTGCATTAATTGATAGAGACTTTCTATGTATATAATTAATTTTGACATTTGCTGTTAAGTTTGAGCTCTCATTCAGTTTTTAGACTTTGTAAGGCTCTATTGTTGCCATTCATTTTTTTCTGTATTGTAATTAGAATACAATTTTTGTTAAGTGCTGTTAGTCCATTAGATTATATGAAACATTGTGATTCTGATGCAAAGGGTAAGTTTGTATAATAAAAAGCACATATAAAGGTAGTGAAGGTGATGGTCAGAATTTCAACAGTTACATCTGATTCTGAATTAAATCTGAACTGTGTGACAAAAATATAATTATTGTAAATTAACCATAGTTTGCCCCTTCTCCTGTTCCATATCTCTATGCTGTCTGCCATAGTCTCTATTTCTCATTCTCTCTTTTTTCTGCAAACTCTTTCTTAAATTATTTCTGGCACACCCTCATATAACTCCAATTTTTTTTTTTTGAATGATTTATTTATGGACGCTCTTTAACAGCTCAGGTCATCAGCGTCCCAATCAACTCAGGGCGTGAAACGGCCAACAAATTTTGCTCAGAGGCCTCTCTTTCAGGCTTGAGGTTCTTTTTCGTGCCGTAAATGTACGACACGGGACCCACGGCTTTACTTCCCTTCCGAAGGAAGCCATACTTAGGATTTTTACGCCCCGAAAAAATCCATCGCTCCTGGCCGGGTTTGAACCCGCGTTCTTGGGTGTAGAAGGCAAGTATGGTAACCACTACACCACCAGGACCGACATATATATAACTCCAATGGATGGGGGCAATAGAAATAAAAGGAAAATTGAAGAGAATTAGCATGAGTTTTGAAAATGGTAATAAATAAATAAACAAATAAAGATAAATATGTATAGAGGTTAAAAATGTTTACGAGTCCACTAAATGAAATAAATTTTACTGCAGTACAGTGTAAAATATGTATATAATATATTTAAGGAAGATTGGGAGACCGAAAAGCTGAGAAAATTATGTACTTCTGGTAGATACTTCATATTGTGGTGGAAAATGGGGAATATATATATTAAGTACATCAATTTGAGGAAATTTTTAAGCTAAAAATATTCATAGAACTAATGACATATCAAACAGGACATGAATAAAATGCTAGCTTGTTTACAACCATATCACCTATTTGAATCCTTTCTATTTTTACGTTGCATTAATCATGTATGACAGTAACCATGTAATGTGTTGACTTACTTTATGTTAGAATTTGATACTGATAAACACTACATACATATTTATTTCTCTTAGAAATAATCATATAGCTTGAAAACAATACATAACCATCTCAATGCAGAAAGCTCATACACGTTTTTACTGTTCACTGCCAAATAAGATTATGATTACAATACATGAATGATTCAGCATTTTCTACTATGAGAGCAGTTTAAAATTCCTGATACACAGTTCCGCTGGTTGGTGGTTAGACCCCACCTTGCTGCAAGGATTTTTTTATATAGACTGGTAATGCTCAAGCATTTCATCATTTTAAAACTTAGGTACAACATATTAAAAAAACAGAATTTGATACTTATCCTCCTGAGTAAGTGCTGAAAATGTTGCCCATTTTCCCTGATACACAATCCACATTTTCTTATGAAATTACTCTGAAATGCATTAGTTCCTCATTGCCAATGGACATTATTTCATTTCAGATATTTGTTTTAAGTTTCTGAAGGTAAATTGGATATACTCTATTTTTCAATATCTTCCAAAGATAAAAATTACAATCCTTAATACCTGGAGAAAAAGGAGAGTTTAACAGAAGCTCTTATTTCATCAAGTTTTTGTTCTGTGAACACATGACGCCTTCAATTTTTTTTTTCCAGTCTTTCACAGTACCTGTTTTATTAATCTTTTGCACTATTCTTAATGTTTTTCATTTTGGAACTGGGTTGCCAGGAAATTTATGCTTAAATCCTGTCTCATTCTGCCACATAACTTTCCATAACTGATGTATGTATTGAAATGAGTGTATGACAATGTAATGGATATTTCATTATTGCATCACATTACTGGACTTTTTATTGAAATCTCACACTCAACTGCACAATACAACTGTTGACTATGTTTAAATTCTGCTTGCAACTTTCTGGAAGAATGATCTATAATGCATAGTAGGAATCTTAGTGAATGAAATTGGGTGGTCCACTGATCAGCTGACCTAAGTTGCAGGACTTCTAAACTGCTCTCACTGTATTTCCAACTAGCAAAAAGTAATTTAATGAAACCTGTGTGCAAACTAAATGTCTTAATATAATGCAATCATGATTAAAATTGAAATATTGTGAATACTGTTTGATAGTCTTGCTGATGGCAGCAATTAAGTCATTTCTGGGGCATATTTGATATCTCAGATATACAATTGTAAGAATAGCTAGCTTTATCACTCTCTAACTTTTAGCTAAATATTTAACAAATATTTTTGTTTAAAACTACTGAAATTATGCATTACTTAACAAAAAAATTTAAAATGTGTAAAGACTTTCGAATAATGATACTAATGTTACAGGTTCTTTTTCTATCCATTAACATTTGAACTAGGCTTGAGGAGCCATTTTTAGTTACATCTATTAAAGTTTTTACTATGCTATATCTTAGAAACTTAGTAATGTCAAGTAGCACCTTGCATTTTCCCTTGACTATTGATCCTTTCATTTAGTCACTTTTGATGTTATTCATCATACCATTGGCAGCAAAAAATTCTATTCCCATATGGGTCTTTGAGAGAAATGTGTGTAATTGAACAAAGCACCACAGACAATGATGATTCCATCGATGGCATTAGAAATATCACAAGTTGTAAACTAAGCAAATTCCTCAGCAACTTGAATAGTGATGCCATTAAATTAAATATTAAAAATTTCAATTTCAAAATTATAAACCACTTTTCCAAATGAAAAATAATTCTATATACTTTTTAATTTATAATTTTTTCAATACAACCACTGAGTGCTTTTTAAATTTTGGTTTTCAGGTATTAATGGTCATATTTCTCTGATTTTCAATTTATTTTATTTAAATGGTACATACTGAGTTTTCTTGTGAAAAAACAAATATTGATGCTGCTAGAGCAATTTTTAAATTTTGGTTTTCATGTATACCTCCTGCTATTAATGGTCCTATATCTCTTATTTTCAGAAACTATTTTTCTTATTTTATTTCAAAGACATAAATATTTTCTTTGAGAAAAACAAAAATTGCGGTTGCTAGAGCAATTTTTTAAATTTTTACTTTAGATTAACCCCTCGCTTTTAATGGTCCAATTTTGCTGGTTAACAAACTCGATGAATCATTTGCTAATTGATTGTTCTATGCCAAGCTTTGTTGATAAAAAACAAAATTTGCTACTGCTAGAGCTCACACACATATGCAAATAAAAAAAATGGCATAGTCATTTTTGGTGCCTAATAAGCAGGATCGGTGGAGATTTGAAGAAGTTTTTCAAAAATCTTTTCATGGGTACAACCTCAATAGCTGCATTTCTTCTGAATTTGCCAAAAATAGGAGTGCTTTGTATCTATATCTAGAGAAGGGAATTGATGTAAAACAAATCCCCCTAGGCATTAACATATGGTCTTTTGGCTTCTGTTTTTACCTTAAGATGAGGCATTTCTTTGCATAGTTGCACTACTCTTCTTGTGCCAAGGAGGTTGATACTGACAGATGGTTTAAGAGTGGCTTCAAAGTCAAGTGTAGCAGCTGAATGGAACACAACATTGACATTCTGTATCAGGAGATTCTTATCTGTTGCACTCAATCCTAGATTTTCATCAGCTACATCACCAGCCACAGGCACCAACTTCTGGAATACATCAGCCCCTTTCTCTTCTCTCAGTCTTTCATACACCTAAAACAGAGACATTTTCATGAACAATGAAGCATATGCATTTTAAGCTAAAATTCTATATCACACAATTTATATTACATTACATTTAAACAACAACATAAATGGCTTTCAGCTTAACCAGAATGACTCTTTCTCTTCATACATGTAGCATAGAAAAAAATGGCCCATCCTTTTCATCTAACCAAATCTTAATTTCAAGTAATTTATTCCTTTAGATACCAGCCACTGAATTTCATTGCATAGTGCCTGGTTATAAATAGTTTAAAGAATATACAGATAGATTTTTGCTTTTGTTTACCAACACATTTGCAAATTTTACTAGTCCCTGGAATACATTAGCCAATTAAACTCTGTCGATCCTGGTAACCATATTGCATCCTAAACCCAAGATCGCAAGTTCAATTCTGGCCACAATCAATGGATTTTTTTGGGCTTAAAAACCCTAAGTATGTGTTCCTTTGGAAGGGAAGTAAAGATGTGGATCCCATATCTCAGATTTATAGCATGTAAAAGAATCTCAAGCCTGAAATGAGGCTCTGAGCAAAATTTATAGGTCTGTTCACGCCCTGAATTGAATGGGACGCTGATGACCTGAGGTGGGGGGGGGAAACGTTCCTGTTCTCTTTATGTTCAGTTCCCACCAGATGAAGGTAGCTTCTTTGCTATTGTCCATATGTTACTTACAGATATTATATTACATACAGGAGTAGACATCTACCTAATGCATTTTTTAGGGGTATGTATATATCTATTTTAACTCTTACTGACACCCTATATTTATCTTCCTTCTTACTTCTACTTAATTGCAATGCCACAGTACTTTTCAGGGATTTAGCATTGCTTACGTCCAAGTCAATTTTTTCCAATTTATTGTGATTACTAAAAATTGAAATATTTGCAATTTTTATATGAATTTACACTCTTAAAGCTATTAACAGTGAAGTAGTAAGATTATTCATTAATGAAATTAGCCAGTTTGTAATAGTAACACTTACTCATTAATGAATAATATAATGTTTAACTGTCAAAAACTTCTACTTAATTGTTCAATTAGTAAAATAAAGTTGATATAGAGTTGGTTTCGTGACACTTATACTTTACTTACTTGGTTTTTAAATTGTGACACCAAACCAACTGTATATTATTCCATTACACTTTTATACTAATAAACTATGCTATTACAAAAATATACACTAAAAATTAAATATAACAGTAACTTTTAAAAAATTATATACCTAAAATAGTAAAAACTAATGAAGTAGAAATGAATAAAACATTGAAATAATCACACAAATAATGCAAAAAGAACACACACAGTCTGAAATATTGCACTATTTGTGTTTTCAGTGTTTTATAAATTAGTTTCTCTAGTTCTTATTATATATAAACTTTGTTTATTACACTGCTAGCACTTGTGAGTAGGAAAACTGGGATTCTATTCCCACTAGGGCCATCCTCCATGACTGAGGTTTTTTCCTGATTTTCTCAGTCCTCATAAATGGCAAATGTTGGGTAGGCACTCTAAACTTAGGCCTGGTAGGCTTCCTTCTTTAAAAAAAAAAAATCCTTTCCCAATTTATCATTTCATCATTTATCATTTCATCAGGGTCTATTGCCTGTGATGCCATTACACATTATTAAAAAAAAAAAATACTTGCAAGGTCCATAAGAGATGCAGTAAACCAACTCCACATTTTCTCAGAAGAAATGACTATAAATTGTAAAAAATACCATAGCAATGCCAGCAGGAGTCTTAATTTATAGTAGAAGAATTGTGACATATTAAGAGTGTGGGATGCCATTCTGAGAAATTGGTGCTCATGTTGGAAAAAATCCATCTACAGTAAAACAAATATAAAATCACTGGATTGAGGTAGAAAGAACATTAATATGTGAACGATCCCAATGACATCAAACAATGAGCGAGAAGAAAAACATCATCTCCAATGGCTTTTTATGAATATACATAATGGCCAGCAGTGTACAATGTTCGTTTTTTAAAACTCTTTTCTTTTTAATTTTTTTTTAATTTATGAGTTTCTGAAATGTTCTAAATATATTTTTTCACCATGGTTGTGTATTTCCAAGTATTAAAACTTTCCTATTAAAGATGCAATTGGAATCTCTTATATGTAATGTAAATGCTCAAAGGACCTGTTCCATACGATTGGAAAAATCCGGAAGCAAGAAATTGGAAAAAGCAAGGAAAATTTTTAATAATATATTAGAACCTAGAATAATATAGTATTAAAATTATTTAAAAAATGGTGAGGAGTTTATTTCTGATATATTGATATGCAATTCATTTATTGATCTAGGGCTAAATAATTGCACTGGTCAACAACAAAAAAATGCAACATGAGTACTGTATAAAATGTTCAATTAATTTTGCACCCCTGAAGATAAAAATGCTAATGAATTTTCCATATGCATCTTATCTTTATGGTAGGGCACATTATTGATGGGAGGTAGTTTTAACTAAATAACTTATTTAGTGGGCTGTAGGGGAATTAATAAAACACTCTTTAAAGGCAGAGTTTATCTTATCTTAGGTTTATTGTTGTGAGAAAGGGACTAAAATATAAAGGTACAAAACAAAAATTTATTTACAATAGGTCTACTCAGTGCCTGTGAAGCATTTTGTAGTGCAGATGTGATATACACAAACAGTCTATTAAAACTCGAAAGAAAATTTCTTCTTAAACTGCTAAAACAAAGTGTGTATGGCTTGGTGTAAAATTCATTTAACAATTTGTTCAGAATTATATGCATTATTAACAATGCCATATAAGTGAATAAATAATCCAAACAATTTCTATTATATTTGCAGTCAAGTGGTGCTGCTGTGCAGCAGAGGAATACTGCTGCTATTATAAAAACAGCTTACAATTTTTATTTTGGTAAATTCTGCAAATTAGGAGATCAAGATAAGAGTTGGGCTCTATATATCTGTTGTAAAGTCTTCTGGATTGGTTGAATCACAGGAAAACTTTGTGCCATTTCTGTGATTTGGCTGGAGCCCACAAATCACACAGATGACTATTATTTTTGTATGGTTCCACCAGTCCATGGTACATCAAATAAAAGAAAGAGTACTAATGTATATCCCAGTATTATGACTATCTGTTCCCAAACCCCCTGGTCATATTCTATAGATTCAGAAGATGAACATTATGATACACAACCATCCACATTTACTGATCCTGACTTTGCACCTGATGTTAAACCTTCTGAATAACACAAGGTTATCCAGAGTGAATTAAATATTTAGTGAGAGATCTGCAATTTTCAAAAGCGAAGTCAGAGCTGTTAGCCTTCAGACTCTAACAATGAAACTATCTTGCCAAAAATGTGAAGGTGTCCTTTTTTGTGTAAATGTCAAAAACACTTTAAGAACTATTTTTCTACATGTTTCACAGTGAGGTTAGTAGTTTATTGGGGGCTGTGAACATTAATCAGATCTCTGAGGGGGGTCAGTTGTTCATAGATGAATCAAAATTAAGTTGCAAAGCAGAATTGCTCCATAATGGCAACCAGTTGCTGCCAATTCCTGTTGGTTATTCCATGCATATGAAGGAATCATATGACATCCTGAAACTTCTTCTTGATTCATTTCAATATAATACCTATAAATGGAAAATATGTGCAGACTTGAAAGTAATTGCACACTAACTGAACTTCAACTAGACTACTACACTAAATACTGTTGTTTCACATGTAAATGAGACAGTAGATACTGCTTCTCATTTTGTAAAAAAGGAAAGGCCTTTACGTCAAAGTATGGAAACTGGAAAAATGAATTTTAAACAAGAGCTTCTTGTGGAATATGAGAAGTTTTAATACTTCAACTTTATGTCAAACTTGGTCTCATCAAGAACTTTGTTAAAAAGAAGGTCCAAAATGGACTGGCATTCAAATATCTAAGATTAATGGGGCAAAGTTAAAGGAAGGAATTTTTGTTGGCCCACACATACGTCAACTTAACCAAGATGATATCTTTGAACACCTTTTGACATTGAGAAAGAAGCATGGATTTCTTTCAGAGAAGTCACAAACATTTATTGGGAAACAAATGAGTTAGAAACTATGAGGAGCTTATTACAAATTTGCATGTATGGGATGCAACATGTCCCTTAAATTACACTTTTAACACTCCCATCTGAATTATTTTCCTGAAACTTTTGGGAATGTTAGAAATGAACAATGTGAATGTTTCCACCAACAAATCATGGAAAAGTGTTACCAAGGAAATTGGAATGCAAGAATGCTTGTTGGCTACTGCTGGACAATCATCAGGTATACTCCTGAACTTTGACTATAAGAGAGAACCAAAGAGAAAGCATATTAGTCAATATAAGCAATCATGAATATGTAATAAATAGCATCAAGCAGATTTTCGTAGAAAATATGGCTATTGCAATTATCCTTAATTACTCTTAAACCAGAGCTAATCTAGCATTTTCCTTGGCTCATTAATGTTCAGCATAGTGCATTCTTTAAGAAAAGTGCAGTTTCAAAAGTCAAAATTTTATCCAGTGTAATCTGCTGTGCAATGCAAGTGCTGTCAGTGTGACTACAGGACAAAATATGCTAAATAATTAATGAAAGAAAAATCTGTTGTTTGTTGGGCAAAAACTGAGAACAGGTTAGAGGTGATAATATTAGTTTTGAGTAGAGAAAATATATGCAAAATGAAAACTTGAGGCAGGAAAAATATTGTACTATTGTACTATTGTAATATTGTAATATTGTACTATTTTGAGTTTGACCTCAAAATAGTACAATTACTGGGAACTTTTCAACAAAGATTGCTTTCAAAAACTGCAAAAGAAATCTTGCAGCAGTATTATATAAGCTAGCACAAAATATAATTTTCATTTTGCAATTCAATCGCTGCCAAACCTCTGCCTACTAACAGGATTTTTGGTGAGCTCCTCCAGTCTCGCAGCTATTTCTTTTCCCTTCTTAGGTCGCATGAGGAGATAGATGGTGCCAACATCATTGCAGACACGTAGTAATTTTTCCACAAGAGCCATGCCAAGGAAACCTGTAGCTCCTGTTATGAAAATGTTGGATCCTTTAAAGAAATCCCTCACTGAACTGCTTTCACTCTCTGCCATTGCTAAAACATTCAAAAAATAATATAAATTAGTATAACACCCACAAAAAAAAGGTATGTGCCATACTACCAAAATATAGTACAATGAACTTTGCAAATACTTTTATTTGCAAAGCTGAGCTTTGTTTCAAAACCTAAATTTTATCAGATGGAACTTAATTGTATTAATGCAACATATTACTATTGAAAATTTCTGAAATATTGTTAAACTACAGTTTTTAGGGGATTTTCCACAGATACAAATTGGGGGAGTGTAATGAATCATCTGGCTGCAAACATTCTTGACTGTTCTATGAAAAACGCCTTAAAATTTATGTATTATTAAATTATTAAGTATGTATATTATTGAAAATGATTGTTAATCATTACTATGGCAAAATTGCCTGGTAATAATAAATTTCAATAATATTAATAATGCCAACCATGAAAGCCTAAAGAATATTAATAAATATGTACTTCGGAATTATACTTTCTTGCATTACACATATGAGTATAAAATGTCGGTTATAACATTTTCCATGGGAAAAATCCAAAAAAGGGAATAGACAACATTCTCCAAGAAAATGTTGTTTGGGAATTTTTTTTTTGCTCTTATGTTAGTCTCTTATGCTATTTTACAATAGTGAGAAATGCTGTAACTTAAAATTTTAATTAGTCTATTAAATATTCCAGTAGAGCCTAAAACAACGCCTAAAGTAAGTGTTGACTGGGAAGATTATGCAATTCTTGTAATTAACTAATTAATTGCATTTAATTTGCAGAAATTTACAAATCCTGATAAAAGTGGATGGTGCTCCTGTATCAGTACCAATAGCTTAATATATACTGTTTATTTAAATCTTATAAATGAATTTTGAGTGCAATGTGAACTGCATGAAAATAATTGTGCTCAAGCATCTAGCAAACATTTCAAGAATATTATCAGAAATTTAAAACATTTTTGCTTATTTCCAAAAACATTTTCATACTAGATTGATATTTATTACAACCTCAACATTTCATTTCAAATGGATTTATTCTCATTTTTAAATTATAAATAAAATCAGTATAAGTTAGACTTTAGAAGTGATACATTTTAAATTATATTATGCATCATCCATGCATCTCTGATTTCTCAAAAAATCATGCAAATGGATACTAATGGGATGAGCAATGGTGGAGTGCAAAGTCAAGATTCTGTTTCCTATTCCTATTTTAGATTAAATTATCACTGTGCTTAGCACATCTTCCATGGATTTTTCCTAAGACTGCTCTTTGGCTTTTCAAGTATGAACACCAAATGTAACTGAAACCTTGTCCACACCAAGTTGCAAGGAATTATTATGAAATGAAAAGCTCAATGCATTTTGCAAGAATAAAAAAGTAGAGCTGAATGCAGCTTTTGTGAAAACCTCTGAAGAAATGAAAAGCAAATAATGCACTGTAATACAGAAACATTAACAAATAATAGTTGTCCCATATGAAAGACAATAAATGTTAATTTTTCACAGAAAAACCAAGTAGGGCAAAGGTAAAAAAACAAGCAATAATAATAATAATAATAATAATAATAATAATAATAATAATAGTGGTAATAAAAGGAAACTAATGTTGCTCTGCATATTGGTAGCTCTTGATTGAAAACATGCTCAAAACAAATAATTTGGCACATACAAATGCCACTTTATGCCTTTTTTTTTTTTTTTTTTTTTTTTTTTTTAACGAACAGTGATACCCACAATAGAAGCCAAAAATGAACAGATTATTTCAGACAGTTAAAAAATGGGTCAGAATAGGTTTATTACAAAAAGAGATAGAGAAAATCATTAAAATTTTGTAAAAAAAAAAAATAGGTCGGAGGAGGAAACTTCTGCCTTTACGTGCTAAAAGTCGCGCAAGCCACCGCCACACCGCACGCAACCACTTCAACTGGCACTTTCTATCCGGTGACAGAATCAGCGGAATGAAACAATATGGAATGAAATATTCATGGAAAAAGATCCAACACATCATTCGCCTAAAGCGATCAAGGGAAACCACGAAAAAAATACAAGGTCAGGATGGCCTTCTTCAAGAGATTTGAATCCGGGATCTGCCGATTGCAAGTTCCAAAGGTTACTGTCTGAGCCTCTTCGCTCAAAGTGGAACAAACAATTTTGAAGATAAAAAAATCAACTCTAATTTTTTTTACAGCATACCTTTATTCATGCACATAATTTTGATCATATTTTTCAAAGCGGTCCCCGTTGGACGCAATGCACTTGTTTTACGGCGTTTCTGCCAGTCTTCAAAGACATGACATGTAAGCCATTTTTGACAGACCCTTCAGAATCGCCTCCGCAGTCTACACCGCTTCTTCTGATGATGAAAAAAGCCTCTCAAGGTGTTTCTTCAATTTGAGGACAAGGAAAAATTCACACGGGGTTAAAAACGGACTATATGGAGAGTGAAGGACACACTTCACATTGATTTTTGTGAGAAACTCAGTAGCATTAGCTGAGTGCAGCCGTGCACATCCAGCTTGTTGCACGAAGTGAGCTTATGCGTGTATTACGACCTTGTAGAGTTTTCAGGAAATCACCTTAGTATTCCAATTACAGTTCTGTGCGCAGGTACGATATACCATACCATACCTTGAACATCGGAAAACAAAATGACCATAACTTCACCACTGTCGGAGAGCTTTGCTGTTTGTTCTCAGGAGATGTAGCCAAGTTTCATCAGCATGATTAGATTAACTTTGAAAGAAACTCCGCATCTTCTTGTAACATCATATTGAACTGCATGCAAACGTCTCTTTGTGCGAAAATCAGCGGTCTTGCAACCCACCACTCACAAATACATCTTAGCTACCAGTTTTGGATGGCATCCGGTGAAATGTTCAGTATTTCTGGAAGCGTTCTTAACATTATTCGACGATCCTTTCTCCCAATGACCATAGCGGTGTTAGTGTTTTCTTCCGTTAGAGCTGAGTTCAGCTTTCTTTGAAATAGATTGCGTACATTTTAAACCATCTTGGAGCTATGCTATAGGCCCTCCCTAGACCTGCTGCAACATTGCATAGGCATCAACTATAGATTAGGTGAGACGAAAGCAGAATTTCAGAGCAGCAGATTGTTCGTCGCGTGTCACCTCCATTGAAATGTCTCTCAATGTGGAAACCGAAGTGATAACAATGAAACTAGCACCATGTGCACATTAAGCTATCAGAATGTTGTAAAATATATTTTAGTACTACAAATTATGCCTGTAAAATGATATATTTATTTATTCCAAGCCCCCGTAAAATTACATTCCTAATACTATAACTACCATCGATACTACATAGATACTGCTGCTACTACAACAATCAGCACTATTATTGCTTCTGTTACAGAAAAATATACATTTATATTAGCTCAATATAATTGCCTCTTATTATTTTAATAATAGCACCCAACAATTGCAGATGGAACATACTAATGAGCCCGGAAGTTAAGACGAAATGCCGTATCTTCTAAGTGTATATAATTAAGAGTCAGATAGAAATAAACACGTTTCCGTAAAATTGAAATTGGTAGGGCCAGTTTTTTTTTTTTTTTTGTTGCCCTTTTTAAGTTTTTTTTTTTTTTTTTTAGATTGCAGATTTTTTCTGCAATAATGACGCATTTTAAAAAGCACACAAAGAGTTCAATATATCAAAGTAAAAAGTTATAAAAATTAAATGGCATGTCACAAAAATACCTACTGAGAATCTAGTTATATGTTTATTTATTTTCAAGCAGTCAAAAATTTTCTCTTCAACCCATTCACTTAAGCTCTTTAAATAGCAGAACCTTCATTAGTGAAAGGAACGCACGTCTACCTCGGGCATACGAATACCAAGAAATGAAGCGAATGAGGGAAATACTGTAGTTTTGAATAGTGCTGGCAAATGACCTTGTATCGATCTGCGCGATACAATTCTAGGAAATTTGTGGTGGATGTAACTACTAAGCTGCATAAATGTAACAAACAATTGCAAGCAAGAAAGATAAGAGCGGTACAGCTGTGCAACAAACCGTCCCTACAATGTGTTCAGTACGGAAGTAAGAGAAGCACTAACCTGGTCGAGTTCATTTTCTGTTTGTGTGTCTACAGTGCCTTTTAGTCTGCCTATTTTAACCAAAATAAATGCCTGAATTTCCGGACTCATGATTAAAGTACTTAAGTTTACTTTCCTTGGTTACAAGTAACGGCAAGATGCTTTTAACTCACATTGCTTCATTCCTGAGTGGCAGAAGGCAATATAGAGCCGTTAAGGCACGCCTTCGATCGATAACGCACGCACTGGGATCCATCGCTACTGTGCTTTGCGGGCTTAGTATAAATCGGATTTGACTTGGTGAGGCCACTACATCTTTAAAATGTTGAAGTTCTATTTACATATATCTCAATGTGTGCAGGGGAATGATACTTCAATAAAGTCTAGATTATTCTATATGTAGCAAGTCTGCAAATTGAGCTTCGGATTAGTGAATAAAAAAAGTCCATGGTTCTCTTTAAACATAACGAGAGACTAAGATCCTAGTAAGTTGTTTAGTTAATTTGTTGTGTTCTATAAAGTAATCAGATTCTAGAAATAGAGATTTTAGAAAAAACGGATTAATTTTTTTTAACGCTGTTTGTATGAAAAAAATCTAAGAATTGGCTAAATAGTATGTGGTATAGGAACAGAAAAATATGCTGCAAGGTGTTCTTGAGCATCGATATAAAGGAAAGCTAAAGAATACGAGAATACCTCCTAAGTACTTTTCACGTGTGTTCATATGACCTTCAAGTAACAACGAATGTACTTTCGTCCTTCAACAGCGGATGTGTACATGTAGAAGATTTTTTTTTTTAATCTAAAACGTGCTTGTCCAGAAGACAACATTTCTGAACAAGGGACTGAATTTAATAGAGTAACTTTTTATATTCCAGGTATTTTCATTGTAGAATTGCCAGATTTCCGTCTTTCACCATCCACCAAACAAGGCTGTTCAATCCAAGTTGAACATCAGTAACTATCCTTATTATATGTACATGGCTCAGAAACTTGGACCACACACTAAAGAACAGTTACTTGAGATAAAAACTATTAGCAACAGATATAGATTGACATGTTTGTTTAATAAGAAAACAAATGCATTGAGTACCATTGTAATTCCTAAAGCCTCAGGGAAGATGAAAAGCTATAAGGTCAGAGATAAGGGGCTCAGAGGCAGACTTTCTGGCATTCGGTGCAGTGAAATGAATGAAATTATTCATAGAACCTTAGTGCGGAAGAGAACACCTGATGGTCTTAACATTACCGGTTTAAATAAATAAATAATCTAATCTAATCTTATTTCGATATTCATATGTTTCTTGCAACTACACAGGAAATCTTTGGCTTTATTTTTTTCATTTTAAAAAAAGCAACCAAATATTACCTCCATATACATAACTTTCATTTCAAAACCTCCCAGTCAGAATAAATATTTCTTTTACACAAATTTCATTTAAACAAAAATGAGGGGGGACGTTTGTGGTAACCATACTTGCATCTTAAATATAAGGTCGCGGGTTCAAACTCGGAAAGAGTCAATGGAGTTTTTAAGGGCGTAAAAATCCTAAGTATGGCTTCATTCGGAAGGTGAGTAAATCCGTTGGTCCCATATCGCAGATTTAGAGTACGTAAAAGAACCTTAAGTTAGAAAGAAGAGTCGGTCCTGGTGGTGTAATGGCAACCATACTTGCCTCATATACCCAAGATCGCGAATTCACTCCCGGCCAGGGTCGATGGATTTTTTCCAATGGATCGTGGGTTCAAACCCGGCCAGAATCGATGGATTTTTTCGGGCGTACAACTCCTAAGTATGGCTTCCTTCGGAAGGGAAATAAAGTCGTGAGTCCTATGTCGTAGATTTATGGCACGTAAAAGAACCTCAAGCCTGAAAGAAGAGGCCTCTGAGCAAAATTTATTCGTCGTTTCACACCTTGAATAGAATGGGACGTTAATGATCTGAGATGTTAAAGAGCGTCCGTAAATAAAACAAATACTACTAGCTGGTACTTAGAAAGAAGAGATCTCTGAGCAAATTTATGGGCCATTTCACGCCCTGAATTGAATGGGACGCTAATGACCAAATATGTTATAAAGCGTCCGTAAATAAATAACATTTAAAAAATAGGAGGAAGTTTAAAACAATTTCTACATTTTAGTTTTCATCTACTCACTCCCATCCAAATACTTTGATATTTCAAGTGCCATCCCTACATCATGTTATTATATTTTTGTTTTCTATCGTTGCCTAGACACCTCGAATATTGTTATTGTTTGAACTATAAAAACCACTGAGAATTTAATGTGGTTAATACTCGTGTTTTGAAAGTAAATGGTGTATATTCTACAAGAAAGAACAGAATGTAAGCAAAATAGTCAAAAGTTCCGAAATAGGCTGTATTTACTGTAATATTAATAATTGTAAATGTACCCAAAATAGTTTTTTTTTTTTTTTTCCATTTTAAACTATTTGATTTATTTTCTACTCTGTCAAAGTCACACAACAATAACAAAAGTTGTCAGGCAAAGATATGAAACAAATTGAATCCCCTTTAAAATTAAGTATTAAAAGTTAGGATGCCATTTGACATTGCAAAATAGGAGGGGGAGGTGACTTGGGGTTAGAAGGGAAACCCAAAACATAATTAACATTGATTATGAACTTCCCTCTCAATATGTTATGATATGTTTTTGTTTAAATTAAATTTATGTTAAATATTTGTTCTCACTAGGAAGTTTTCTGAAATGAATTTCCTATATGAAGAATATTACATATAACATTTTTGTGTGTTAACAATGCAATTGTTGCCACTTTTGACCACTGTTGTTAAGTCCACAATTTAGAAGTTTCCAGAATGAAATCTCAGCTAGTCCGTTTCTCCATATTACCTCAGCGTACAACGGTTTAAATATAGCTCCCTTGATTTCACGATTAATTATGTGCAATTACACATGATGCTACAACCGTGTCTTTTAATCTTGTTTGCACAGATCTTAATATAAAAGTTCACGGTAATGTCTGCTTCAAGGAAGAGGGTGTGTTTTAAACGGTTATACAGCATAGTTTCGCATTACACAGGCAATTAGGCAACGGTGTCTAATGCATCTTCTTGTTTTTAACCCCTCCCAAGCTCTCTTTCTCTTCAATATTTTAACTTGTTCAAGCATGACTTTCTTTAATGTTTGTTTGGTCTCCGCTTTATAGCCTTCGACTATTTAAGGCATCTCGTTTTAAATCATTATATGTACATACATATGTGTTTGTGTAAATAGAATGTATACCCTTTATTGCAATACACTTCTCACATCTTTGAATTAACATTTCAATCTCCTCCTCCCACCCAAATAGTCAGAAGTCTTGTTTGCAAAATGGGCGTAAACAGCGTCCATAACCACTTTGTCACACTTAAATTTCGTTCCTCGAAGGTCCTTCTTGAGTTTTGAAAAGAGGAAATGGTCACTGGGAGCTAGATCTGGGCTGTAGGAGGGATGGTCGATTTCCTTGAAGTCACATTTTTTCACAGCTTCCTTTGCAACAACAGCTGTGTGCACAGGCACGTTGTCGTGTAGAAGGGGCACACCCCCACTCAGCTTTCCTGCATTTTTCTTTGAGGAAGCACGTACTCTGTGTAGTAGGGCAGCATAGTACTGCCCATTTACTGTGGTGTTCCTCTACTTGAAGTCAATGAAGAGTATTCCTTCACAGTCCCAAAAGATTGTGAGCACGATCTTTTTGGTTGACTGAGTGACTTTGGCCTTTAGAGGCGGTGCTTCGCCAGGTTTAAGTCACTCCATTGATTCTCTTTTGGACAAGGGTTCATAGTAGAGAACCATAGTTTCATCTCCTGTAGCAATGGTTTGCAGAACTTCTCTCTCGTTGCCACGGCAGAGCTCCAAAAATGCATAGCAACAGATGACTCGTTGCTGCTTTTGGACTGAGGAAAGAAGTCTAGGCACCCATCTTGCACTAACCTTGTTCATGTTTAAATGTTCTGAACAATTCGAAGAACTGTTGGTTTAGAAAGATCCAACCTTGCTGCTATTTCTGTAATTTGGAGTCGCCGGTCTTCCATAATTTCTCCTTCCACAGGAGCGATGTTTTCAGGAGTGAGCACCTCTAAGGGCCGACCTGCACACTCTTCAATGCTTTAATGCTTTCTCGACCCATTCGAAACAGTTTGTCCCATTTTTTAGGGTAGAATATGAGGGAGATGCTTCCCCATATACACCGTGCAATCGCTGTTTAATCTCATTTGGAGTAAGTCCTTCTTTTGTGAAGAACTTAATAACAGCTCATATTCCATTTTGAACATATCACAATTTTCTACGCATAGCCTTGTTTATGCAACTATATCTGAATAACTAAAAACAGCGGAGCGGAAGTCATAGCTGTAAGTATTAACTAACAGATTAAATAACAGATAATGTATGGCACCAGATAAGGCTTTTGTGAAGGCGTTAATCCTTATCGGCGAGGCCGGAAACTTATGGACCTACCCTTGTATATTCAGTGTGATGAATAAGTCACTTTATTTATTGGGATAATAATGGATGCTTTTTCCTTTGCGAGACCACTTCACGCGTAAAGACCGGTCGGTCGGTCGGTCGGGTCAAGCTTGTACTGCGATGAACGGGTCAGAAAGTCCGCAGTTATGACTGTCATGTAAGTTATTACTAACACTTAAAGACATATTTACTCACCATTATCAAGCAAGAAGATGCTGGAAATGCCACCCTTCATTTTCCATACATTTTTGGCACCTTTTTATGAAATAAACCATTAACCTCTGCAGTTTCCTCTGAGAAATGGAAGAACTTTCTTGACGAATGTTATTTTTCAGTTCATCTGATGTGAGTGGGTTTGTTTTGGGCAACTTTTTTTCCTTTAATGCCCCCCCTCCCCAGAGGCAAAAATTGCAGGACATTAAATAGGGTGACAGAGGGAGCCATGTGTTGTTATTGGTGGCTGTCGTCGAATATTTCATGAATTGCATGCTGATGTGCCGTTGCAGAGTTCTGCTGGAAAGTAGACAACCTAGTTCTCTCACAATTAACTCGAGGGAAAAGGGTCGCAAAATATTCAGTACATGGGTATTACCATTAATTTTTTCTTTAAAAAAAATAGGGCTACTATCCTCTCGCTGCTAATGGCGCAACACACTTTCTTTTGATCATACACAAGTTCTTTGTGAAGCAAGTTAGGCTTTTCTGAACTCCAGCATCGGTTGGTTTGCGAATTAACATCCACATAAGCGGAACCAAGATTCGTCCATAAAGAAAATGAGATTAGGATAAATTTCTTTGTCGTGCACAGTATTTAAAATCTATTCAAAAAATTCTATTCTACTTCCGGACGCAGGGTCACCTGAATCAGGTTTTTGCATCACAGTAATTTTATAGGGTTTTAACTTCAGTAGCTTTGTAGCCGTTCGAACACATGAATAGGAAGGTTTTGTTTGCTGAGAAGTGATTTTTCTGGGGAAAGTTCCAAATTGTGTCCAGTGATATCTAACGTTCCTTCTGTAGGTTGTAGGTTGAGTGTGTCAGCTTTTCATCAAGAATGCTTCCCGTTTCGCGAAATTTATTTACCAATCTGTGAATAGAACTTCCAGTTGCAAGTTGAATATCAGGGACTCTTTCTTGAAACGATCCTCGCACATCACGAGCCGTTTCTGTACGCACATACGAATCTAAATAAATACATATTCCTTGGGGAATAAAATACTTGAAGCCATATTATAATAGTTAATACATTATCACGCCGTCTAACGAACACTTAATATACTGTCACACAGCACAAAAGAACACGTACGTACATACCTATATATAAACTTGTACTGACCTCTCCTCCGGCTCCCCGGTCGGCTTTCAAGCCTGGGAATAAGACGAAAACTGCAGAGCTCGGTCAACTGCGGCCCGTGAAGGAAAAATCACCCACTAATAATAGTTATTATTGTTTTAAGTTTTTGTTCATTAATGGTGGCTCATACACATAAAAATACTAGGAATTGCCAGTGAGGTAGGCGAGTAATTACTATATTACATCACATATATTGTCTTTAAAAACAAGAATAATGAACTCATTCTTATAGCAACTTAGAAAAACTTGCAACTGCTATACGAAAAAGACTAAGTTAGGAAACGAGTATAATAATACAATATAGATATGAACAACTTTTACCGAGATGTAAAAAACGTTAAGTAGGGAGTAACGAGCTGGGTACCTCAAGTAGTAACGCTTGCGATTCGGGATACCCAGGATTCAATTCGCATTGAATCAGCCATCCTGATCTTAGGTTTTTTCGTGGTTTCCCCTGGTCACTTCGGCGAATGTTGGTATGGATAACACTCCAAGAGATTTCCGCTCTTCCATTTTATTCCGTTGGTTCTGTTACCAGGACGAAGATATGATGGTGGCTTGTATTTTGTAAATGTTGCCGCCCGGCGTCATGTATGAACCTTCTGAGGGGCCCGCATTCCTTGTGGGAGGGAGATGTGTTCTATCTGGAAATATGTAGGGAACTCCGCATTCTTTCGGCAGTCGCCCGCCCGTGGATTATGGCCGCCCGGTGTCTCCCTTACTTCATCCCTTCCTCCCATAGGTGACTCACTGGGAGTAGGCACAAACGGCTAGCCGCGAGCAAAGCTGAAATGCCGAAGTACCTTACTTTGCCCCAGTCAGTCCAATACGTTGCGAGCGTAGGTTTATTAACGCGAAAATGGATATTATATTGGTAGTAGACGATAATTAACAGCAAATGACTTCCTTAAATATACGCTCGTTAGTTAGGAATTTTCACATTTTCTTTCATCCACGATTAATGATCTGATAATGATTGACTAGCGAATTACGTTTCGATTCTTTCAGATATTTCGGAACCAAAATCTTATGACGGTACTCTACATTCAACGAGATGTATCAGAACCTGTCCCAAATGTATCCTCTCATCAGTACATTATAGTAGTTAATGTGTTCCTGCTAGCAGCTGACATGTTTGTCAGTTCCTTAGTTGTTTCATGGTAAATATCTTGTATAAATTTGTTATGCTTTTTTAACGTTTTTAAACATCTAAAACATTTCGACCTATAAATACTTTGTACTACTTTCTATATGAATATGAAAGAGCTATTTTGTCATTGTGCGAGAGTATCCTAAACATGGCAAAACTCAGTTCCCTTGCGAAATACTTGAGATACAGCTACAGTATTAGAAAGCAATGTGAACAAGTCCTGATCCGATCGTCATCTTAAAACATCTGCAAGACGACGTCAGTTTGCAACCCACAGAACTCAGCAAAGACAATTAGGAATGATTTAGATCAAAATCGTTAATTGAAACTCTTGTTTCTACTGAAAAGCATTTCATCAATTCCAAAGCTGCAGACTTTGCCCAAAAACCGAAAAGACTAGACTGTTTAATCCTGTGTTTTAAATATATACTTTGACTTATCCATAATTTGAAATAAGTTAAAGTATAAAACAGTCGTTCCACTCCACTTAATTAGAATGATAAATTATTTTAAAAAAATACAAACGTGCAAATATATGAGACGGTAAAATACAAAAAATGAACCTTGGTGTAAGACCAGATTGTAGTTTGTCGCCACTACTTTTAATGTTTATATAGATGAAATTGTAAGACAATGGACGAGGAATATCTCATTTTACTCAAGGAATTTTAATATAGATCATTTTGCTCTGATACTTATGTTTGCTGACATTCATTATTTCTAACTAGGAGAACATTTTTCAAAATCAATACATGGAATGGAGAGTTTGGCATTACAAGATATATGTTACAGCCACTGAAATGAAATCCATCAGATGTGGTAGGAAAGACCAGAAGAGATAGCTCGGAATGAAAGGATCAGATAAGTTGAACAGAAGAGAGCGTTTAGTGAGTGGTTGAGGAAACGCAATTACAATGGTACGCACACGTTACGAGTTTGGAAAAGGACAAAAAATGGAAAACAAGTTTAAGAGTGGAAGAAAGAATTTGTCGATAAAGTCCTCCATGTTGCATGGCAGGACAGAATTGAGAGAATAGGACATAGATGAGCGAAAACGATGGGAGAATTGAAGAGAATGTGTGAAAATAGGAAAGAGTAGGAGAAGTGGGTAGAACGAGGTCATCCCAACGTCTGAAATCGGTCCTGGTGGTGTAGTGGTAACCATATTTGTCTCCTAAACCCAAGATCGCGGGTTCAAACTCGGCCAGAACCGATGGGTTTTTTTCGGGGCGTAAAAATCCTAAGTATGGCTTCCTTCGGAAGGGAAGTAAAGTCGTGGGTCCCGTGTCGTACATTTATGGCATGAAAAAGAACCTCAAGCCTGAAAGAGAGGCCTCTGAGCAAAATTTGTCGGCTGTTTTACGCCCTAAGTTGAATGGGACGCTGATGACCTGAGATGTTAAAGAGCGTTCATAAATAAATCAATCAAAAAAAAAAAAAAAAACGGCACGATAAAGAACCTCAAGTCTGAAAGAAGAGGCCTCTGAGCAAAATTTGTCGGCCGTTTCACGCCCTGTGGGACGCTGATGACCTGATATGTTAAAGAGCGTCCGCAAATAAACCAAATCAACAAACAACCAACGCCTAAATTGAAAAGAATGACTATGAAATTAATAGAATAACAATGAAATATAGCATTATGATGTCCAATGATAAAATGCAAAATTGTGGCATTTAAAGGGAAAGAAAGTAAGAGGTCGAATTTGTACTAGAAAATAAAATAAAGATACAAGTACAGAAAGTTTAGACGAATTATATCTTACCAAAAATATGAAGGGGGGGAAAAAACAGAAGACAGACCAAACCAGGAAATTGGAAGAAAACTTAATTATAAGAAAAAACACTACAAAACAAAGCAAGAAAGAATACTTTATTAAATTTTATAAAGTGTTATCCGTGGCAAAAAAATTAAATTGCATAACAAATAAATCAAACGACATTTCTAAGAGCAATTGCAGTATATAATTAAACTAATCGTAAAAAGAAATGAGCCAATACGAGGGGAATTGGAACAAAAGCTAAAGATGTCAGACGAAGTGTATAACTTACGCATAGAAGGTGAAACCTGAGTACTTTAAAAATGATAAAACAAGAGGGAATAGAAACAAATGACGACCCATATGCACAGCTATGTATAAAGCATGAAGAAGAAGAAGGATCTATGTATGACAGAAACAAGAGATATCGGTTCACTTATTATAAAACATGAATTGATTAAAAGGAGAGCAGGATTTAACGCTTTATCCTGCAATTGAGAAGAACATATGCTCGTTAATGAACATTTAATAGCCTAAAGACCATGGATAGAGCCTAAAAGGAGTGTTTAAAGAGCAGAAGTTTCAGGTTCTGGTTTGATTAAACTAAAGCACAGACTCAAATATCTTTGGGAGCATTTCATTTGTTTATTTACGGACGCTCTTTAACATCACAGGTCATCAGCATCCCATTCTATTCAGGGCGTGAAACAGCCGACAAATTTTGCTCAGAGGCCTCTTCTTTCAGGCTTGAGGTTCTTTATCGTGCCGCAAATGCACGACATGGGACTCGCGGCTTTACTTCTCCTCCTAAGGAAACCATACTTAGGAGTTCTACGCCCGAAAAAATCCATCGATTCTGGCCGGGTTTGAACCCGCGATCTTGGGTTTAGAAGGCAAGTATGGGGGAAATGGATACAAATTTCACAAAAGCTTCTTGCACATTAAGTGAAAAAGATGTAGGGGATGTACACAACTAGAGGTTGCTGTGAATCGTGATATGCATTTCTGCTAATTTAATTGCTACAAAATACGTTCGACTTGTTTTTTATTTATAACCATAATTAGCAAATCAAACGTACTAGCCCTAAATGAAGAGAAATACAAACAATGCATTTACGCGACGTCCGATTTACATAGCCCCATTTCTGATAAAAATCTGACTAGATTTCTGACTAGAAATCATTAAAGAACATGCATTGATTATGCGGTTAATTGTATGAAGCCAACTACAAAACACTGTTATCCTTAATTTGGTTATTTATGGGTGTGCCTAACTTCATTACGCCTTCGACTTGCTTTGCAAGCAGATTGCCTTCATTACAGAGCCCAGGGGTCCGGAGATGCTGTTTCCTTCCTTTGGAAAATTCGTTAGAAATAAATTAGAGACGCTGCAAGGAACCCCCAGGGCCAACGTGTATTTACTTACTTAAATTTATTAGGGAACGAAAAGCTCGGAGAAAGAACATGCACCTGCAAAATGGCAAGGGCAATAATATTGTTAAAGTGTGCAAGACCAAGAGACCCGTAACACTTGCCTTATTCAAGCGGCGGAAAAGAAATAGGGATGCTGTGCTATACCGCGTTTCATAGTCGCAACCAACACAGAGATAGCGGTTTCCACACTTTTACCGATTGTCAGCGACTGTGCAAAATGAGTCATAGAAAACATTCTAGAATAGATTTCTGCACAAAAACGAGTGTTCTACCCAGATTACATAAGATGTTTATATACTCTTCGGCAAAAATCGGTATCAACTGCGATTAATACACCCTTTATAGTCGGTCCTGGTGGTGTAGTGGTAACCATACTTGCCTCCTAAACCCAAGATTGCGGGTTCAATCCCGAACAGAATCGATGGATTTTTTCGGGCGTAAAAATCCAAAGTATGGCTTCCTTCGGAAGGGAAGTAAAGCCGTGGGTTCCGCGTCGTACATTTACGGCACGTAAAAGAACCTCAAGCATGAAAGAAGAGGCCTTTGAGCAAAATTTGTTGGTCATTTCACACCTTGATTTGAATGGGACGCTGATGACTTGAGTTGTTAAAAGAGCGTCCGTAAATAAACATACAAAAAAAAAAACACTTTTTATAGGCCTTTTTGTGATAAATGCGAAATGCAACTAAAGTTGTACCAATATACATATAAGAAAAATAAAAATAAAGTAACACTATTAGCAATGTAACAAATTAACAGTAATTATAGAAGTCTTCTTGCCATAGAAGAGCTCGAAATACAGCGATCTCAAAGGTGACTTTATCTTAGTGTTTTATTCTTTTAAAGCTTCTATAATTAATGTTAATTTATAAATATTCAGGTTTTATCGTAAATTTGTCATTAATAACAGTTAATTTCCCATGAATTTTCGCGTAAATTGGCTGTTTCTCGGGAAAATGTTCACTTCTGCGATAAAAATATTTAACGTTTTTTTTTAAATACAAGAGCTGTTCAATAAATTTTTTCCCGCATTAATTTCTCACTTAAGATTTAACTTCACAATAGTTTCTGAACATAATGCGTAATGTGCACGCGCTACTAATTTCATTGTTGTCAAATCCGGTTCCCGCCTATGAGAGTTGTACAAGTGGAGATATGTTCAATATCGCCCACAACTAAATGGAGGGGACACGTGAAGAATATGCTCTCTCAAAGTCTGCTTTCTTCTCTAAATCTTCAGATGAGGCCTATGCAATGTTACAGGAGTCCGATAGAGAGTTAGTTTTGCCCTAGAGCACAAACCAAAGCCGGTTTAAAATGTTTAAAGAACACATGCAATCAATTTCAATGGAAAGTGAACCCAATTTTTTTTTTTTTTAATCAAAAGAAAGAAAACATTAACACCATTGCTGTCATTATGAGAGAGGACTATCGAATAACATTAAGCACACTTTCAGAAATTCTGAAAATGTTACTGAGTGTAATCCGCAAATAGTAATTAAAAAGTTGCACATGAGACCATGGATTTCAAGACAGATGCGCCAGTGCAGCTTTGCTGATGAAACTTGGCTATTTTATTTCAACACCCTGAGAGCAAACAGCAAAGCGCTGTGTGGAAACTTCCATCATCAGCAACACTAAAAGGGAAGAGTGGTTGCTTCTGTTGGGAAAGTTATAGTCATCTCATTTTTCGAAATTAAAGGAATGACACCTGTACACAATACTACAGAGATGTCCAAATAACTCTGCAAGGTCACATGCAAAACGCCACCTTTCCATACAAGAAGCTGGAAGCTGCACTACGATAATGCACAAATGTTGTTGCTGAATATCTCACAAAAAGCAATGTGAAGTGTGTTCCCTCCATACAGTCTAGATTTAGCTCCGTGTGACTTTTCCTTTTCCCCGAATTGAAGAAACACCTTCGTGACATTTTCCATCAAAAACTACGGTGAAGGCTACAGGGGCGATTCTGAAGGACCTCTCAAAATTGGCTTCCAGCACGTCTTTGAAGACTAACAGAAATCCTGGGACAGGTGCATTGCATCCAACAGGAACTACTTTGAGAAATATCATCAATATTATGAGTACGCCTATGTTACAAAAAATTACGATAATTTATTGAACAACCCGTATATTGTACATAATATGAATCATGAAGATATAATATCTTCAGAACTAAATTATAAAATTGAAAGAAAACTTTTTGGAAAGGTGAGGCAACTTGAAATTCTAGGCTTTATTCATGTATTCTCTATACTAGCCGTCAAGACCGATGATGACAGTTAATACACATTTCTTAATATTCTGCATTTGTTTCATATGTTTTGAATGCTAATTGAAATTCAGTTTGCTAGGAGAAATGTGGCATACAAATCTTATAAATCGTAATTGTTTTATTTTAATTCTAAAAAAATGTTTTTAGAAATGTAATCAATTTATAAAATATTCATTGAAGAAAACTATCCTGGTATCGCGCCAAAACTTTCCTATTCTGACCATCACAAGATGATCTATGGTTGAATTCAATGGAGGATCTACTTAAGTAATTTGAGGCAACTGTAGGCTTTTTTTTTTTTTTTTAATCAATGCAACCCGCTGGTAACTCAGGGTCAAAACTTAGTTAAGGTATATTTTTGTATTCGAGAAAAATGTAGACTTCTAAAATTCATGTTTCTCTTGTTACTTTGAATTACAATCCTGGCATATAGCAGAGGTTCAGACACATGACAAACCTGTAGCACATCTAGTGATGTCACGAACTGAGTCCCAGAAAAGCGAATGTGAACATGCACAATGTGGCCAATGGATGAAAAAGTCAATAAATCAATTGAAGAAGTTGGTTCTAAAAATAACAGTTACAGCTCAAAATTCATTAAACAGTGTGCTGATATCAGCTTAATATACTAGAAGTTCTACTGTTGAAAGTTAATGTAATACTGATGTATTTAAAGTCTTAGATTATTTTCTGAACCAATGAAATTGATTTCGAAGGTAGGGGTGAATAATGATGATAGACTTAGTAAACTACCAGAGTTTGTGAATGTTAGTGAACAATATGATTTACTTCTATGTTGTGTACAGTTAGACAATTTAGCTAGCAGTGTATTCATTTGTAATATAATTGATGTATTAAAAGCATTGAAAGTAAAAAGAAACCTATTTGAAGAATGTGTTTGTATATGCATAAAGCCATTGTAATTAACAGTTTCAAACGCAGATACTAAACATTTTTTTTTTTCCTTCAAAATTCAATCTTGTAGTTCTAGATATGAGAAGTGTAAAACAGCAGAATGTTGTCACATGTTGTATGCTAATGTTTGGTTAATGTGATTAAAACTAATTGACAGAATGATTACTTTGCACGAAATTTTGTTTTTAAATAACACTTGTATAAAACCGACTTACTTAATATATTATTTATATAAGATTATTATTGGTAGTAAAGATGGTATATGCAGTGTATGATCACAAGGTGGAAAAAAAATATCGCGAAATTACTGTTACATTTTTGACATAATTCGATATTTTATTAATTTTTATTATCATTTTTAAAAATTAACACAAGTAATATCACGAGAGGGTCTGCAAAGATCTGACCTTCGAGTGATACTTATTAGGACTATTTCACAAATAAAATAAGAATTTAAATATAATTCCTCTAAACTTGACTTACAAAACTATAATAAATTGCATATTTGTACTTAACCTTTCCAAGCAATCTTGCGACAAGGTATGCCGATTGTTAATAATGCCAATAGAGAAGCGCAAAATATGGATTTAAGACTATTTCATGAATAAAATAAGAATAAAAGTTATATATTTATTTATTATATAAATGAAAAACAATTTAACACTATTAACAATGTAATTAAATAAACAATAAATAGAAAAGCAGAAAAGTATAAAACACTTAAGAAAGGGGCACAGAGTTGTAATCGCTTTATTTCGAACTACTTTAGTTGTTCTATGGCAAGAAAACAAGTGAAGTGACTTCACTTGTCTTCTTGCCATAGAAGTAGTTCGAAATATAGCGATTATAACTATATATATATGAAATTGTGCGCAGTATATTAACACTTGCATAAAATGTTATACTTATGAATGTTTATTCTATCCAGAAACCGTGAGACTGAAATGGACAAAAGTCAGCTATTACAATCGCTACCGTTCGATTTTGTAATACCAACTGAGAGAGAGAAAAAAAAAAGAAGATAACTACAATGTCTCTATTTTTCTTTGTACTTTGGGGTTTGGAATTCTTAATGATAAGATCAATTTGCACATTTGACGCATCACCAAAACGCTTTGAGGAACCCTCCATTTTGCATTATGATTGTCTATTGTCCATGCTTTTGTTGCTATCAGTAGCTCCCCACCGCCTCTAGCAAAAGTGGTCAGTGATGCATGTACCGCCACGGATAGCCGAGGTGTTAAGGCGCGTACTCGTGAGCGGGAGACCTAGGGTTCGACTCCCGTCAGTATCGTCCTTTCTGAGTTTATTTTTCCAGGATTTCCTCAGTCCTCATAAATGGAAAATGCCGGAAAGATACCCTATTAGGCCTGGAAAGTTTCCTTCGTTTAAAATCCTTTCCCAACATATCATTTCACCTCATGTATCATCCGTGTTTACCGTCCGTGGTGCCTCAATAGTAGAAACGGGAGTTAAACACCACTGAAAAAAAAGTGATGCGTGTTCAGGAATTGTATAGTGGAGGTATAGAGTTGACTACACTGATCATAAGACAAATGCACGTCTTGTGATAAAACTAATTTGATAATTTTTTCGACAATTTCACTCCGTAATCCGGCTGTGATTGGTCAAATTTGAAAATTTTGTTTAGTTTCATTGGTCGATTTTAAGATGATATCACATGAGTGAAATAATCACAAAAACCGACCCTGTTTATAAGAAAATTAATGTTTTGTCCATGCAGAGTACAAAAAGTCACTAAACGATGGATATTTGACGAATCAAGCATCCTTTCCGCAATTCTTAAATAATTCTGAAAATGAACCCAGTGATGAAAGTCAGAACGTGCATTTCCTTTAACAATTACTAACCCAAGACACTTGTATGCACTTAAGAGAAGCATTTATCTTTTGTTAGGAATTCGTCCGATAGAAGACGCAAATTAGCTGAAAGACATAATGAAGTGCGCTGAAAATACATTAAGAAGATTTTTTATCCTACTTTTAATATTTATTTACACATGCATCAAGAGCCTTAAAGTTATATCGTAGCTTTAATGGATGACCGAACAGGGCTGAATAGTACTCCATCTCCACGTGTGAACCATTTCTTAACAAAGACGACAAGTACAAGCCCGTTCGATCTCCAGGTCTAAGGCCTGTGAGTTTTATTGTAGAGCAAAGCAAATGCGTAAGAGAAGAAATGTTGAAAGCAGAATTGCAAGGTGCGAATTATATTTTGTTTAGATACTACAAAATTCGTCTGGCAGTGGTCAACATTTCTAACATCAATGAAAAAACAAGCATTTTAAGCATGTTCACCTTTTTTAAATTGCAAAAATATTCTAGTAATTTAGACCCTGTCTATTCGTCCTTTAGTACCCGTACCAGGCGGCCTTAAAAGGGGTAAACAAGTACCACGTTGCAAGTTAACTCGTTTCTGACCTTCGCAGAGTAGGAGTAGCTGATAAACCTGTCTTGGGTTCACAATGAGGGCAGGCAGCTAACGCACATAGTCAGCATTGCACGGGGCGTCTAGTCAGACAAAACGAAAGGACGTATTGTGGGAACCCGGTCGTTTTATTCCCAACGCCGCTATTGCGGTCGATAAACAGAAGGCTGTGTCCGACTTTGGATTACCCAATTCCAAGAGCAAGGAGAGGAGATTTTCAAGAAACCATGTCTAACAAGTGGGGAATTGAGGTCTCAATCTTGCAAGTTTCTTGCCCCATCACTACCAAAGAGACTAATCAAGGTGTTACACCACGATGTTCAGTGGACCTCTATTTATAAAGAACTATCCTTTTCTAGTATGTTTCATTTCCTACCAGAAAAAAGCATGTTACATCTTTCCTTATACATTTTACGTTAATCGTAGTTCCTGATATTTATCGGATATTTTCCTTTTCTCATTAGAAATTAGAAGAAACCTTGTAATGTTCGCTTATAAGTATGTTCAATCCCAGTTTCTCAGCATGCATAAAAACTATATCTTCTATTTGGTGTAATTTTAAAGGACAGTATTTCTTGTATTTTAATGTAATTTTATTTCCATTCATCCTTAATAATTCAAAAAGATTTCTTTGTCACGATTCGAATCATTAAGTTTGGAAAAAATTCTATATATACACTAATTTTTCGTTGTGGAGTTTATAGAGGTTTATTTTTGCTTATGAATTTATTGCTATTAAAATGTTAATTATAAATTGTTGTAGTTTAAATATTATTTCATTTTACTTTTATTTTAAAGGTAGACTGATTCCAACATTATATATGTGTAAGTATAATTAAAAATATGAGGGTTTAACTCTTCAGTCATGTCAACTATTTTTTCCCTCGCGAACAAAGGACAACACGAAATATCTAAGATATAGGATAGGAAGCATATGGTATGTTTTTCGAATGAAGCCGCCAGATGGGTGTGAACAGAGCTGCGTGTCTCAGCACCCCGAAGTTCATTTGCTGAACGATATTGATCAGAATGGAGGTCATGAAGAGTGAACGTGCATATGTAAAAATAGAATTTCTCCGCTGCAGGAATGCAAGAGAACGCCATACAAAGCTACGGGAAGCACTGAGTGCGCATGTCCTGCCTTGTCGAACAGTGGCGAGGTAGATTTCTTCCTCAAATTTCGCCAGATTGATGCGACATGTTTCGTAGCGATTCCATTTCTAACTTATTTGATGTGGCACACACTTTGCACCATTTACCGCATGATAAGGTTCTCCTGTAAAATGCGATGCACTGATTTTGCCGAAATTCCTGTTTGTTCTTGAAATTCCACAAGTGTCCAGCGTCTATCATCGCGTAAGCGTTGTTATACCGCCATCCTGTCCCTGGACACAGGACGATCACTGCGCGGTAGATCCCCAGACGACGTTCTGACCTCTTTGAAGGCTTCTGCCAACTTCACCACAGTACGATAGGGCAAGGCATGCGCACTCGTTGCTTCCCGTAGCCCTATATGGCATTCTCATGCATTTCTTAAGCAGAAAAATGCAATTCGCCATTTCTGACCACTGTCGCTCACCAACCGAACTTCGGGTCGTATTGATACTCGCAGCTCTGCTCACATACACAATCTGGTGGCTTTATTTGAAAGTACATTCCATATATTTCAATCGTATATCTTCGATTTTTCGTGTTGTTTCTTAATGGCGACAAAAAAGCAATAATTGCCATGACTTAAGGCATCCATCATCGTATTTTTGCTACTAATATATGGACATACATGTTTCCTGGAGAAAATTTAGAGGTTTGATGTTTCTTACATAAGTATAAAGTTCATCGTATTCTCCTACTTTGTTTTTATCGATCGCTTTCTCTTTGCACCTCCCTCACTCACAAGCGTAAAGATTACAGCCAGCTGACTTTTAAAGAGTTGTTCAAAGTATCATTTTTTCCTGGCTACTATTCTTTTTACCGTAACTATAGTCTTAATTTTATCTCTTGTGTTCATCAATAAATGTGTGCATTGTTTTGCCAATCACCATAATACCACGACTTAACAAGCCTCGAGAGAGCATTTCGCGGTTAGCTGCTCAGGTGTGCAAAGCGAGGCCAAACAAATGGATATCGCTGCACTGTGAGAACGAATGCGCGAGTGACAATGCTGAATAGCGAAAGGCGAAAACGAAGCAAGCTGGTACTAGATGCCTTTACTTCCTGTTGTTATACAGGAACCATTACGCGAGTTCTTTCTGCTGTCATGAGATCGAGCGATAGCTACTGCGTGACTAATAACGCCAGGTGTTTCATTCTTAATGTGATTGACCCACCCATTAACCCCAGCCGTGATCCTCAACATATAAGAGCGAACTCCGGTACGAATTGCCACTGCAATATGCTTCGAAAATATACAGCACTGTTGTTGCTTTAGTTCTTTATTATAATGAAACATTTCTTCTGAGCCACTCCCAATAAAATATATGTCCGTTGCAAACATAATCATAATATTTAATGTGATGTAATCCATGATGTAGATACCTTGTATGTATATGTTTATAATACGTTGTTGATTTCATTTATTTACGGACGCTCTTTAACATCTCAGGTCATTAGCGTCCCATTCTATTCAGGGCGTAAAATGGCCGACAAATTTTGTACAGAGGCCTCTTCTTTCGGTCCTTTTTCGTGCCGTAAATATACGACACGGGACCCACGGCTTTACTTCCCTTTCGAAGGAAGCCATACTTAGGATTTTACGCCCGAAAAAAAATGCATCGATCCTCGCCTGGTTTGAACCCGCGATCTTGGGTCTAGAAGACAAGTATGGTTACCACTACACCACCAGGACAGACGTGTATAATACGATATAACTGTACAACTAAAGAGAAAGTGTAAACTGCCTACGGAGCTTGGAGGCAAAGAGGATTATATACTTTTTTTACAATAGAAAGAATGAATCTGAGGGTGTAGTATGATGCTATTTTTAAAAGAGCTTCCTTTGTAGCTAAACTCAAGGTCTCTCAATCCGACAGGCGGGGTACCGTTATCCCGTTAAATACAGCCAATGCTAAAAAAATATTTTAAAACTTTAAAAAAGAATAGCAAATGGCCGGTAGTAGGTGAACTTGAACTAGCCACTGAAGCATTCTTCATTGGCTAGTTCAAGTTTGAACTTTTAAAAATAGGCGCGAAGATTGCGTGTGCATGTGTAACCCCGTGGCATCGTTAAAGCCACGATTTTTGATTTGAACTTAATATATTAGATACGTTTGCTCGCCCGGGGAGTCGGTTTTCACCTATACTCAGCTGAACAGGTTGCAGAAGCAGTCGTGGGTTCCACACTCGTAGAGGCCGTTATAAGTTCTACGTTGCAGTTTAAGTTTTACACGTGACGAGGCTGAGTTATAAAATACTCAGTTCGAGCAGAAACAGTTCACAGTACTCATCGTAAGTTCGATGTTCAGTTCCCCGCGCTTCGGCACTCGTCTGTATGTTTCACATGCAGCAACTAAGTTTATATTCAACGTATACAAAACACCAGAGGACGCGAAAGATTTTAGATATAATAATATACGCAATTACATATTAAATCGCATTGCGTGCTTATTTACATTATAGAAATCCTTCCTCATTCCCATTGAGTCAACAAATAGCAGAATACCCAGAGAGTTGTCATTGAAGCATAGGCAACAACACCGAAGCGACCAATAATCAATCTATGAAACCACTTCAATATAGGCATCACAACATGAGGCCACTGAAAGACAACAGCATCCCACGACCAAACCGCTTCAACATTCTCACAAAAAAAGCTTTTATACATAACGGGTTGCTTTTGCTGAGCCCTGGAAGTTTTCAACCAGCTTTATCATTATTTAAATACATATAATGCACTAAATTAATTACAAACTTGTATGGTATATGAAGGACAGCCTATGCATGCGCATAGAAGTATTGCCGAAATAAGTACGTGTGTATACTGCGGAAACTTGCACTTAAATCCATTCAAAAGTAAAAAGGTCTCCTTGTTGGTATTAACTGATGCATTTTACGACAATCTGTAAAATATGTACAAAGAAGTTGCGAGTAGAAGAGACAACACTAAGTATTTTGAGAGTGGGGACGAATGGTCTCAGACGCTTCAATGTGAATCAACATTGTAGCTAAGTTGCAATGTGACGTGTGTTCACAGCTATTCAAAAATAGACGATTGGAGGAAACGCAGTCATAAGCAGCCTGCACCTCATTCTAATCACAAATCACATACTGTCACTCAGTGTACAGTCTTCGTGAAGTGTTTAGGCGTTTTGAGAGCTACAGTAATTAAATTTTATAAACATTTACTGTACTTGAACTTCAATTATTTAAACCACGTAGGTGCTATACTGTTGTTAGAAAGGAATGATAAGGATCGTCGTTTAATGCATGAAGAGCTGGTTGGCGTTTACCTGACGCATAGCACATCAGATTTCAATGCATGGTCGGCTGGTCCACTGAAGCAAAGCTATATTTGGCATAATAAATAAATTTGCTTCATCACGAACGCTTTACATGTATAGTATATGCTTCAATCATTGAGCTTTTAACAAAACCTACACTTGCTCTGTTGCACATTTATTTATTTATTTATTTATTTATTTATTTATTTATTTTACTCTGGCCATGTATCATTCAAGTTTATAGATAGAGAAATCACTTCTACCAGCTGTACGTGTCATCTTTTTACGTGCAGAGAGAGAATGAATGAATGAATGAATGGTGTTTAATGACCGTTTTTACTACAGAGACACTACAGGCGATGGACACTGATGATGGATGAGATGAAATGATATATTGGGAAAGGATTTATTTTTAGGGAAGGAATCGTTCGAGGCCTAAGTTTAGAGTACCTTCCCGGCATTTGCCATTTATGAGGATTGAGGAAAACTTGGAAAAAACCTCAGTCAGGGAGGACGGTCCTGGCGGTATTCGAAACCAGACCTCCCGCTCACGAGTCCGTGCCTTAACGACCTCGGCCACCCGTGGCGATGCAATATGTTTATCTCTGCACATATATTCAAAGACCACCAGCATGTAACTAAAATAAATAGTATCTCTACCTAATCATAAGTTATTTTATAAGCATATAAGTTTTAAATATGAAGGGTTAGAGGCGAAACGATTAGGGTTCATAAAATAAAAAAAAATTGAGGTTGCAGAGCCATCAGCTAAAATAAGGTGAGAACTAATAAAGAACCATTGCAAAAATTGAGCTCCACGATATCAGGGATAAAACCTTTTGGGGAAAAGCGACGACAGTGAAAACTTAGATGGCAGCAATGAATGAAACATTGGTTATTTTTTGTCATTCCTTACATTCTACATGGGCGAGTAAAATTAAAAGATTAATTTGTTTTTATTTCATTTATGAGAAGTGGACACAACTGTACCCTTTTTCTATATAGTCTCCGTTACGTTCAATGCAAATTCTCCAGCGCTTATGGGATTCCTCGTGTTGGCTGTCTGCGCAGCCTCTCGCGCACTTGCCTCATCAGAATTATATGGCGGGCTGTTCACTCGGCGATTTTCCATCACTAAGGCTTCAACAAAAGCAGTATTCTGTGGCTCACAACCAGAGTGTTCCCACCATACCGGATCGTCATTCGTTGCTTAATTTCAATAGGCTTCACTACTTCACAATTCAAAACCGAAGGTTCTTCTTTAGTCATGTCTAAATTGGGACGGCTACCGTTAAACTGAAACGCTAAATACTATTGTAAAGTAATTTATAGGAATAAAGTGCATCTATTATTTCAGTTCAGTGAATTACTTTTACCTAAAATGTAAACACGTGATGAGGAAAGTGAAGATTCTGTCGCCTGTACATAATCACAGAATAATCAAAAGGCTAGTATATGGGCAGCTGCGTCAGTCAAAAATGGGTGTAAGTAATCATTGTTTCGTGGTTGATTTGTTTTCTTCAGCCTGAATTCCCAACCTATAAGGCCCAAAAAAAGAACTTCAAATAACTCGCACAAGCTCTCATCGTGATCATTATAATGGAGTCTGGCCTGACACTACAAAAAGAGCACAGTTAAATTTATACCCAATTTGGGCATGGATGAGTTTAAACCCAGAAAGCTTATGCAGTGGAACATTGCCAAGGAAAATTTCAAAAACTTGAAGGATCTGAAGAAATTTATCTCAAGCGTTCTATGATTGACACAGTGATAAAGTATTGTGTGCTACGTCGAATCAAGTTAGTCAGAGATTTTTCACCAAAAGATTTTGTTATTTGTAAATCATTAATTTTGTTAACATATTATCAGTATAAACTTTTCATTTGTCTCTTAAACGAGAACATTAAGAGGTACAACATAAATGATTCAGTTTTATAAAAATATACACATATATTATAATACTTGGTTTTACAGCTTATTTTCTCTTATTTTCAGTTATTTGGATCCTCATCGCCCCCCCCCCCCAATTCTTAAATAGTGTTTATGTTTATATAAGGATTTTAAAAGTCTGTAGTGATGAAAACCACTCGAGTTTGAAAGTAAATTAGCATGACACTAGTACAATAATGACCAAACATTTTCATTATCGATTATAATATTTTCATTTCTTCGTCTCCAGCGTAAATAATACATCCCCATTTCTCAATTATAGTAACAAGCGGTATCATAGCTGGCAATGACGTAAAGAAAATGTGAATCGATTCCTAATATAAACACATTAAGTATAAAACCTGGAACGGAAATTAAAACCTTTGTGAAAGTTGGTTGCCGTCTTGGCCCTAACGGCCTGTATTTGGAGTATCTCGCGTTCCATCACTAGTATAACCTTGGAAAAACAGGTTTGTATACGGTAAATAAATATCCCCCCCCCCTTTTTTAACCATGCAGTTTGGACGGTGTGACATTTTTGCTATGAATTTGCATTTACCGGAAGGGGAGCTTTTTCCGATCTCTCGCCTCTAAAACTTAGAACTTTTAATTTCAAAATAATGTTTGGAGGTTCAGTTCTTTCAAGAGGGTAATGGCGACAACCGGATATGCGCTTCTTCATCTAGCTTCAGATGTTTTATCATCCTAATATTCTTAAGCCTTCCCCATAGTTTATAAACATTCAGTATTGATAGAAAAGTGCTTTGTAAAGAATTTCTGCGAATTTAGCTTTAGCCTGAATTCATAAAGGCAAATAGTTATGGTTGTTTAAATCACAGAACATAGAGCTTTGAGCAGTTGCATATAAATCTTAAATAAACGTTTTCAGCCTGTCGTGGCGTTACAGTGCGATCAGTGATGCTTTTCCCCGCGGTGCGTTTTTTTTTTTTTTTTTTGTAAGCGAAAACTGGTTTGCCACGCCTGAAGGGGATAGTAACCCTACTTGCTTACTCATTGACCTTGCTGACTGTCGCAGTCGTAGCACAGCTATTCCCGGGTGCGCGTTGTGTTGTTCGTTTCTTAACTCTATAGTATATATAAAGTGTTTTACACCGCGTGTATTTACAACAGCGCGAGTCTTACGTACGATTCATATTTGTTATCTCATTGGTGAAAAGGATCATAGGACCATTTTTTTAGTATACGTCTGATTCTGTTACTTATGAATACAATACTAACCCCCTTTTTATTCAGAGAATTAGCCAATAGGGAACATTTTTTCAACAGGATTCTGCCACTGCGAATAACTTCATGATAGCAACTCACAATGTGTTTCCACAAGACAGAGTTATTAGTGGGGATTTGTAGCCTCTTCGGTTTCCCGCTTTAACTGCCTGTGATTATTATGTCTAGATTAAATTTTAAAATGCAGTGGACAAGATAAACCCGCACACCATACAAAACTCAAAGATAATATTAGTCGGGAAATTGTCTGGATTTCTCAAAATGAGTTATAGCGAGAGATGAATAATTTCCTATGAGATGCCAAAAATGTGTGGGGAATGAATGCGGGCAGTTCCTGCACCTCATTTGTTAATTGGATAAGTAATGAGCCTCTTAAATTGGTTTGTTTTATTGTTTTACCCTCCGAACACCGAGACCCGGCTTGCCGGTAACCAGCTAACGAGCTGCGAGCTCGCCCATATGCAAAGCACTCCGGGGGAGAAACAAAACTGATCGCATGATATAAAGATAATGAAAAAAGCTTTCGTCCCAAAATGTATGCCTTTCTTCTTCCATTCAGTGACCTGCATTTCGTGTTTCGAATTACCAAGTTAGTATTTGTAGCTCAGGTTCTAAAATATACTTTGGGGGGGGGGGGGGGGGGGCTTACGTGCTCGAGTTTTAACAGCGAACAGGCAAGTCAGGAGCAATTTTTCCGAGGGTAACTTTCAAGTAGCTTAGGCTTCACTGGAACGATGCTCATTTGCGTCAATTCATTTTAAACATCGTCTTGAAAACTATTTGTAGTTATATTTTGTTCTTTTCAATCCACTACCATTTCATTTATCATGTAAAAAACTCAATTCGCATGGACATTAAGAAAGTGAAAAGCAAAATTATTTCATAAAATCCAATCAATAATGTAACAGTAATGCCACATCTAACATTGTTCCATCAAAACTGTTGTGGATTAAAAAATCCGGTCAAACCTTAATAGTCTCACCCCATCTCAGTAAGTTCCGAGTGTCTATTCTCTGTTGATGAAAACTGAGATGCGATCTCAACAGATGCAAGTGTTTGTTGACCATAACACAAACGCCGTATTACTCCTTTGTATACAGTTCACAAAACATCTGCTCAGTTCAGCTTGTTATTTCGGTTGTTAATAAATAAACCGATCAATAAAAAGATGTAAGAAGATTTTTCAAGCAATAATGCTTTTAATTATATATAAAACTGCTGTACTGTAACCATTGCGGGACTAACAGAGAGTACTTCAGTGTACATGCCTTACTCCCTCCACCGTTGGCCATTGTAACAGTTCCCCCGATACACCGCACTAAAAAATAATTACCATGTATATTTATGCAAGCCCAATCACCATACCTTGATATTGTAATTAATAATATAAATATTATATATGTTTGTGTCATAAGCTGTAACTCCAACATAAGAATTGTACATAGAGAAAGCCTTTGGTGTTTCCATTGCAGTAGCTGGAAGAGTCAACAGGGTAATAAAACCATAAAATCTATTGAAAAGAGAAGGCCGTGTGCGCAGCTCCTTTCTTCTTTTTAAAAAGATCTACTTTAGAGCGAATAAACTCAAGGCTCTTTCAATTAGTTATAGCTTTGACCTCTACAGGCTGCAATACCGCTAGCCTTTTAAATCTATATTGACGTATGTCTTAAGATTCTAAAAAAAATAGCGAAATTGTACTAGCCAATAGAAAAAATTAGTTTGAATTTTTAAAGAAAGGCGCGGGGTTGCGCGTACCTTTTTGGCGTTTCGATTTTTTTATTAGAATTTAATGTATAAAGGAGGCGATCGCCCCGCTGGGGAGTCTAGTCAATTCATTCAAGTTAATCAGCCAATCGATACTGAATTCACTAATTGCACTCATTTGGGTCAGATTCAGTTTTCAGCAGGCAGTTTTGAGTTTTATACGCGGCGAGACACAAGCAGTTTTGAAGTCCTCCAGCAGCGAGATGCATTAGTCGATTTACTTCAATTCAGTTAAGTAGTTAGCAGTACTCGTCTGTATGTTTCATACGCGGTAACTAAGTGTATATTCAAAGTAGCCAAGTTTATTATATGCTAAACACCAAAGGACGTAATAGAATTTGGACATAAAAAAACTACGGCCTAAGCGATTATCGTGCTCACTTATAACAGTGAATTTCCCTCCCGGTCCTATTGAGTCCCAATCAACTAAACAGCGTAATCACCCCGAGATATTGTTGCCGTTGAAGCGTCGACAACAACACCGAAGCGACCAATCTACGAAACTACTACAAAACTGGTATCACGACATGAGGCCACTTAACTGAATATCGCTTCAAGATTGGTCCCCAACGCAGCCATACCAAACCATCTGCCCAACATGGCTGCCATATCAAACCGCTTCATAATTGGTTTACCAACGTGGAGTCAACAAATACATTTCACGACAAAACCGCTTCAAAGTTTGACGTCCAACGTGGCGCCACTTAAAACAAAGCCGGCTCCAGAAATCGCTTAACCATGTCCAGTCATAGTACCTTATCTTCGCCGTTCCGCCCCTACATAGGTACGGGAGGGTATGTTTTTTGACAGTGGATATCAGCTTTCGGTGCACAGGGTTTAGGTGATGCAAAGCCATTGATGTGAAGGAGATTACCTATATTGAAAAATACTATTGTATAGCCAGAATTAAGACAAAAAAATCAGTTTATTTGAAACTATACTAAAAACAAATCCTGAAAAGAGTGAGGTAATGTATGAATGCTTCTAGAAATGTATACGCAGCCAACCAGCATAATGAAGAACCAGAAAACTACATTTAAAAGTATGGAACACTAAACACTGACAATTAAACCTAGATATTTCGTCAAACTATTGAAGCATGGCAGCCATTCTGTGCATCAAAGTTTTTTACCTGCGCATTTCCACAACTCGACAGTGTAGCACTTATTCTTTAGCAGATAAGTTAGTGGCGAAAAGAGGACATTGTTGCTGGTATGATATATTTTGCAGCTGTGAAATTGTTACATTTGCATTATAAAAGGAATGCAGAAATGAGGTAGGAAGAAAAACTATTGTTGTATATTATTCAGATTTGAAAAAGTGGGTATTTTGGCCATTTTGTGTACCTATTGCTTGTTCTAACGACTGAATATTTCTCATAACGCATCAATATGTTAATCTTGCTTCCTTCATGCGAAAATCGTGATTATTGATTTCATCTAAGACACTCTTGTCAATTGAGATGGGGAAGTGCGATTAACACACACACACACACTGAAGTCTGAAACCGCGAATTAAGAGCTGGTTGATGTTTGAAGATGTTTTATCGTATCTATTGCACAATGAAGTTTCGGATAGCTTGGGGGCGGGGATAAAAATAAACTGCAGTTTTTTAAAAAAAGATTATTAAAATGATACCATTATTCGAATTTATAAAACTTATATTCCTTAAAGTTTCTATTGCAGTGCCGAAAAATACGAATTGCTACCAGCTAGTTGTCTATAGCACCTATAGACAACTTGCACTATTTATAGAGTTTCGGATAGCTTGGGGGCAGGGAATAAAAATAAACCGTATTTTTTTAATTCCTTATGCACTGCAAACTAGAGCAGAGAAGATAACATCAGATTTAGGATATCTGGAAGGGAACCTTTCAAATGTTGGCAAGTTGGGGGTGAGTCTAGGGTTCATCGCTACGACTCGGAAGACCAAACAACTGTATATGCCTCCATCTCTGTCGTGTTCTTCGACATTCCCGGAGTTGTGCATCGTGAATTGTTCCCCATGAGCCAGAGCAACAATGCCCCACGTCTGAGGGAGCAAAGGGCCTGAAATGAGCCGCAAGAGGTATTGCATGCTATATTACCCACTCCTCCTCACCCGCCCTTCTGCGACTTCTTCCTCCAGAAGGTGAAGCTGAAGAGTGGCCGTTTTCATTCCGTGAACGAGATGCAGCGCAATCGCAGATGTGTCTTAACTAATCCCGAAACTTTCCAACGAGCGGTGGAGGGGATTATTTTGAAGCGGATGAGTCAACCTGTTGTCCTAGTCCTGTAACTTTTTAATAGTCTCTTGTATGTGGTCCCTGCACTGATGAGAGGCAATCCGTTGCGAATTATACTTGATCGCCACGTGTTTTTTTTTTTTTTTTTTTCCGGTAGTTCTAGAATGAGGAAGTAAGCAAGGCAGCCTTTCACCCATGCTCTTGAACGGTTGTGATGAACAGTATTTAGCTTATCAAAAAGTTGTCATTCCATTTTGGTTTCCAAATTTATCCCAGTTTGCAAGGTTAAATTACGTTTTATCTTCCGTTTTGGAGGAGCCTTGTTGATTACAAAATGTTTCTAAATTAGTTGAAGTATTTGGTTATATATAGAGGTATAATTGCTATTATATAACCGTTTTAAATGTTTATTTTTCTAAGAGCCCTTTACATGGTTTTGTGATTTTAATTCATTATTATCAAGTGATGCTGATTTTGTGTAAATATTACACTTTGTCCCGTTTAATGGTGATTCCGTGATATTCTATTTAATTTTTAATGTTTAATATTGATAATTAATTTTGAACGTGGCTCGCTTTCTAATTTACTGGCTTTGATTCGTTTGCATAATGGTATGGCATTAAGAAGTCATTATTCCACGATACTCAATGTTGATCCACCTTTAATATTTCACTTAGAGCTTTGGAATTTGAGGTGTCTTCATATACTCTCGGACTTTTACTATTGCTGATGGTTAAACGCGTTTGATGAGATATTTTCGCAGTTGCAGATGAGTGTCTTGCATTTTAAGTTGTTTTTCTCTTATACTTTTATCAAAGTTGCTCTTTCCACACGTAGTTAATGATTTTTTCCTACAACCCCTAACGCGATCTAGAACCAGTCTACAGCTCAATATATATGAGCATATAAAACATATAAGGACTTCAAAATCTAACCTGAAATGTTTGTGCGTAATAGGCATTAAAGCTGTCACGAATGTACTATAGTGGTTTGCTATCGAGATGCTTACGCTTGCGTAAAAAATGCCAACATGTACTTACCAATCGGTTTTTAGAACAGTCTTAGAATGCTGAACAGCATTCAGTTCATGTTAGGCCTCCAAAGGCCGAAAACTTAGCATTTACACTCGGAAGTTACTCCGCGACCTTTCCTGTATCGACATTACACGAAATGTATATGTTAATAACTGGTGAAAACGAAACTCTTATAATGTATAGCTTAGTGACTCGTGCAACCAAAACACTTAGATGTCATTTAGAACGCCATTTTTAGGGAGTTTATTCCAGGAGCCTGTAAATATTTGTAATTGAAAACAAAGCAATTTATTTTGGTTTAACTTGCATTATCGGAATAGCTATTGTATGCATGTCGCGATGTGCACATCTTTATATAATACGATTGGGCATGAATTATATATTTACTAATCTGTTGTCTCTTTTTCATGAAACTGCTGACTGGTTTATTTTCCAACACAAGGAATTAAAATGAAAATAATTTAAAAACATAGTTTACTCTTTTCTGCCAGAATGTCTTTCGATGTAAACAAATGCTTGTTGTATTCTTCCGCGCTATCTCGCTATTATTGATTATGGCTCTTTGTTTCAACCTGCTCTCAATCAGTTTTAACTAAGTTATATTATATATATTATATATATGTTGTTACATTATATAACTAATACAACAAATTTACATGATAGATGTTTACATTATTGTTTTGGGGTTTAAAATGTTACTATCTAAAACTTGTTCCGTGTTACTGTACAATATCGATTGATTGAATGGGTTAGGACTAAGCTCTGTTCCAGATCTACATTAAATATGATTACATTAGTGCGACAGTGGTAAAACGCATTAAAATCCACTCGAACACGCAACCTTCAGATACCAACTGCTCGACTAGTGTTTTAAAACTACATTTGAGATTTGTGAAATCATAGGACAAAATTATATAAGTATTTTGTACAAGGAGAATGATTCACAAAGTGCATTAAAACTATTCAGCTTCGTTATTAAAGAGAATTGTTATAATAAATGAAACACAACGTTAATACTTTGAAAGTAACTTTTAGATATTTACCTATTGCTCTTGCAACACGTCTTTTAATTACGAGCAGCTGTCGAAGTCGTTACGGCATAGCACTAGTAGTTCAAAGATGGGTTACAGTCACTTGTTTCAGTGTTCCCACTTCATTACTTGTCGAGCTACTGCTTGAAGTTGCGATAGGCTGAGGCAAGAGACATAAGAGAGAGACGTGAAGACATATTTCCCCCTCTCAATGCCTCTTTCTTCTTCGTGCACCTTGTTCCTCGTCGACTTGAAACTTAACTAAATTCCTGCATGCTTATCTTCGTAGACACACTTTAAGCTATTTTTTCACGGCACACCATATTTTTGGAACATAGCCGTATTGTACAGATAAATATTAAAAAGAATATATTTGAAAAGTTGGTTTATAAATGTTTGCCAAATGTTGGCAAACTCAGTAAATAATAAGCTTATTTATTTAAAACTTGTTGACGGTAAAAAGTCAAATAAACTACATAGCAACTGGCCTATAACAAAATATTTTGTTGTGATATCTTCTCTGTGGACATACTTCCTACACGAACCGCTTATTTTTCATCCACTTTTCTACTGCAGTAGTTACGTCACGTTATTCTCATTAACATAAAAAAAAAAATTCCCCTCCTCCCTTAGCGCCAGACGCAGCGCTAACTTTATGTCTCCTCACCAGCATGTTAGCTAAGCACCGTAAACTTTTGTAGTATTGTTTGAATATGTATTTTTCCTCTTTCACCTTTAAATTCTGCTTTTCTAGGGGAAAAAAAGCATTGTTTAACTCATCAGGTCTAGAAGGATCACATAAATCCGATGCTAAGATACTGGGTGGCCCAGGGCGAGCCAAATAATGAAAGAATACTCGCGCAAAGGGAAAAGAAACGAAACTGTGTTATCGAAATCCCATAGGTAGTGGCTATTTCAACGAGGAAGTGGTACGTACTGTGAAGATGCGTTCACAGTTGTGCCTTGTAGGAATTGCAACAGTGGGGGCGAAAGTATTGTGCATCCAAATTTCCTGGCTTTGTTCCTGCAAAAAAGTAGCGTACCAAAGTTACGTAGAAAGTTACGTAGAACGGGATCGGTTGCGAACGTAAAGAAATAAAACCCGAGTCCCATTCATCCTTGTACCAGTTGTGGTTGCGGATATTCAAGAATGGATGCTCAGAAGCCCTAAAGTCGACATTGAATTGACGCAATGGATACAATGATCATTTTTGTTTACGAGGCAGGGGGACGGTTTTTGGTGGATCGTCCTGTAGTTCCACTCTAATTCAAATCTGCACCATTACATAAACCCCTTTAGCTACAAATTAATTTAACAAAAATAAATAGAATATCTGAACACCTGTGTAAAATAATAGAGAATGTTGAAATGAAAATAAGGGTTGATCCTTTTTTGATTTTTTCCTTGGTTTTATTCACATGACTGGATCATGTGACTGATTGTCTGATGACCATCGTTCATGAATGACCAAGTCTAATCTGGATATATGAATGAGACGTAATTATTTAGCTATTTAATTTGCTGGACAGGTGTTTTAAATATATCACTAAACTTTTAAAACTAAATAAACATAATAAAAACACTAGCTTCCATACCTATGGGAAATATTTACCGCTTTCGTAAAATATTATCGTGGAAATTAGCGGTATAAATAATGTCATTATTCCCTTCCAAGATTTGAAACTTATAATAAGAGACATTTCGCGCTTATCGCTAGCCAAATGAACGTAAGTGAATTACTTGACATTCACTTGTGTTAATTCCTACCAGATGTATTATTTACATGTAGTACCCTATTTTGATTCAAGAGAAACAGTGAATTGAACTGTATGCAAACTGGTGAGTAAAAGAGGGCTCACCTCGAGTTTTCGTCCCAGAATCTGCTCCGTGGATATTCTTGATTTCTTCAATGAGACACTCCATATATATGACTTTTTATGAGCCCTTAAGTTCGCAAGGGTTTTATTCTGACGTCAGAATTCATTAAAATTTCTAATGAAGTTCAATCTAGCTGTCCTTCAGACATACTTGGATAGTCCCAGACGTTAAAAGAAAATATTTATTAAAAATCCCCAAGAAACCGGTTTTGGAAAACTTGATTGTAAACTAGTTTACTGGTAAATCGAAATATGTCTTTTTTTTATCACATTATTAGTAACATTTACCATGAAAGTAGTAGCCAGCATACTTGTCACTATAGCTTAGCAATAATATACACGCAGAAAAAGAGCAATAAAAAGTTCTAAAATTAATGTGCCACTGCGTCCTGGCAATGGAAACATATTTTCAAACCGGTACTCAAATATACTGTGCAGTTAGAACGATGCATGCAAAATCCCTCCTTTAGAACAGTCGTTCTAACAGAGGGGTACGCGAGTACCCAGAAAACAGACTGATATATATAAAGAGGTTTTCTATGATGAACTTGACAGTAATAACATTTAAAAAAAAAAGTGAACATGTTTATTATAATGGAAAGACTCTGAAAGGCGTTATAGATCTATTTTACCACATCTTATTGACTTTGTACCGTCATCTATGACCCAAGGTTAAACCGAATAGAACTACTATATATAAAACTGGGATAGTTAACTGCATTGCTAATAAATATTTGTTGCTTTTTTGCAAGTACATAATTATGAAAAATTGGAATTTCATCCTTAATCAATAACGAAAAAAGATGGGACGTCGAAGAGACATGTGTTTGTATTTAAACAAGATTCCCACTCAAATTCTGCTGAAATTTTCAAGAGCAAACAAGCTCATTCGTGTTTCTGAATTGTGCAAATAAACAATTACTTTACGTGCTTATAAGTTTTATCCAACAGAGCAACTATGAACAAAATCAAGCGTGTGCCTTTACATAAACTACTGCATCATTTGGAACCAATTCTAGAAGCAGCCCGTCGCTTGTTCTCCTTCATGGCATTAAATTCCTCTTACGTGCTAAAGAATTGGGTTCATATCGTTTTGTAAGCTGTAACTGGGAGAAGTTGCATGGTACAAATCTGCATCACCAATTTCGCTGGTGTTCCACGGATAAATGAAACTATAAATTGACTGTGTAAACAGAGATAATATACGAGGTGGTATCCAAAATATTCGGGACTGGTGCTGCCGTCTGGTCAAAACTTACTTTGAGACCGCCGTCACCCTCGAAGTAGTTCCCTTCCACACGTATACACCGGTCCCAGCGACTCTGCCATTTATCAAGTGCATTTTGGAAGTCATGTTCTTTGAGAGTGTTTAGCACAGACAGCGTTTCTTCTTGAATCCTCTCAATTGAGTCGAGCCCACGTCCTTTCAACTTGATTTTCAGTTTGGGGAATAGAGCGAAGTCGCAGGGTACCAAAGCAGGCGAGTACGATGGGTCGGGGACAACCGTCATGTTGTTTTTCGTCAAAAAGCTCCTGGTGAACAAGGAATTGTGACAGGGCGCATTATCGTGATGCAACAGCCAGTTCCCTTGTCGCCAAAGTACGGGCCGTCGTCTCCGCACATTTTCACGGAGCCGTCGCAAAACGTCATAGTAGTTGGTGACATTCACGGTTTGATTTGGTGGGACGAATTCTTTGTGCACAATCCCCTTGGTATCAAAGAAAACGAGGAGCGTGCTCTTGACTTTTCTCTTCACTTGTCTCGCTTTTTTGGTCTTGGTGAGTTCGGGCTCTTCCACTGGGAGTATTGTTGTTTTGTCTCAGGGTCAAGAGCGTACATTCAGCGATGATGATCCTGGACAAGAAGGTTGGGTCATGGATACGGCCTGACGAAGCTCCGTGCAACTTCAACACGTTGTGTCAGAGTCCTTGGCACAAATTTTGCGGCGACACAATGTGTGCCCAATTCATCAGTTAAAATTCGTTGGCATGTCCCATAACTAATTCCCACTTCATGAGCAAGGTCTTCAATGGTTCGACGTCGACCCTCACGAGCGAGGCGTTGAACTTTGGCAACAATGTCAGGCGTTGTGCAGCTGACGGGCCTACCTGTGTGAGCATCATCTTCAATAGCTGTACGGTCAGCCCTGAACCAAGCATGCCACTCAAACACACGTGTACTGCTCATGATTTGTCCCCCGAATACTTGTTGAATCATTGCGAGGGTCTCCGTAGCATTTTTCCTGAGATTTGCACAGAATTTGATGCACAGTCTCTGTCATAATCTTAGATCCATCGTAAAATCGCCACACACTACACACAGAGTATCATGAAAAGTACTATAGAATCTCAACACATCTACCCAGCTGCATGAAACTTTAAACTTTAAACACTAACTCGTTATAACACTCACGCGGTACAAAACTCTATTGCAACTGCTGTCGAGATGGCAGCACCAGCCCCGAATATTGTGGATACCACCTCGTAGACCTTAGGTAGACAGACACTTCGTAGTTTCTACGAGATCCTCGTTTTTGGCAGTGGCCGTTGAAGAAAACATGGCCACTACTGTCTTCCGCTGCTTCTAGTTACAGACTGCACATCTAGGAAGACCCAAACGACGAATGGTGCTTGCTTTCGGAATCAAATTCTTAAATGTAGGTCTTGTTATCTGTTACGACCTCTGAAATTAGCTTAGAGTCTCCACTGCTAATCTCTTTTGCCTTCCAGAAGGGTTGTGAGGCACTCATCTAGAAGACAATGTCCTCACTCATAACTGTGATGCACTTACCGTAGTCTGCACCAAAGACATGCATTTTCAGTCATCATATTGTCTGCCTGTCATTCTCCTTTAATCCACCAATTCCTCGAGTGCTATGTTCATTTAAAGTTCTACAAAATAATGTCAGGAACATTTTCAATCTCAAGCTGAGTTTTACACCAACTGGTTACCGATACCCAGACAAATTTAGCAACTTACTGCTCAGAGCTATCAAACCAAAACCGCCTGAACTACTGTTACTGTCGCATTCAGGAAAGGAACTTTTAATTGGTATATCAGTGAGTTACACCCACATATAACTAATGCAACGGGTAAAATATCGTCCTTTGAACCCGAAAGAGATGTCGAAGAGGACAATGAGAAAAATGTTAACGCTTTCGTCAATCTTTCATAGATGTGCAGAAAGGCGTTTTGGAAAAAAAGTGACGTTTGCTATTAAGCTTTCCCCTTGTAGCTTCTGTATAGGTAAGTGTTAAGGATGGAAGGTTCGCGGTGAAGGAAAAATGCCTGTTGCGAACTGAATGTCGAAAAACAGCCGCGATTTCGTTGCACCGATTGCATTATGGGAATATTATTAATGTTTTACACCGGTATTTACTTCCTAAGATAGTTCTTTCGTGTATTTGCAGCGAAAGTGTCAACATTTAATGAAAGTACCTAAAAACGAAACGCATATTTCTTTGAAATTTTATTTATTTATTTATTTCGCTTAACATTTACTATACGTACGTAAAGATCAAATAGGTGCAATCCTTTTTCATTGACTATCAGTGAAGAAAGGAAACACTTAAGTTTTTATGTAACCATCAATAAAACTAAACAAAAGTGGCACTATCGTAACATCGAACTCTGATTAAAAAGTATGATTTATACCAAATAAAAATCCTAAAAGACTTAAGGAAGATAGCGAATAGAATAAAAATGCTGTTTCATTATCTTGTCATAGACATTCCATATTTTAATTATAAAGTCATGAAGTGTGCGCAAAAACGTTAATGCATTTTCAAGGTATAAATACACATAAAAGCATATCCTATGACCGGTGTTTTGGGTGAAGTTTTCATTGCTATGGCTATCCCTCGTTCTAGTAGTGCATTCAGGAACTAACATGTACGCTGCAATTCATTGGAGGGTTTACGCAGTATTATTGAATATATTCTTTTCTAGTTAAATCTGTAGCACGTTCTGACCACCATGCAACTTTGGGAGTATCTAGTAAACAAGAACAGCGACATGAGGACTTCACACATTCCCATTTACATACCTCCGATGTCTCTAAAAATTTCCGCGAATGAGTCAATAAAGCTTACACGCATTGACATTGACGCTAACCCATTTTCGCTCTGACGCGATCTGCTTGCGTCAGAACAGCATCTTGTGTAATTAACACTGAATACCTTGGTAGAAATTTCTACGATTACGTCTATAAGCTATTCCCTGAAAACTTCAGCTAATGCCTCCCCCCTCCAGATAATAACAAAAAAAATGTTCTAATAAACCTTCTGGTAAATTATAAATCTTATATCAGAAACATCAGCAGAAAAAAAGTATAGCAAGTAAATAACTGTATTCATACAGTTGGGTATGGACATAGTTTATTTATAAAGCCGTTAGTGTTAAATATTCTTTTTCTAGCAAAAGGCAGCTTTAGAAGATGGGCTATTTCATGCAGCAGAGAGCGTTGTAAGATAATCGGCAATATGAATTTTGTGCAAATAGTAGCCCACATAAAATTCAAAATTCAAATTTTTACGTTTTTCAACAATATTATTTATTTTCTCTCTTCCCGAACATGTCCGCCCATCTAAGTCTTGGTCTTACCCGGCCTCTCTTCCCCATGTAAGGGTCCAACACGGTGGCTGGGTGAGTCCATCTTGACTGAAATTGTCTTTTTACTCGTCCTCCTCGCTTCCACTGAATCGTCTTTGTCATTTCAGCTGCGTCGGAATGTTTACCAACTTCTGTAATTCTTCTTTTGCTGTTCCCCCTCCCCTTAGGGTTATGCCCAATATTTTCATCTGCATCTTTCTCAGGCATGGCTGGATGGTTGATCGATGTTTCTCTGTGAGTGACCAAGTTTGGTAGGCGTATGAAGAGCTGGGAAATGCACGTCTCTAAAGTTTCAAATTTGAGCTGTCGTTTGATTTCCCCCCCCCCCCAACAAGGTTTTGTAATAAACTAACATTATTCTGGGAATTCTCCTAAACATTTATTTCTGAAAGCTGCTATTGATGTAAGAGAAAACGAGAAATTTGTCTTGGTATGAATAAATGACGTAAAAACTATAACCTGTGTTCATAGAATGAAGTAAACGTAGGTAGGAAGCTAGGTCCATAAGTTTCCGGCCTAACCATTTTCTACTTATGATAAAGTAAAAACTATATTTCACTTTTCAATATAGTTATCCTTTATTGCAATACACTCTTTAGTCTTAGAATTAACATTTCAACCCCCCCCCCATCAAAAATAGAAGTCTTGTCTGCAAAATGGGCACAAACAGCGTCCATCACTTCTTCACACTTAAATTTCCTTCCTCGAAGGTCCTTCTTGAGTTTGGAGAAGAGGAAATGTCACTGAGAGCTTGATCTGGGCTGTCGGGTTGTCGTGAAAAAGGCGCACACCACCACTCAGCTTTCCTCGCCTTTTCTCTTTGATGGAAGCACGTAGTCTGTGCAGTAGGCCAGCATAGTACTCCCCATTTACTGTGGTGTTCCTTTCCATGAAGTCAATGAAGAGTATTCCTTCACAGTCCCAAAAGATTGTGACCAAGATCTTCTTGGTTTACCGAGTGATCTTGGCCTAAAGACGGTGCTTCGCCAGATATACCCTACTGCATTGATTCTCTTTTGGATAAGGGGTCATGGTAGAAGACCATAGTTTCAACTTCTGTAACAATGGTTTGCAGAACTTCTCTCTCGTTGCCAAGGTAGAGCTCCAAAAATGCCTCACAACAGAAGCCTCGTTGCTGCTTTTGCTGAGGAAAGAAGTCTAGACACCCATCTTGCACTAACTTTTTCGTGCTTAAATATTCATGAATAATTCGAAGGACTGTTGTTTTGGAAAGGCGCAACCTTGCTGCTATTTTTGTTACTTTGAGCCGCCGTCTTGCATAATTTCTCCTTCCACAGGAGAGAAGTTTTCAGGAGTGAGCAGCTCCAAGGGCCGACCTGCACGCTCTTCGTCTTCAATGCTTTCTCGACTCATTCGAAAACGTTTGGTCCATTCTTTTACGGTAGAATATGGGGGAGATGCTTCCCCATATACACCGTCCAATCGCTGTTTAATTTAATCTGGAGTAAGTCCTTCTTTTGTGAAGAACTTAATAAGAGCTTGAAACTCCATTTTGAACATGTCACAATCTTCTACACATAACCTTCTTTATGCAACTATATCTAAACAACTGAACACAGAGGAGCGGAAAATACAGCTGCAATTGTTTACTTAACAGATAAGGTATGATATCAGATATGCATTTTGTGAAATCAACAATCCTTATCGGCGAGGCTGGAAGCTTATGGACCTACCCTCGTAAATAAGGCCTAGGAGGTTTTTGTGACGTAAGAGCAGGGATTTTTTTAATGGTGTTTAACGCTCGTTTTTACTTCTGAGGCACCACAGGCGGTGAACACTGATGATACATGAAATGGAATGATATATTGGGAAAGGATTTTTTAAGGAAGGAAACGTTTCTGACCTAAGTTAATTAGGGTAACTCCCCGAAATTTGCCGGTTATGAGGGTTGAGGAAAACTTGGAAAAAACCTCAGTTAGGGAGGACGGTCCTGGCGGGATTCGAACTCCAGATTTCCTGCTCACGAGTCCGGCCTTAATGATCTCGGCCACTCCGGCAGTAAGAGCAGGGATGAGGGGTGGCTGTAGGTATATATCAGAAAGTTGGAATGCCGTTTCCTTTTCCACCCTTCTGCTATTCCGTTACATAGGTATACCTCCCCAGCAGCCTATGAGGTAGCTTAAACTGATCTATTATAAGTCCTATAACTATGGGTTTCCCATATATACTCATATGCTATAGTATAACACTTTGAAAGCATGCGAGACAATTTGAAACTATAAAAATACTACTTCTTCCCAAGTAATGGAGATGTCCTAAAATACTGACAGCTTGAAAAGGAATACAACTACATTTAACTCCGTATCGAAAGGAGGTCAATTATGCTCTGAGGTCAAGATTTACTTCCTTCAAGTACATCTTTCGACCTTGTCCTTAATTGAATATTGCCGTCCTTGCTGCAAAGGAAATTCAACTCAAATTAAAGTTAATATTTGTAAAACCGAAAGAATGCAGAGGCATAGATACAAATGATCTAGAAATTGCATATCTTTACTTTGTTCCCTGAGTGGGCGACGGTAGCAAACCCGGGATATACGAGTGTTTCTACTCATATATTGCTGAACTTCTAGAATCTTAACAGTTTTATATAAACAAATAAGAGAGTGACTGAAGAGAGAAAATGTAATAAAAATATGTATAATATCCATTCTTTGGTTTTCGTGGCAGTCTGTAGTCTGCAGAATAAGGTGCAGCGGTATTTGTGTATTTATTTATTATTTTTAGGTTATGATTGGGTTTGGATTCGTTAAGGAGGTGATCGAATTTTATAAATGAATTGGTATCTCAGGGATGCTGGCGTACCGCAATATCGTAATGTTTCTTCCTTGGCTACAAGCTCAGTTTATTAGCTGAACGTTTTTGTGATGCACTATCACAGGGAAAGGAGATGTTAAACAAACAAAAATAAACACTCGCAGTTCCAATTTTCACAATTTATTAACACTTTTGCTTTTTTCTAACATTTTTCTCTTTCACTTCAGCACCAAGCGACAAACAAGTAACAAGTCCATTGCAACTATTTTTTTAATTCGCATGTCCGTCGGTCTAGGCGCTATAAATATATTCAAAATGTCACGCGATTTGCTCTTCCTACACCTATCTCCTATTGGTGGACTTTTATGCTAATTTATTATCGTTTAACTCTCATAGGCTGTCTTCTAAGATTTTATTCGAGTCCACCCACAGCAAAATCTTAAGTGTTACAATCTTGATATAAATAATATATTAAAAGAGAGCCGTAACAGAGGTTTTATGATCCATATGGATATTTATTGCCCGAGTTTTCCCTACACTGTTAATAAAAGAATTGCTCGTCCTTTCCAAATTCCTGAGATCGCGTTTTGTTCAATATCCGGTTGTTTTCCAGGTTCTAGTTGACCTGAAGTAACATTACAAAGAGACCCTCTTAGCCACAATGCGAGTCTTTTCGGGGAAACCTTTCCTTTCAATGGTATTTTGTCTTCTTTCTTATACTTGTAACAACATGTGTAAACCTTATGTCTAAGACTCTTTTGGTGAGTATATTATGTATATAAATATTATTTCTACGCAAGCCTGGGATCGATGTTACACAATAATTGCCTCAAAAGTCTGTCTCCACAAAAAACATAACCTGCTTCTTAAGTTTTCAAAACTCTCGCTTTCATTCAAATTAATACTTGAAGATAGTTTACCTAATATTTCAATTTCAATTTTATTTTCCAATGGTTATAAAGAGAAATAATTAGAATGTAAGCTTTGTAATAAGTTACATTCAATTAACACAAAATGAAATAAAGCAACTACTTCGCAATTCACGAACTTCACTAGCCTGTCGTTCAACAACAGCTGATTACTAACAAAAATACGGATTATCGCTGCTGGCGAGTGTCTGCATGAGACCATGGTTACTTCAAATGTAATATTTTCTTATACTGAAATAATTGCAAGTTTTCCCATAAGTCGTACATATGACTGTGTTTACATTAATATACTGTTTCATTATATTTATCTAATAGTCTTTTAACATGTTTATTTGACTTTGTGACGCGAAAATAATCAGTATGCACAAAAACTCGAAGCAAGTTTTCCAATTTACGTGACAAGACGTCACGTTTTATGACTTTTATGACTCTTCCTACCGCTTCCTCTTACCTTCCCGATCAAAACACTCCATTATCTTACTCAGACATTGGTTTGCATCGCGAATGCAAATCACAAACATCAGGTGTGCAAGACAAGATCTTTTAAACATAAAAACGCATTAAGCCATAGTTATAGCAAATTAAGCGTTGAAATGTGAGGGCTAGTGCAAAACAGGAACCAGTGAGAAAACCTGAACAACGCTCTAATTTCCATGAGTACAATTCTGGCTTCTGCACTGGAATGTAATGAATAACTATCAGCGAAAATAAATGTCAAACGCAATTAGCTCTTTGTAGAAAGTCTGCATTGCCTTGTTTATGTCTCTGCCATTAATAGTCTACAGTCAGATTAAAACAGCATTAAAAGTATTGAACTTTTTTTCAGCCATTAAAACGAAAATAGTCAATATCAAATCAAGGACAAAATAATGTCAGAAGAGTTTTCATATTCTCTAATAATACTGTGTTAGAACCGATATATAAAAACGCAATTTTTATAGCAAACATATTTCTGAATCATTATTTGAGTAATGCTCCTACAGTAATGAAAGGCATATTTAAAAGAAGTCAATAACTATAAATAAATTAATGTGGTAAAAACGTTTTAATTGGAAAAATGTTAATAAATATAAGTAACAAAAAAGCACATTATGTATAATTACAATTCCAAAAATGTTATGAATTGTTTGATGGATCTAAAACAGTCTTCAAATAGACCAGTAGAAATGATGAATTATTAACTATTTGGATATTTTTTTTATTTCTTTTATTATTCCCCCCCCCCGCTTACACTATAATAAATAACCTATTATAATGTTACTGTTAGGGACGTGGATTTTAGGAGGTGGCTGCAATTGAAACTACCTTGTTAGGTAAATAGTGTCAGATGTTTTGTCCAATAATCGCATATCAGCACACAATACGATATATGGACCTCTCGTTTAGTAGTTGCGAAACGCTTCCACAAGCACAGGAAGGTAGTCCCTGTATTTATTTAAACATAAACTGTAACATCTTTTAGCCCTTTTTCCGCCAAGCTATGTAAACATTTAAAAACAAATATATTCAATTAATGTATTTTTAAAGCATTTTGTATCGTCACTTACTATCAATTCGTAACCTTTCTGGCAGTAAAAGTCCTCATTGCTTACTCTTAACTAAGCATGCTTGATGAAAGTGTTAGAAAATGCGTGTGAAACTTTCGATTTCTTTCCTGGGAAGGCATGGTACTAAAAGAAGTTGAAGTCGGTGTAAATATAAAAACAAAATACCTACAATTATATATTATTTTTTACAACGGCAGTGCGTGTCATAAACTGCAGTTAGGTTTATATTCCATTGAAAATTATGATTACTTCTTTTATTGCGTTATTCTTGAATTTGCATATAAAACGTGTCAGTGAGTTGTCCGTTTGCAAGCCTGCAAAAAATCTGACTTGACAACAGCTCTCCCTCCCTCCCTCTCTCTCTCTCTCTCTCGCGCGCGCGCGCGCGCGCGCGCACACACACACCGTTACTTCTGTATCTATCGGGTTCTTCTATTTTTGTACCATATAAATAAAATTAAAACTTCGTTATTTCATCATTATTATCACTTTTTCATGGATTAGAAGAGCTCTGCTGTTTCGGACATAAGCTTCATGCGATCTTGTAGGCTTTATTACATCTATATTGCCTAAACATTTATAAATTTGCAATGAAAAGCAGGTGCTAACCGTCCATAGTAAACAATCTCTCTAATTTTTTTCTATATTAATATTTTTATTCAATGAAAAACACTTCCAATTTCTTCTTATACGATTATCCTCATTTTTAATATTGTTTCACGTGATACGTCCCTCTGCTGTTCTAAGATATTTCATCTCCGCTGCTTGTACATTGCTTCACAATTACTTCTTATAGTTCGTCATGGCAGTCATCGACTTATAAACTTCATTTTTTTTTGCAATTATTCCACAAATGAATTAAATTCTAATTTACTTTATATTTTTTCCGACATTTTTGTACGTACCGTTCGTTATACTCAAATAATTAATTTTTCCTTTTAAGGATATACTCTTTGTTTTGCTTTTTTGAATTATTAAAGTTATATTCTTCCTTAATCTTTGTCATTCGTACATGTTATATTTTGCAATTTATTTTCGTTGTTTTGAATGAACGTTACATCATCTGCAAAATGTAGCACATTCATGAAATTATTTTTTTCCTTTAGTTTTCGGAGAATGCCGTTTATATAAATGTTAAAGCATTAGCGCGGCAACTTTGTATCATTCCCTTAATCCATTATTAATAATCAAATTCCGTGATAGCGTCCATTTCACCTCCCGCAACCCACACTGTGTCTGTCTGGGGAAACAAAATAAATGAATAAGGTGTCCTATTTTCAAACTATATCCTTAACTTAATAGCTAGTAACTTGCGCCTTAGCATGGTGCGCTTTGGTTAAAAACGTTTGCACTCTACAAATAATGGTATAGGAATTACAAATAGCTTAGCGTTTTTCATATCAGAACATCATGACTTCGCCTTAGTACAGACAGTGACTGTTAACTCTCTCTCTTCATGCTTCCTCTATAAAATGTATAATGGTTCATGATCCTACTTCAAAACAACTACAAAGATGTATGTTACTCATTGGAGAGCATAAAAGGAATCCAGAACTATCCTCCAAAAGCCTAAATGAGTTTGTCCCTCGGATAAGGCTCTACTTAAGCATAATACGTAAAATTACAGGCTTGAAATAAGGTGGAACAGGTTTTAATGTAACCTTGACTTCAAAACTGTTTTTGTTGCGGCATAATGAGCCGTTCCCATATTATCTAACAGGTTACGTGTGGTTCGCGGAATAGACTTGGAAAACTACTGGAATACTGTGCTGGAAGAGCTACATATAGGTTATAGACGGTTCTCAAGGCTTCGTGGAGATAAGACTTTCCCGGTTTCTTGTTAAAACACAGCCTACGTTTAAGCAAAGCCTATAGGGCTATAAACTTGTAACCGAAGATTCTGGTAATATTTTTATTAAAAGTTAACATAAAAACGTTATTCACAAGACAGTGAGATATATATATATATATATATATATATATATATAAATAAATAAAGTAACACTATTAACAATGTAACAAATTAACAGTAATTATAAAATCAGAAAAGGATAAAACACTAAGAAAAAGTCACACTTGAAATCGCTATATTTCGAACTCGTGGAGTTCTTCTATGGCAAGAAGACAAGTGACGGTGATAAAAGTAAATATTGAGTATCGAAGGTAACGTTATGCATGGAAACAGATGAATCTAGAAATGAGAGTGTGGGGGGGGGGGGGGATTAACACGTAAGATTTAAACCAGGTGGTTTACGCGCTTTATGTAAAAATATAGCTGCCATTTCTCTATCTCTGAGTAAACTTTCAGAACAGTGTTAGATTAAAAGCATCATCAAAATCCTTACAGGCATGTTGGGCAACCGGCAAGGGAGACTTGGTTTTAACAGAACGTCTATGATTGTTCATGCGTAACGAAACAACAGTAGAAGTTAAACCAATATAAAATGTTTTGCAAAGCTTACAAGATAACATATATACGACGTTCTTAGAAGAATATATAAAATATAAAATAAAAATAAAGTAACACTATTAACAATGTAATAAATTAACAGTAATTATAAAAGCAGAAAAGGATAAAACACAAAGATAAAGTCACACTTGTAATGGCTATATTTCGAACTACTACAGTTCTTCTATGGCAAGAAGACCAGTCGAAGACAAGACAAAGGATTACAAGTGTGACTTTCTCTTATTTTATTCTTTTCTGCTTTTATAATTACTGTTAATTTGTTACATTATATATATATATATATATGTGTGTGTGTGTGGCAAAAATGCATTAATTGAAATATTCTTCCTTTAATATTAAATAGTAATCTAGAACCAAGATTTTGTCGATGTGTGGGGAAAAACACCAGAAGAACAGGAAGGGGATGGGATTCATACAGAAAAATATATTACAAATGAGTCTGTGATATGGGAAAATGTTTTGATTTGTGACATTAAAGACCACAAATAAAGTAAGAACAAAATTGGATAAGCAGAACAGATTCTATGAGTAGCTTCTTACATTGTAAATGCAATGTTGGAGCAAAGAAAGAAATACACAAGACCCGGAAGTGAAGCACTTAGTTTGGTTAAAACAGGCGGCAAAAAAACAAAATAGGCAGTAATATAATTAAAATAGATATTTATTTTTCATTATTAATGAAAATAGACATTTAAGACACTCAATAATTTCTTTGTCGCATAATTAAAGTACTTATTCTTACTTTTCTTGATTACAAGCAACATGATGTTTATTCAAGATATAAAAAATGCGCGTGGTTTCTGGTCGAGTTCGTTTTCTGTTTATGCGTTCCTAGGGAAATCAGGCAGTTATCTTATTTCTGTACTGAGCACAATGCAGGAACAGTTTATTGCACAGCTGCACCGCTACCATCTTTCTCGCTTCGAATTGTGTGTTACATTGCATTTGAGAAGTTACCCCCACCACAAATTTCCTAAAATTGTCTCGCGCAGATCCATACAATATCATTCGCCGGGAGTATTGAAAGCTACGGTACTTCCCTCATCCTCTCTATTTTCTGGTACTCGTATGCTCGAAGTAACCGTTAGATCCTTTCGCTAATGTATGTTCTTGAAATGGGCTGATGAGAAAGTTTTTGATTGCCTGAAAAGAAATAAACGTATGGCAATATTCTCAATAGCTATTTTGTGGGGTGGACATACCATTTAATTTTTACAACTTTTTTCACTTCCATGTATTGAAATTATTTGTTTTCTAAAATGCGTAATAATGGTTGAAAAAAAATCCAAATCATAACGACCCAAAATAGGTAAAAAAGTTTCAAACCTTAAAACGGGTAACAGAAGCCAAAACAGGACAATAAATAATAAAAACCGGCCCTACCTACCTCTAATATACGGAAATATATTTATTTCTATCTAACTCTTAAATATGTCCACCCAGATAGAAAAGGCATTTTGCATAACTTCTGGGATTTGGTTATTACAGGTGAGTCAATGACAAGGAATTGTGATAAGAAAAAAACAATAAATTAAATAAGAACAACATTGGACAAGCAAAGCAGCTTTATGAGTGGCTACATACATTGCAGATGCAATGTCGGAGTAAAGAAAGAAGAAAGGCAGGTGAAATGTTTCTTATAGATTGATAAAGCCCTGAAGGCATTAAAAACTCATCATAAGCAGAACAATTAATTACCTGTAAATTTCCGTGCTCTTTGTCACGGTGTGCTTAAAGTAGCGAACTCCCTTAAGAGGTTATGCGTGTAATCTGTGAGCAAAAGCTTGCCTCAGAACTATGGGGGAGAAGAAGCACTATCCGGAAATATTTACGAAATCATACTCTACAGTACTCACTACATGGGAACCTCGTTGGATGAGTGCATTTATTATTGTGAGCATTTGGAGTTTGTGAAAAGGATTATAAACTTATCTGCCAGCGGCAATGTATCATCCATTAAACTTTCCCCATGCTTCTTTCCAACTCAGAAATGTAAGTTACATCACTTACTCGTAAGTTCAAATTTTATAACTCCTGATATTGTTTTGCTTGAAAGTAAACTAAGTGCAATTGGCGGACTATGGAAGCTTAACTTTCAACTGTGAAGTACTGCTGTCCTACTAAAGAACCTTCTACACCGAAAAAATAATTTCAACAACGACTTGAAGACACAGGTGCATACTTGAAACAGCAAACATTTCCAGGTTGCAGCTCTTCCACACCATCAGTAAGTATATAAGCTGGGGAGATGGTGACAGAAATCATAAAAAAATCACACAATAGTTTTTATTTGAAAGTGCATATCATTCAGATAATTATTCCGAAGTTTTACTTTGAAATTCGAACTACAAATGGTATACACATTTTGAAACTCAAACACTGTAATAAGCTACGCCCACTTTTTAAAGTTCCCAGCTGAAACATAATTTTCTTGCTTAATTTTGCCTGTGGAACCTAGAAACCATATTTGTAGTATAACGTCTTTTTTCAGTAGTTGAACTGCCAGTTTGTGATCACGGCAGATATGTACAAGGCTGTGGAGATACATAAACAAGCGTTGTGCTCTTTTGTTTAATTGTGATCAAGTTTGAATTACAGTGTTATTGTTTGTGCTAAGTGAACTTATTGGTCTTTATTTTACAATGCTAAGGCCTGGTAGAATATTTAGAAAGTACAATAAGTCCCAAATTAATAATATAGGGAGGAAAAATGGTGTTGAGGTTAGGGTTAGCCCTACAAATGCAAACATCAACTTATCTCCAATGCATCTAAAGTAAAACTTGCTTCAGGTATTGTACTAGGAGATTCGAAATATCAGAATTATAGATCTGGAATTGTTAGCAAAAGCACTTAGAAAAGTCTGTGTGGTGAAACTTTGAATTTAGTGGATAATGAAAGAAGAGAAGATTTAGTATGCACATTACACATTTTATGTGAAAATTGTGATAGTGATATACCTTTCAAGACATCAAAGAGCAATAATAATAGAATGTTTGAAGCCAACATGAGGTTTGCACGTGGAATGAGATGTGTAGGTCTTGGAAGAGAAGATGGATATGGTGTGATGAACATGCCCGTCCCCACATAACATTGAATGCAGTTGCAGAGGTAGGGGAAGACGGTATGAAAATGGCTATCCAAGAAAACTGAGATACAACAGAAACCAAAGATTTATCAGTTTCCTGTGACAGCTTCTTCATGAAGAGGGGGCATATTTCCCTGCATGGAGTATCAACAATCATTAGTGTTGACACTGGAAGGATCTTAGACCTATATATTATTCCACCTGTACCTAGCAAAAGAAATGCAACGATGAAAGAGAAGAAATCGATTTGCAAGAAGTACACAAAACTGTTTATAGCAGAAATTATTGGGGGGATGGAAGCTGCAAGAATGAAGCAAATTTTCCATGGGTCTTTGTTAAGTATGGGGCGAGGTATGTATACTTAAGAGATGCAGACTAGTGCTTTCAAGACTAGCTGAAATAATTGCAGTGCTTGGGTCATGTTCAGAAGAGGATGGGTGGACGACTCAGGCGAGTTGTAGCAGATAATAAAGGCAATTTATTGGAGGATGGTAAGCCAATAGGAGGAAAAAGCAGGAGAATCGACAGTTTTCAAGTGTATTATGGAGTGCAATTCGAATTTTAGAGAAATTAAAAAGACCTAGTGATGTACTTTCAGAAAGAAACAGATGACATCCATCATCTCTTTGCTCCTGTTTATCAACAGCTCTGAAGAACATCAGAGATAAAAGATTAATGGGTAAAAATTAAGGTCCAAAAATCGCTTTCTCTCTCTCTCTCTTTCAAAGGATAGTTTCTCAACCCATCTATTTATGTTACCAAAGTCTCCTACGACGCTCTAACTTCATTTAATGATGCCGTAGTTAAATTGTTGCGCCCTTCAAATGTCTGTGCTAAAATAGTTCCTTGCAAGATTAAAATTTAATTTTTTGTAAAATTATTTTAAATACGTTTAAGAATATTGGGAATCTATCTTCTTCTACAATTGTTGTGATATGAGTATAACATTTTAATTGCGTGTGGTGTATATTACGACAACTGAAACTGTGTTTCCATATTTTTATACATTAAAAATATTAAAATAAAAATTCAATATGGATAATGATCACCAAAAACCAGAAAAATTCTATATTGGGTACATACATTATGTTTTCATGAGAAAAAAATTAAAAAATAAGATTTTTAGGAGCCCATGCAAACGATTGTCAGTGGTGCTGCAAAAAAGATTTATAAATTTTGCTTCACATAAACATATTTATACTAAAGTAATAAAACTTTGGAATACTTTATGAATGTGCGAAAAATTTACCCATTTCTTAAACAGTATAAAAATAAAGCAATAGTATGATGTTTAAATCATCTCTTAATGCGTTTCGAATGTGTGATTTTCTATGTGGGACTTTAATTCTGTCTGCGAGTTAGTTGTGTTTTCTTTGCTGTTACAAAATTGTTCCAAGCTTGGTTTCTCGTTTCGGAGACGTTCTATTTTCCGCATGGTGAGCGATAACGAATAAGTTCCCGACAGTAATAAACTAATAAGGAAAAGGATGCTGACTAAGGAAGAAATTCGCGAATAGTGTTTAACCCCGTTTTTTAAGTACAGAGGCACCACAGGTGATGAACACTGATGATATATGAAAGGATATATTGGAAAAGGATGGTTTTTTAGGAAAGAAACGTTCCAGGCCTAAGTTTAGGGTTATTCCCCGGCATTTGCCATATATGATGACTGAGGAAAACTTGCATAAAACCTCAGTCAGGGAGAACGGTCCTGGCGGGATTCGAACACCAGGCCTCCCACTCACGAGTCCGCGCCTTAACGACCTCGGCCACTCGTGGCGGTGAAATGTGCAAGGTTTGTTTAAAAAGTATATGACCATGAGCGAGAAAAAAAAAAAAAGAAAAAAGAAAGAAAAGAAAAGAAAAAGAAAAAAAAGAAAAAAAAAAGAGAAAAAACCCACCACATTGCTTACTAGGGAGAATACAATTCTTAATACACTTAGGCCCTTTATAACTCCTGGGAGACCTGCTTTGGATTTAACTTTCAAATTTGCCGCATCATGCTCTCGTGGCTCTCAAAAAGTCTTGCTTTTCGGGCATGTCATCTCATCAGCAGTGATCAAGGTCTTCAGGAAGTCCTTTGCGGAGCTTTTTTCTCTTTTCTTCTTCCCTTTGTTACTACAGACGCAGCTTAAGCTAGAGGTTAAGCTGATTCCATACTCTGTCAGCACTTCCCAGACTCTAAACTCTTACCTTCACTCCCCGAACGACTTTTGCATTGCTGATGACCTCAGGGAATGTTGGTCATTATTCGCCAATGTGGGTCTCTCCTTGAACCGGTTAAACCACTTGTTAACTTGTGTAAACCCCACATCGTCAAAAGTCTGCTGAATCTTCCAAACTGTTTCCGCTTGGGAATCTGACAACAGTTGCTCTACGCGTTTCGTCATATCGAGGGAAATGAAAATGCGTCTATAGCATAATATACTGCTTCACACATCCGGTATGCGCAAAAATTCCCTTCACTGCTGTGTCAGCTTTGTCTTCCTTCAGTCAACGGTTTGTTTGTCCGTAAAAAAGTGAACATGCATTGTATTCTTGAAATGGGTTTTGCTTATGGATATGCTCCAAAGTTTGATAAAACCTCTTCCTAGTAACAGAAGTATATAAGTAGCAATTTCCACTATTCGCATTTTCATAACCATTCTATAAAAATATTTTAAAACCAAAATCAAAATATCAGAACAGTTATCAGCGCAATACTAAAGGATCGTGATTTTAATTTTATTAGATCACACCCGTAAAATTTTCTAAAGCGCTGAGTGTCTTCGAATTTGAGTTAATTTAATATGTTTCATGAGTATAATATTTCAGCAAAAAGCTTCACGGCCAGCCCTCTGTTATCTCTCTCTCTCTCTCGCTTTTCTAAAGAATGGCTGCCTTAGTAGTCATTGATTGATTGATTGATTGATTGATTGATTTCTGGACGCTCTTTAACATTTCAGATCATCAGCGTCCCATTCAACTCAGGGCGTGAAACGGCCGACAAATTTTTGCTCAGAGGCCTCTCTTTCAGGCTTGAGGTTCTTTTTCGTGCCGTAAATGTAGGACACAGGATCCATGGCTTTACTTCCCTTCCGAAGGAAGCCATACTTAGGATTTTTACGCCCGAAAAAATCCATTAGTGCTGGCCGGATTCGAACCCGCGATCTTGGGTTTAGGAGGTAAGTATGGTAACCACTACACCTCCAGGACCGACACCTTAGTAGTCACTGCAGGGAAAAACAATAAATTGTATTTTTTTTTTCTGAATCACAACTATAACTTTACAATTATAAACGAAGAACGGAAGAGGTTTTACACAAATTCATAAAATGAGCTTGTCATATACCGGGCTTCCAGAATAAGTCCTGACTGTCCTGACCCCTCTCCTGTCCTAGAACTTCCAAGCATTCACAAGTCTACATTGTTTGAACTGCTAACTTTAAAGCGACGATTTGTGTGTGTGTGTGTGTGTGTGTGTGTGTGTGTGTGTGTGTGCGCGCGCGCGTGCGTGCGTGCGTGTGTGTGTGTAAACGCTGTTATACCTACATATGGAAATCAGATCGTCGCGTTCACGATGAATTTATTCGGAAGTTCCCTAAACAATTCACGATCTTGTTAATAAATGTGATACTACTTGTTCAGTGCAAAACAAGAATAGCGCGAAGACACACGGTTTTACCAGAAGACAAATTAGACGAAATTGGAGTAAATCTAGAACACTGGCTATTGATGTTCTGAAAATACAAATGGAATACAAGAAAGCTCTTCTTTGGAGTTTGGTAAACGAATATAGCCTGACGATAAGGCGCGGCCGACTATGGCATGTCCACTACCGAGATGCAAAACTCCATGAGAATGAAAAGGGCATATTCTGGAAACTCTGCATGTGAAGCGATACGGAACAAACTGCGAACAAATGTCCCATACGAGTTGCCAGTGGAAATCAACCTTTACACACAAGCAAGCTTTTTATAACTCTTTTGATGCATGCTTTACCATTTAATGGCATTGTAAATGCTTGTCGCCGTTTATCTCAGCCTGAAAGAAAAATGTAAGATATCTTAAGTGCTTGCGTTTCGTGATGTTGTTTTATAATATGATATAACTCGTTTCCAATATTCTTGAAGAGCTAAGCATTCACAATCACAATACAAGCTCACAGGCAGATTTTACGGCGACATGTCAACCAGAACGTTCCTGTTTTTTAATTGAAAATAAAAATATTTTTCACTTCGATTACTCTTTAGTGTAACAGTTTAACTAAATATACGGTTTTAGGTAAAACAATGCTTTTATCTAATTATACAGACATTCACTATGATTGATTCCCAGGAAATTCAGCTGTAACTCCGATTCTGAGCAAAAATGTACACTCAGTTTTCTTTTTTGTTCCCGTAATAATAAAAAATCGCTTCTGTTTAAAATATTATTTTGAAGTGTGCTACAATGGACTACATTTTATTTCAATCTGTGCTTACGTCACGGCAGGTGATGGAGTCAGAATATTCATGAGAATTATAACAATAGTATTTTGCATAATCAACTTCCCGTTTAGCACTTACTGGATATATGGGACTTCTAAACGCGTATGACTCATTCATTGTTATTATTTAAATAATCCAGTGTTCATTCCTTTGCTGTATACTGTATTAGCTGATGGAACATAATCATTATTATTTTTCTAAGCTGGTGCATTTTTTATTTGAAGTAACAATAAATACGTGATGCAAATTCCACACGCAAATAAAACAACACAGCTTTGTATTTCTTTTTTTAAAAAAAATATATAAATTATTTGACAGTATAAGTTCGATTTATTATTGTTCTTCCGTTTATTTAGAGATCTTATATTATACACTACAACGTGTAATTCATTCTTTGTTCTACACTAGAGTTGCCATAAACTGAAATCTGAAAGTACTGACACTTTCCCCTCAAAAATCCATTCCAATTTCATCTTCTGACTAGACCTGATTTTTTAACAGTTCTATGTTAGTATACAAATAATCGCTTATATGTATTCATGTAAAATGTGTAAAATTAAATTTTATTAAACCAGTCCTTTGACAGAATTGATTTCTGTCTTTAGCCTATTGGCTTGTGTTTTAAATAAAAGATCTTTTCAACATTGGCATGGTGTCACTGTTCATTTATGCAAAATTTAACCATTTAATTTCCTTTTTGTTGTTGGATTGTTTTATTTACGGACTGTCTTGAACATCTCAGGTCATCAGCGTCCCATTCAATTCAGGGCGTGAAACGGCCGACAAATTTTGCTTAGAGACCTATTCTTTCAAGCTAGAGATTCTTTTTCGTGCCGTAAATGTACGACACGGGACCCACGGCTTTACTTCCCTTTCGAAGGAAACCATACTTAGGATTTTTACGCCCGAAAAAAAATCCTTCGATCCTAGCCGGGATAGAACCCGCGATCTTGGGTTTAGGAGGCAAGTATGGTTACCATTAAACTACCAGGACCGACAAAATGTAATTTCGAAACATCGATTCGGTTGTTAATGATACCGTTCTTTATGCGCGGGAAACAAAAATGATTAAATAAGACTTTAATGTGGAAAATGTTTGCAAATTAGAAAATTTCCAAAAATGTATGTGGACGGCTATTTGTATTATATAAAGAGGACATGTCTTCATTAATGATGACATATGGAGTAGTGACAAGTGACAAGTTTGCAAGTACAGAAATAATTATAACTGTCGCATTGGCCTTACGGCCCTACATGCTAATACCGTACTTTTAATAGTCAAAATATACAATGTGCAAAAAACGGTAACATTAATTCCTATGATAAACCTTGCATACGCGCACGCACGCACGCACGCACGCACACAACATCCCGACATGCATGCATATAAACAAACACACCGACATACTTAGATCACATATTTTCTATGAATAATTAATTCCATATGCATATATACAAACATGCGTAGAACCTTTATCCCTGAGCTCCCCTTCCCTCTACTCACTCTCCCTACCCAATCCTCCCTCCAACCTTCTCTGGAGCCTTTAAGCTTCTTTGTCGAGTCTTCGGTAGAAATATTCCCGATATGAGTGTGTGCGAACAATTCCCGTTAGACGTTCAAACTTCTGTTGCAAAACAAAAATTGTGGTGATAAAAGCTCTATTTCCCTGCATTCTGCCAGAATATGCCTCCAGACATCGCATTCTCCTCACGGTAGGCAAATTCTTTTCCCCGACAGCATTAACTCCCCCCCCCCCCAGGTCCTGATATGAGCCATGTGAGACCACTTCTTTCTTCTTCCCACAGACATTTAGATAATACCCCTCCTCACATCTCATCTATTTGAGCCTGCAGGTTAAGCGATACTTCTTCTGCGCATTGAGTCTCAATATTTTGCATATCTATATCACGGGAACATCCGTTAACTATCTTCCAGTTATGGCGTAAAATGTTTTGTTCCCTTAACCAAAATAACCCCAGTCCAATTTAGTTGAAGCCTTTCTTTATTTCTGATGCCCAACACATACCCCGCTGTTCCCTTATTTGCCCTCTTAAACTGCTCAAGGAAGTACTTGATCCATTTGGACGCCATTAAGTTTATTGGTGATTTCCTACCCTCAAATTTCGGTCCCGTACGTTCATAGTTGAGCTAACAATCGCCCTGTACACCACATCCATTATTCTCGGTGGTATTTTCGATATTTTAAACATCTTTAATGATTCCTCATTTTGCAATATATACTTGCGTTTTGTATTCCTATATTTTGCCCAGCTCGCATTCTATGCTAAAGTGACCCCCAAATATGTGAATTTATTTACATTTTCTAATGCCTAACCCGCATACTCCCACCTCTCTTTTCTGCTGTATGCCGCATCATTTATGAATGTCAGTGTTTTGCCTTTTCCTTATTGACTGATATTCCCCATTCCTGACATATGGTAACCTTAATTTATTATGTTGTTACCATGTTCATTCTGAAATGTGTAAACTAATGCTTTACTTCATTGAACCCATATGCTTTGTTTTTATCTGCGCTACAGAAATGTGGTTTTAGTTTCCTTCAATTATAGCTGTAATTACTACAAAGAACGAGCTTCCATTTACCGAGCAGCAACATATGTAGACTGCAAATGAAGGTGGTGGGGGTGATAACCAAAGTTGTTGCTGTCTTATTTTTGTTGCTATTACTAACTGCGGGTGTTCCCTGCAATTACTATGTAAAATGATTACAAACGAACCACAAAACAACGTGCTTTTGCGTTACAACACATTAAGAAGACAGAAATTTCTTGGTGCTCAACTGCAAACGTGACACGCAACGCGAAATTTGAAGAGCTGGAATGAAATGGTTGACTGTGATAGAAAAACAAAGCTATCTCATTAGACCACAAAAGTCTATTCTCGAACTGAGAATAGGTCATTACATTTTAAGAAGCCTATTACATGATCTGAAACTGAGACCATATCGATCAAAAACAATTACAGGACCATCGTTTGGGAGTTCTGTGAATAGTTAAGTTTCTCTTGAGGCATAAAGCTATCCTGACTTTCCGTAAACTGATCAAGCCCTATTTAAACGGGCACAGTGGCTAGGTGAAAACCTGTATAGTTGTCAGTTCAGATCATCTGGGACTTCTCCCAGGTGGGTGTCAAATAGTCAGCAGTACCAAGCCGCTCGTGGCTTTACCTGCTAGATGGACGTAGGAATTAAAAAATAAAACAGGAATAAAGTTTGTGACAGAATGTTGCCAACGGCACGCGGTGTTCCACCGCGGACTCGTGAGCGAGAAGTCTGGGGTTCGAATCCCCCCAGGACCGTCCTCCCTGACTGGTTTTTTTTTTTTTTTTTTTTTTTCCCAGGTTTTCCTCAGTCCTCATAACTGGCAAATTCTGGGGAGGTACCTAAACTTAGGCCTGGAACGCTTCCTTCTGTAAAAAAAATATCCTTTCCCAATATAACATTTCATCTCATGTAACATCAGTGTCCACCGCCTGTGGTGCCTCAAAAAACGGGCGTTAAACACAACTCAAAAAAAAAAAAAAACCTTTCGGAGTTGGTTTTGAATCGGACTTATTGCATAAGTCCAATTGGGTATTATTTTGTGCCAGGATTAGCAGGTCATCTCCGTATTGACAGAAAAATCAATATAAAAGCATCATGGAAGATTTGTATGCTCCTGGTGTAACTGTTTGGATGGAGGGGTAACAGAACCATTTCTTTTAGAAGAAATATCGAACAATGTCCTGAGAGTTAGAGAGGTAGTAGTTATTCTTTTATTGTATCAAAAAGTACTTAAACTAGCAATTCCATGAATGGATTAGTTGTCGTGGCATAACAGAATGATCACCAAGATCATGTGATTTTTCGTTTTGAATCATTGTGAAAGGTGAAGTTTCACTTATGACAATTGATAGCAAAGTCGGAGACGAATCGGCAGTTATGTTCTGGCATCTGGAATCAGTGCCCAAATGAGGCGACGTCAACTTTTTGGAATAGAAGTCGAACAGGACTCGAACTATTGATCTAAGTAATCGCCCCTTAGGAATAAAAATATCTGTAATGAGATAACCTTAGAGGTCTTCAGGTTATAAGTCGCGCTGTAGGCGGGCAAGGCACAGTAGCTTAGATAGTAAGCCGAAGATTCGCGGTTCCAGTCCTGACCATGGCTTTAAATTTGTTCAAACTCTGATTCTTAATTTAGCCAAACACTCGGCTTGTGTGGAAAGAAGAAGAAGAAGAAATAACACACATTTCAAATAAATAAAAACGTTAACTGTGTATAGAGAATCGTGTTCTTCATTTCGAACAAAATTTATAAAGAAGTTATACAAGGTAAGAAAACGGTTGTTGCAGGGAAAGCAAATTTTCATTCTGAATTTTATATCAAAACGAGTGATGAGAAGGCAACAGAAATGTGTATCCTATTTGCATGTTTTGTTATTATTTTCGGACGCTCTTTAACATCTCAGATCATCAGCGTCCCATTCAATTCAGGGCGTGATACGGCCGATAAATTTTGCTCAGATATCTCTTCTTTCAGGCTTGAGGTACTTTTACTGCCATAAGTCTACGACACGGGACCAACGGGCTTAGGATTTTTGCGCCCGAAAAAATTCATCGACCCTGGCCGGGATTGAACCCGCAATTTTGGGTCTACGAGGCAAGTATGGTTACCACTACACCACCAGGACCAACTCTCGTGCGTTTATCTATGCTTTAAACCTCCGAAAAATTCTACAAAGTGCTTCCTCCTTATTTAATGCAGAAAACAGTACCACTACAGGAATATAAGAAATAAAAATACTTAAAAGTGCAATAGGAAGGGCAAAAGTTTTATTTTCATTACAAAATAATCCAGACACTCGAACTTTGTATTCATACCGAGACAAGACAACCAACATGTCGCCTCTGACCTATTATCTTCATTTGATGTTAGGGTAGCTGATAAGCAGATACGGCGGGTAAGAAAGAAGATTCTTTCTGGGAAGTTCTCCAACCAAGAAAGTGGTTAGATAAATCGATAATAACCGGCACGCCACATGTCTTCCATACATGTACATCGAAGCATTCCGGAGGTTATTTTTCTTTTAATAACTCAGCAATTTGGAAACGCCCTACTGGAAAGTAATATGAGCAGTGGTGGTCGATTACATGAAGGTGACTCAGGTGTTCATATCTTAGTAAGACTTCAGCAATAAAAACAAGCTTAATTACTTCGATTTTATGTGTTAGCTCAGGTTTTTCTTTCATATCGGATTATTGCTGTTTTCATGATTATTTATACGTATTAATATAGTCTTTTCTGTATTGCATATAGATACATTTTATTTTTGGTTCATTAATTTGTTTCCTGAGTCTTTCTTATGCCGTAATACATTATTACTGTGTATGAACTTTTTATTGGTATAATTGTGTTCCACAAACATTTCTTGTAGACTTGCACTTTACAACTCTGTATTTTCAATCTTTCAAATGATTTTTCTTTGTTTTGCTCCACAGAAGTTGAGTATTAGCCACACGTTTCAACTTCAGTAGATTTCTCTACAAGTATGGGATATTGGTAACTTCAAATGCATGTACTACTTATAAAATGTTTTTAATATATAGTGAATCAATTGTCCTATATGTAATCCGGTAGAAGCGAAAAAGATGACAGCGATGAGAAAATGCTTGTCAAAGGGAAAAAAATAATAAGAGGTATTTGAGTGCAATGAACATTTTAAGTAACTGATTTTTTATTTATTTATTTATGGACGCTCTTTAACATCTCAGGTCATGAGCGTCCCATTCAACTCAGGGCGTGAAACGGCCGACAAATTTTGCTCAGAGGCCTCTCTTTCAGGCTTGAGGTTCTTTTTCGTGCCGTAAATGTACGACACGGGACCCACGGCTTTATTTCCCTTCCAAAGGAAGCCATACTTAGGATTTTACCCCGAAAAAATCCATCGACCCTAGCCGAGTTTGAACCCGCGATCTTGGGTTTAGAAGGCAAGTATAGTTACCACTACACCACCAGGACCGACTTTAAGTTAACTGTAATTAAAGTGAGTCTTATGACTAACTTAAGCCTTTTCTGTTACAAACACATATTTCATTCAGCAAATTAGTTTGTTGTTTTTAAGGCTCTCGTCAAATGCCACGAAAACAATTTCTTCTCTTGCCACCTTCTCTTTTGCGAGTTAAATAAATAATTATAATTTCTTTTGACATCATTTTAGCAACTTTGCTTCTAATGAAATTTTGACATTCAAACAATATACAAATATATAATGAAATGATCATTAATAAATAGATGATTAAGCGCAATCAGGAAGAACGATTCATGTGTCATCCATCTCTCAACTAAATAAATGCTGCGACATATGCGCATGCATGAAAATATATGATGGTCATCTCAGAGTGCAAGTTAAAGCTTGCATATTGATGATGATGATGATGATGATGATGATGATGATGGTGATTATGGCTTAAGGGGCGCAAAACTGCCATGGTCATTAGCGCCCAAACATACTAAAAACTGCGCCAGGAGGAAAGAATAAATAAACAGTCAGCACAAAAACAGTGCGTAACATAGGTAACAGTAGCACTTTGCGCAATGAAATAAAACCCCATAACAATCAACAAGGGATATATAGTCATCAAACAAATAAGTCTATCACTTATACACAGCTGCAAGAGCTGAGAGGACAACAGTCTCATAATGGTAATAAAATAGGAACAATAAAACCGCAAAACAAACAACAAGGGTAAAATGATCAACCAACAAAAGACTGGTACTAAAAAGAGCCGCAAGAGCGGAAAAACACGACAGTCTTATAAAAGTCTAAAAATTAGCAATAAAACCCCAAAAACAAATAACAAGGGCTATAAGCAACACAACAATATAAAGTACTAAAAGGATTCAGCAAAAGCTGAAATAACAACAGTCTTAAAATAGTCTAAAATGCCGTCATGGGTAAAAAGATAAAACCTCACACCTTGCTCCAAAAACCACAAACTCGGATAAAACGGGGCACTCGCTCAACAGCAACCACATCATCTGCAAGTAAGTCCTCAATAGAGGAGTGCAAACCTAGGTTATTTCTAAAAGCTGCCAGATGATGGCATTCAATTAAAATGTGACGCACTGTAAAGGGGTGGTCACAGTGAGGGCAAGCTGGAGCGGGTTGACCATTAAAAAGGTGACAGTGACTAAAACGGCAATGCCCAATTCTAAGACGAGCTGAAATTACTTCTTCGCGACGAACAGCGCCAGAAGAACTTGACTAGTTAAAAGAGGCTGATTTACACTCCCGAAGCTTATTGGTGGGTATTAAATTCCACTCATCGCGCCAGCGCGAAAGAACGCCACGTCGTAAGGAATGTTTAAAATCCCCGAAGTAAAAACGGTGCTTGTACTCAGCAGGGTCTAAAACGGCGGATTTAGCTGCGACATCTGCGGCCTCGTTGCCTGAGAGTCCCACATGTTCAGGAACCCAGAGAGGTGTCACCCTGACGCCAGCGTCGAAAAGAGTTAACACTATATCCTGGATCATCTGTACAAGAGGATGGTGGTTGTACAGATTCCTAAAACTTAAAATGGCACTCAAAGAGTCAGAACAAATAACAGTATTCCCAAGCCCCTGATCAGAAATAAATAAAATCGCCCGATAAATAGCATAAAGCTCCGCCATAAAAACAGATGTCGCAACGTTAAGACCAAACGTAAAACTTGCGCCATTAAAAACAAACGCACATCCTATTCCTGTATCAGATTTCGATCCATCAGTATTGATAAAATTCCAGCCATTAAAAGAAGCGACAATCTCGCTAAAAACACTACGAGTAATGGGTGCTGCGGTCGAAGATTTCGGACAGGACGTAAGCCCAAGATGAACGGGGGCCTCTGCTAAAATCCAGGGGGGAGAAGAAGTTTCCCCGGCTAAGAAGAAAGCAGGTAACTCGACGCCCAACGTCCGTAAAATCTCCCGAAAACGAAAGCCAGCGGGCTTAGGAGTAAAAGACCGAGCAGCATAAAAACGATCAAAAGACACATTAAAAAACGGCCCATTCGTGGGATGACGAGGTTGCGCAGCTAAGCGACAACCGTACGCAGCTAGTAAAACATCCCTACGATAAAACAACGGAGGTTCTCCAGACTCCGCACATAAACTCAACACAGGACTGGTGGGGAATGCCCCAATGGCAACACGGATACCCCGGTGATGAATCGGGTTAAGCCGACGAAGGACAGAAGGTCGCGCTGATCCGTAAACCACACAGCCATAATCCAATTTCGATCGGATAAGTGAGCGATAAAAACGTAAAAGAACAGTCTGGTCAGCTCCCCAAGATGTGCCACTTAAAACGCATAAAATACAAAGAGAACGTTCACACTTGCCTCTGAGATGTGCTATATGTGATGACCAGCACAGTTTTCTATCAAAGATTCAGCCAAGGAACCTAACTTCGTCTGCGAAAGCAAGAGCGCCTGGGCCAAGATGGAGCGAAGGTGGAGGATACTCCTTGTGGCGCCAGAAGTTCATGCAGACGGTCTTCTCTGCGGAGAAACGGAATCCGTGAGATACACTCCAAGCGTAAAGGCGGTCGAGACAGCATTGGAGGCGGCGTTCCAAGAGACAAGTTCTCCGAGAGGAGAAAAATCATCAACAAACAACGACGATTGTATTCCTGGCGGTAAACACCTGTGATAGAATTAATTGCAATGGCAAACAGTGTGCAACTAAGTACCGAGCCCTGAGGTACACCGTTCTCTTGAATAAAATTAGACGATAAAACTGATCCCATATGAACATTAAAAACCCGGTCTTTCACAAATTCCTGAATAAAAGCAGACATACGCCCACGTATGTGCCAATCGTGAAGCGTTCGGAGGATACCGCCTCTCCAGCAAGTATCATACGCTTTTTCCAGATCGAAAAATACGGCGATCGTTTGGCACTTGCATACAAAACCGTCCATTATATGTGTGGTTAGAGACAAAAGATGGTCGACTGAGGAACGATGACGCCGGAAACCACACTGAGCGTTCGTTAATAGATGCCTCGACTCTAACCACCACATAAGCCGCCCGTTAATCATGCGTTCCAACACCTTGCAGAAACAGCTGGTGAGGGAAATCGGACGGTAACTGGAAGGAAGACGTGGGTCCTTTCCAGGCTTAGGTACAGGAATGACGGTGGCCACTCGCCAAGTGTTAGGAAATGTACCATTACACCAAATAAAATTAAAAGTCTGTAATAAAAAAGCCTTACCTTCCGCTGACAAATGCTGCAACATAGCAACATGAATACCATCCGGCCCTGGTGCACAGTGTCGAGAGTTCGTAAGGGCATACTCCAATTCCCTGGAGGTAAAGGAGGCATTGTAGCACTGCAGTTGGTCGGAGGCAAAACAGAAGCCCTTCGACTCGACCCGCTCTTTAATTGTGCGAAAAGCAGCAGGATAGTTGGCCGAGCTCGTTATATCAGCGAAAGTGCGTCCTAAAACATCGGCAACCTCAATCGGACTAGTCAGCACTCGATTGGAAAACCTACCGGGTATAGGCGTAAATCTAGGTTTACCCGCAACGCGGCGTAGTCGTTCCCAAACTACAGATGAAGGCGTTGCACGGTTAAAAGAAGAGGTAAAAGCAAACCAACAAGCTTTCTTGCAATCCTTAATGACTCGACGGCATTTGGCGCGCAGTTGTTTATAGCGAATCATATTTGCTGAAGTAGGGTGGCGACGAAAAAATCGGAGAGCACCTCGGCGTGCACGCAACGCATCCCGGCATTCATCGGTCCACCAGGGAACCGGTAAGCGTCTGGGGTGACAAGACGACCGGGGAATAGCCTGATCTGCGGCTGTTATGATGGCCGTACGGAGATGCTCGATTACTACGTCGATAGATGGAAATTCACACCCTGAAAATTCGGCCATAGATCGAAAGAGAGGGCAATTCGCAGTTTCAATGAGCCATTTTGGCGTGCGCTGAGAATGTGCGTTGGAAGAGAGTATATGTATCTGACACGGAAAGTGATCACTAGAATAGGAATCAGAAGTGACACTCCAAGTAAAGTGTACAGAGTGTGTGGTTGAACAAATGGTTAAGTCCAAGTGTGAAAAGCTGTGAGTGCTGTCAGAAAGAAATGTAGGTTGACCAGTATTGAGCAGTACAAGATGGTGACGATCCAGAAAATCGGCTAAAATGCTACCCCTTGCACACTCCGTGGGGGAACCCCATAGAGGATGGTGCGCATTGAAATCCCCCAAAAGGACAGGGGGTGGTAGCTGTGAAAAAAGATGATCAAGATTAGCTGTGGTGACCATACCAGACGGAGGCAGGTAAATACTGCAGATTGAAAAACTAAGGCCAGAGAAATGAACGGAAGCTGCAGCTGCTTAGTGCCATCATCGGGAGGGAGATCAAATCTCACCGAAGAGTAACCGCGTAAATTAAAAGATTCTTGTGGGCGAATTTTGGACTCCTGGAGACACACAAGGGGAGAGTCAGTGGAACGTAAGAGTAACTCGAGGTCAGGTCTTCGACTACGGGCCATTGTTAAAATTAGGTTAAAATAAGTTTAAAAATTACCACCTTACTTTTTGCTAGGCCCAGGACGAATCAACCGTCCTTTCTTAATTCGCGTGAGGCTCGGTGTTTGCCTGGAGCAGGCACATCCTGCTCCATCACCTCCTCAGAGGGAGGGCTCTCCCGCTGAGAAGCATCCACCGATTCCAACACCTGGAAACGGTTGGATGTGGGAATAGGCGGTGACGGCGACCGCCTAGCGGGTTTGCTACCATCATAGGAGCGGGACCTCCGAGGAGGAGAAGGGCTCTTTTTCTTCTCTACTGGAGTTGACGACTTTAAAAAATCCGTTCTCGTAAAACTCGTCCTGAACTTAATTTCAGGGGCATTAAAAACTATCGTTTTGGGCTTCACGGTACAGCGCTTTGGAGAACTAGGCACAGTTGGGACCCGTGTCCCAAGGTCGCAAGTCTGCGTGCTGCTATCGCACTTCTTGGGCGCAAAAGAAGCTGCTGCGCTGTAGGTGCCGGTCTTAGGCACGACAGGTTGGGGAGATTGAAATCGCTTCCGGGCCTCAGTAAAGGAGAGTTTTTCCTTTACCCGGATCTCCTGAATACAGCGCTCCTCTCTAATACGAGGGCAGTCGCGGGACGAGGCTGCATGATCACCGCGGCAGTTGACGCAGACTGGAGCGGATGGACATGCTCCTTCATGAGTTACTTGACCGCAGGTTGCACAGATGGAAACGGCATTCTTACAGGATATGTGAGTGTGTCCAAAACGTTGGCACTGAAAACATCGCAACGGGCTCGGAATATATGGGCGCACTTCTATCAACTCGTAGCCCGTCTTTATCCTCTGCGGCAATTCGACCCTGTCAAATGTGAGGAAAAGAGTCCGGGTCGGCTGTAATTCCCCCTCTTTCCTTCCCTATACACGGTAAACAGAGGTGACCCCTTGGTCTTCCAACAACTCTGGATTTCCTGGTCGGACATTCCGTCTAGAGCATTGGTGGTAACAACTCCTCGCGACGAATTCATTGTCTTATGTTTCTCAACACGGATGGGATAACCGTGGAGTAGCCTCGCCTTGAGCATTGAGTTGCTTTGAGACAGCTCAAGTGTTTCCACCAAAAGCGAACCGTTACGTAGACGGGTACAGGACTTAACGGGTCCAGCTATGGCATCTACGCCCTTCTGAATAATAAATGGATTAACCTTAGTAAACGACTGACCATCTTCAGTCCGACTTAGCACTAAGTACCGAAGAAAAGACTTCTCGCACACTTCTTTTACGTCAACTCTTTTACGTTTAAAATGTAAAGGATTGTTTTCCAGTACCATAGTGATTTAATCCTCCGCCATTGCAACTGCCTCCGATGGTAGGCTGCTTCCTGGACGCCACCTCGGCTTAGGTTACTGGCCCTGGCCTGAAAAAAGTAACCTCAGGGTCACACCTTCCTGTGTGTTGACAAAGGGACCCAATCGCCTGCAGGAAGTTAAACAGCTCAAGCAATGGCCCTTGCCCGGGCCTGGCCTTTACCAGGGGATACGCTCCCGTCCTACATGATAACCCTGTGCTGTGAGTTACGCTGTTACCCAGTCACATTTTACCGTGTCAAACACGAGGGCACCCATCAAAGAACAGGGAAGTAGTGCAAATAAAACAATAAAAGAGGCGAAATAAAAAGGAGTCAAACGCGCTGAGCGCGGACCTGAGGGAGCAGCTCGGGTGCCTCGGGGTCGCTACGCCCCGTACCCAAAAAAATTGGGCCCCTGAGGGGTTGCATATTGATAAATACAAAAAACAAAACATTTAAATTGTTATTATTTCTAAAAAAAAAATAAATGGAATGATGATAATCCATTTTGTACACTACAACATACGAATTTATTACTATGAACATACTATTTGAAGTTGCCCGGTTTATGCTTCACATAATATGTCTCCTTTTACCAGCAGCACTTCATAAGCGTCAGCCATGATAACAGGCGCAAACTGCTTGCGCCTTGCCTTCAGCAACAGCTGAATCCAGCGAGCTGCATCTTGGATGTTGGAGCGCAACAACTTGCAGCTTACATATTCATTTTCATTAAGTCAGCAATAATTAAATTCAAATCATAATTATTGTTTTATATATTATTTATTATTCAGCCCAACCACAAATTAGGTTGCTAACATGGAATACTTTCTTCGCGGGCATTGCTAATGTTTGTACTTGATTATATACAGTTATGCTAGTCACATCACATTACGTGGCATTGTTTTCATCGGGGTCACTGTAAGAGCGAATAGGCACACATATATAGATGGATGTATACGTTGGTGTTGTACAGTTACGAGTGTAGGTTCATAAGTTTCCAGCCTCGCCGATAAGGATTATCGCCTTCACAAAATCCTTATCTGGTGTCATACCTCATCTGTTAAGTAAATAATTACAGCTGCAACTTCCGCTCCGCTATGTTCAGTCAGATATAGTTGCATAAGAAGGCTATGTGTAGAAGATTGTGACACGTTCAAAAGGAGTTTCGAGCTGTTATTAAGTACATCACAAAAGAACGACGTACTCCAAATGAAATTAAACAGCAATTGGACGGTGTATATGGGGAAACACCCCCCTCATATTCTACCGCAAAAGAATGGACCACATTTTTTCGAATGGGTCTAGAAAGCATTGATGACGAAGAGCGTGCAGGTCGGCCCTTGGAGGTGCTCACTCCTGAAAACATCTCTCTTGTGGAAGGAGAAATTATGGAAGACCGCCGGCTCAAAGTTACAGAAATAGCAGCAAAGTTGGGACTTTCTGAAACAACAGTCCTTCGAATTATTCATGAGCATTTAAACATGAATAAGGTTAGTGCAAGATGGGTGCCTAGACTATTTTCCTCAGTTCAAAAGCAGCAATGAGTCATCTGTTGTCAGGCATTTTTGGAGCTCTGCCGTGGCAACGACAGAGAAGTTCTGCAAACCATTGTTACAGGAGATTTTTTTTAATGGTTTATTTATGGACGCTCTTTAACAGCTCGGGTCATCAGCGTCCCATTCAACTCAGGGCGTGAAACGGCCGACAAATTTTGCTCAAAGGCCTCTCTTTCAGGCTTGAGGTTCTTTATTGTGCCATAAATGTACGACACGGGACCCACGGCTTTACTTCCCTTCCGAAGGAAGCCATACTTAGGATTTTTACGCCCCGAAAAAATCCATCGGTCCTGGCCGGGTTCGAACCCGCGATCTTGGGTTTAGGAGGCAAGTATTTTTTTTTTTTTTTTTGGGTAGTGTTTAACGCCCGTTTTTACTACTGAGGCACCACAGGCGGTGGACACTGATGATACATGAGATGAAATGATAAATTGGGAAAGGATATTTTTTTTTAAGGAAGGAAGCGTTCCAGGCCTAAGTTTTAGGTACCTCCCCGGCATTTGCCAGTTATGAAGACTGAGGAAAACCTGGAAAAAACCCCAGTCAGGGAGGACGGTCCTGGCGGGATTCGAACCGCAGACCTCCCGCTCAGAGTCCGTGCCTTAACGACCTCGGCCACCCGTGGCGGTGGGAGGCAAGTATGATAACCACTACACCACCAGGACCGACTTTACAGGAGATGAAACTATGGTCCTCTACTATGATCCTTTGTCCAAAAGAGAATCAATGGAGTGGCGTATACCTGGCGAAGCACCGCCTCTAAAGGCCAAGGTCACTCAGCCAAACAAGAAGAGCATGGCCACAATCTTTTGGAATTGTGAAGGAAACAATAAATGGGGAGTACTACGCTGGCCTTCTGCACAGACTACGTGCTTTCATCAAAGAAAAAGGGCGAGGAAAGCTGAGTGGTGGTGTGCGCCTTCATCACGACATCGCGCCTGTGCACACAGCTCTTATTGCAAAGGAAGCTGTGAAGAAATGTGCCTTCCAGGATATCGACCATTCACCCTACAGCCAAGATCCAGCTCCCAATGACTATTTTCTCTTCTCAAAACTCAAGAAGGACCTTCCAGGAAGGAAATTTAAGTGTGACGAAGAAGTGATGGATGCTGTTTACGCCTATTTTGCAGACATGACTTCTGACTATTTTTGGGGAAGAGAATGAAATGTTAATTCAAAGATGTGAGAAGTGCATTGTAATAAAAGATAATTATATTGAAAAGTGAAATATAGTTTTTGACTTTATCATACCTAGATAATGGTTAGGCCGGAAACTTAAGGACGTATCCTCGTAAGAATTGTCCTGCCAAAAAAATAAGCTTAAACTTGAACGAAAACTGTAGTCGGTGATAATTACCAGAGCAATGAAAGAGATCTTGTACATGAAAAAGTTCGTGCGTCGTGTAAAATATAAGCGGCTAGTGGCACAAGTAAAAAACCAAACATTGTAATGTCCAAAACATTTAACGAGAATCCCGAGATTTGTGCTATTGTATTGCATTTTACTGACGTTAAATATTACGCGAAGCAATCTACAGAGAACGACGTCACCACATGTCGAAACTACCAATAACGTCCACGAAGCTGTAAGTAACTTGTGCCCTACTAACGAAGATTTTGTGCTACTGAATGATCGCGAAAGCAATGTGATTTTTCGGAGGTGAAAGCATTTGCAATATTCTTGCGAAGCAACAGAGCTTTACGTAGATTGTACTTTCAGATACTGCGAAAAATATTTACACAGTAATTTCCATTGCATTTCCTTCACAGTGGCCATTACATTCCAGCGGTTTTTTTATTATTATCAAATGAGAACAAACATCTATTTCTTGGTGTTTCGTTTCATAAAGAAAAATTGGGAATGTTTAGGATTGAAATTTTGTTATCAAAGAGAATAGTTGCAGATTTCGGGGTTGCTATACATGAAGCAATTAAGTCAACCTGGAGTAAGGCAACTCAACTCTTGGGTTGTCGGTTTCACGTGAGCCAGAAATGGTGACGTAAACTACAAAGTACTGGCCTAGCAAGTGTGCTCCAAGACAATGCGTTTGACAATTCGTGTGGCTTAAACATTGTCGCATTTACCTCCAGAGGAAGTAGGTGATTGTTTTGTTTTTGATATGGCTGAGGGTAAGCCGTTATGCCCAAAAATGGAACAGTTCAGCGACTACTTTGTTGATTACTATTTATCTAACGAGCCCATATTCAATTCTACAGTATGGGCCGAGCTGTCGTCTGAAGTCACTCACAGTACGAACGCAGGTGAGGTGTTTCACAGTAAATTCAACGCTTTATTTTACTCTTCACACCAGGACATTTTCAAAATGATTTCAGATCCAAAAATATCCACATTGACACTTATTTGAATTTAAATGGCATGCACCTGCAGATATATAAAAGACGAAATGTATCAAACAAAGAACATTACATTAAAAACTACAGAGAAGCCCGGCTTTCTAGTATTGCTTTAGTCAAGCATATTTCGTATTTAAACGGACTCCTCACTTGACAACTAGCATGATTTTTTACAGTTTTTAGCAATTTTAACCAGCACAATTTTTGACAACGTGTAGTTAAAATCTTACAAACATGATCTTTAACCACACCGCGCGCATATTGTTGTAGCAGTTCGCAGTCAGTGAAAATGGGACGGAAAATTGTGTCGTGGTACCAACCTAAAACGAAAATGTTGCATAATGAATTTTAGTTACTGGCGCAAACTCATTATGTAAAGCAAACCTTTTGGCGCAATTGCAAGTGGTGCAATCATGGTGGCCCAGGAAAAAAAACCTCATGAAGGGGAGACGGTCCTGACAGTAATCTCCAGTTCACGAATCCGTGCTTTAGCATCTCTGCTACTGTGTCGGTTTACAATGTGTTGTGTACATCATTTTGTGGTACAGAAAGTTAAAACTATACTTTATATGTACTTTATACGGAGCGTTCGAGTCACACTTGGTCCAAGAAAACGGGCAGGTGGGAGGAAGCCGGTAGAGCGCGAAGTAAAACAGCGGCCAGCCAACTATTTTTGGATCAAGCGTGAAGCGAACTCCCTGTACTTGTAAGATATAATTACGAAAAGTTTCCGTAGTGCACCGGTAACTTTTGGAGAATGCGGCTAGTGCAAGTATTTTGAAGCTCTTTTATTGCACTACAGGCTTGAGCAACTCGCTTTGCACTTGTGTTGAGACAAAGAAACTCAGAGCTGTGCAGGCATTTTGCAACTAAAGGCGAGAACGGCTTACGTTTGAGAGTTGAACATACGAGGCGACATAATTACGTTGTACTACGTCCTTATTTTGTCCCTTGTGAATTGAGGGAATTTTCCCAGTCAGGATGAATAGCAGGTAGCTTTAGGTCCATGAGCTAATTTACGCTTTCTAGTTCATTTAGCCACTCATCGTCCGATATGACCTCAAAGATTAAAGAGGATTAAACTAAAATTTAAACAAAAGAAAGAAAGAAAGAAAGAAAAAGAAAGAAAAGAAAAGAAAAAAGACAAGTAACTTAAGAAAATATATAAAAGAAATACTAACATTTTTTTGTGTTCTGTATTTAATGTTAACACTTTTTTTTATAATTGAAATAAATTTAATACTTTAATAATTCTTAACATTGCACACACCAAAAAAACAGTACTTAATTTATGAAAAAATATATTTATAAATCACCTTATTGGTACTAAAAAAACAATGTGAAAACCCACGTTTTTATTTTCCTATTGCAAATAACATAGTAAACGCAGATTTATGTATTTCTGCCTTGTGTTATATGTACCAAGTTGAATTTAAACAAAATCTTCCATATGATGTACCTTTGCACTAAATGCTTTTGATGATGCGTGAGCCTCACTCATTACCATCCTACCATCCCTCAACAATTCCAACTACTGCTCTCAATGAAGCGCGTATGGCTATTGCAGTTTTTAACTTAAAGGTGTAATTGTTATTTTCTTTATTACTTTGTTCCCTCGCTCGCTTTCTCTGTCTTGTGTTTATTATTCAGACTTGACTTCTTAGGTGATTTTTTGCGATCTGATGATTTATGCGTAATCGACAAGTTTCATTAATAGGTTTTCTATAAAAGATCGCAAATTTATATATGGTTCATGTGTATTAATACATTCTACTTCCTAAGTTAAAAAATTGATGTTGTTAGAGTTCCATGACCTACTGCCAGCCATAAACTTTATGATAAATTTCGGGAGATGGAAAGTGTTCAATTTAAGTCGACAAGTCACCATAAGGTTCTGACCGAAAAGAAAATTTAGATGACACTGATTATTGCCTGGGAAAATGCTGCAAAGATTCCTTCTCCATCTTTCACAAATAAGAGAAATTTTGTATTCCACTGTACAAAATGGTATAAAATTATAAAAGCGAAGTCGTACAAAATTACCGATGCAAGAACTATAACCGGGTGACCCTGAACCAGAAAAGGATTCAAAATTATACCATTGTGCATATTCACAAAAAACAATTAATGTTGCTCTGCTTCTCCTTCATTACGAGAACAATCTGAGCACCTTGAAGCAAGAAAAGACTTTCGTATTCCTGTGTGCAAAATGCTATAAAATTGTTAAAGCGAAGCCTTACAAAATTAGTGAGGCAAGAACTATAACCGGGTGACCCTGAACCAGAAAAGGATTCAAAATTATACCAAAGCACTGTTTTCTTTTGTTTTGGTTTCACCCCATTATTGTGCATATTCACAAAAAACAATTAATGTTGCTCTGCTCCTCCTTCATTACGAGAACATTCTGAGCACCTTGAAGTAAGAAAAGACTTTCGTATTCCTGTGTGCAAAATGCTATAAAATTGTTAAAGCGAAGCCTTACAAAATTAGTGAGGCAAGAACTATAACCGGGTGACCCTGAAGGAAAAAAAAAAAAAAAAGATGCAAAATTATACCACTATTTTCTTCTTGGTTTGGTTTCACCCCATTATTATGCATATTCACAAAACAATAATTAATTTTGTTCTGCTCCTCCTTCATGACGAGAAAATTCGAGCACGATGAAGCACAAACGCAAGAATCAATGGGATCCAATGATCACAGGACCAAGTTTTTTAAGAATTAAAAGTTAGGAAGCAAGGTGCTCAAACATGATTTTATTTCCGCTCTAAAGAGTTATGAGAGGGAACGTAATTTTGTCTTTTCATCTCTGGGGTTAAGGAGTTAGCAAAATAAACCACACGCCCTGGAAAAACTGAGAACGTTCCTTGGATTTCTTTCGTTTATCGAGAAGTACTGCCTGCAATATGTATATTTTTTACCGAGAATTAAATTTTTCAGCATTCCCTTTCCTTAGATATTTTGTACGTATTTTATTCAACTACTCTTATTTCATAAATTAAAAAAACATGTTCAGTGCATTACCACACTAAATACGAGCAGCGTTCTGAAAGTTTTCGGCCTGACCAAGAAAGCATAAAATTTAAGATATATATTTTCAACGTTGTCACCTTGTAAATCAATACATTTAATCCAACCACTTTCTAACTTTTTAACACCCTCAGTAAAATGAGATTTGTCAACTGTGAAAACTAAACATCTGTCTCAGATTCAACGTCATCATTTGATATGAATCTTCGCAAACCCAGCCATTTCTTCACGTTTGGGAACAAAAAGTTGGGATCCAAACATGGCTGATGTGGAAGTGCTTGAAAGAGAAGATCATGCAGTTTTGTATGAAGGCGCATTATCGCTTTCTTTTTCGCAAGGTGTTTAGCCTGAATAGCATCTTTCATTTGGTCCAGCAGTGAAGCGTAATACTCCCCGGTGATGGTTCTGCCCTTCTGGAGGTAGTCTACGAGCATCACACCACGAGACTGCCAGAAAGCTGTTGCCTGGACTTTTCCTGCAGATGGAACCGTTTTTGCTTTCTTTAGTGCACCTTCACCTGTTGCCACCCACTGTTTGGACTACTTCTTCGTCTCTAGCGTGTAGTGATGAATCCATGTTTCATCCATTGTTACGAAACGTCGGGAAATTTATTGGAATTGTGTTTAAACAAGTCTAAACACTCTTGCGAAATGTTCATTTGAATGCGTTTTGGTCCACTGTTAACAAACCGGCACCAGTCGAGCGGAAAGCTAATACCCAAAACTTCATATAAAATATAGTGACATGGCCTATCGAGGTCTTTGAAATGTCAGCCAACTCCCGTGCCTTCAATCGGCGATAATTCAATACAACAATTGAATTTTTGTCACAATCTCGCAAATCGCAGTAGTTTTGGGACGCCTTGAGAGCTCATCATCTTGAATGTATGAACAACCATTCTTAAATTCAACAGCCCGCTTTTTAAAGGATGAAAACAAAGGGAAAGCATTCTTTAATGTGGCATCTAACTACTCTTGTATTTCTATTGAGGTTAAACTCTTCAAAACGAAGTACTTCATCAAGGCTAATATTTCATCTTTTATCCATTTTGTAGCAAATGTTAACATTCGTTTGCTTACACGATCGTCACAAACAAGTGACTACACTTACGCGTCTGAAGAATGACTCTTTACAACATTGGCAATCTTCAGGACATCTATGAGCTAGGCCAAAAACTTTTAGAACACCCCTCATAGTGGCCGTGATTGGGAATACGCCATTAGTGATACTACAGAATAGCTCCTATTTATGTATGTATAATATTTTCATTTTGATGACTGCACATTTTGCAACTATCTTGCAGTGCAGTCTGATTGTAAGTTCTTATTGCTTAAACAAACCTTTGCCTATTGCTGTTATTATTAATGCTATTGTTAAGCTGGGGTTACCTGTCTAACTGTCTATATTAGTGATTAAGAAAAAAAGCAGAAGTCTTTAAGTCAATTAAATGAAAATAGATAATAACCCTGCAATGTTTGATGTTAAAGCAATAACAAATTTTATATTCTATCTAAAGAAACCACATTTCCTTTGTTTTCTACACTGAAAAAAAAAAATTGTAAAATCTGTTCAATGAGCAGGAGTGACAGTTTTACATGCTACATTCTTTTCTTCTGCCGCATTTGCAGTGTTGCAACAGTTTGCTTTTACAGCTTCTTTCTATGCTGGTCACCTCTCTGGCAGGCACGCACGCGGGCACATATACAATATAGCGATCTCAAGTGTGACTTTTTCTTAGTGTTTTATCCTTTTCTTCTATCATAATTACTGTTAATTTATATATTTAATGTATAAAGATAGCCTAATGTGTCCCTCACGGGCAAAGGCCTCCTAACGTAGGGAAATCTCGCTTTTTCCTAACGTGGCGAGCTATTCCACGCTAGTTGTTCGTATGCTGTTTAAGACACTCTGACTGAATTGTTCTTTGGTTACTCCATTTCTCACTGTACTAGTTGCTTCTCGACAGATTTCCAGTTTTCTATTCCTCTTGCTACCAATCTGCACCTGCATGTTCCTTGAAGAGATCTGTCCATCTTATTCTGGGTTTACCTTGTATACTTTTCCTATCTCATATGGAGATCTTGTAGGTTCATCTATTGTCTTGCATTCTTGCGACGTGACCGCCCCATTGCCTTTGCTTCTGAAGCTATATGTGCGATGTTGTTGTCTGAGATAACCGATTTATTAATACTAAAGGTATTTTGTTCTTCAAATGTTTCCCAGGTGCATTTTTCTTGGCATATTTGGGTTTTGTTCTTTTGTTTTTCTGTTAGTAACCATGTCTGGCAACCATTTAGTAATATAGGGCATACATAGGTTTCTAGCGTCTGGAATCTGATTTTCTTAGTTAGTGTTTGGTCTAACAATATAAACTTATGGTTCCAAAATGCTCTCCAGGTTAATGAGATCCTTCTTTGTGCTTCTTTTTCCATTTTATCATGGAAGGAAATCTGTTGTTCTAGGTATATTTGCTCATATATGTGAGGACTATTCCATCTATTTTTATCGGGGTTTCAGGTCCGTTTGTAATTATCTGCGTCTTCAGTTTGTTTAGTGACAGCCCTGCATTGTTTGCTATGCTCACATAATTGTTCCAGCATAGTTTGTAGTGCTTTCGGTGTTTTGGCGAATAAGACCACGTTGTCGGTAAATCTTAGATTTGTTAGTCGACTGCCATTTATGTTGATTCCGAAATTATTATGGCAATTCATTTTTCTGAATATACCATGCTCCATTACACAGATGAACAGTTTAGGAGAAATTGGATCGCCTTGGCGAACTCCTCTTTCTAATCAGATTGAATGTCCTTGTTTTGAAGCGGTTTTTAATTAAGGATATAAATATAAGGGGGGTTTAATTAGAGCATGGGAGATTATCAATTAATTATGAAGGATTAATTTACAGGTGGTGTTTATCAGAATGGTATTTCAGGTTATTACATGTGATAATGGGGACAGAGAAAGAAGAGCCCCGTGGTTATAAGCTCCGAAGTTGGGCGTAAGGAGGAAGCGGAAGTAAATACAAGTTCGTATTTGGATGGTGGCTTCTCGTTGTTGTAGCTGCCTTCTCTTCCTCCCTCTTCAATCTCCCCGCTTCGATGATGTGGTGTCCACCAAGTCATTATCACAGCGCTGGCACATGAGAGTCGGTTAGTTGTCTTTGATTTTAGGGGCGTAAGTTACGTTACCACGGAGACAGGATATGGAAGGGGGACATCAGCTTCCTAACGTAAAGAATTTTGTGTAAGTTTTTCAAGCAATGTTTATTTTATGTATTTACACAGGGATCTTTCTACCTATACAAAGTTTTTGCTAGCCAGAAGAAACCTTGAATATCCACGCGGATCTGTACACTTGAAACTCTTCTTAGGCTGCTTCTATTTATGCGCGGACACACGCGATCACCGATCACTCTCCTACTGCTACTGAACTACTTACGACTGCCTAAAATAATCCACCAATTTACTGAATGCTGTAGATGAAGACCGCAAAATTTCTCTCTTATTACTCGCTACTGCTGCTCTACAGCTGTCACTGCTATCCTACCACTCTCGCTACTGCCACTGATCACTGTTGATACTCTTGATACTCCGTTTGATTACGACTACCGCGGTTGATGATGCATTTGCTACTCTTACTGATCACGAACTCCATTGATTACAAACTCCAGGGCATTTTGGTTCTCCCACGACTTTTATTAAATTTCCGATGTCAGTCCTCCACGCGTTCAGTCATTTTACATTTAAACTATCGTAGCGTCTTATTCTCTTTTACGTGCTGATAGGCTACATAATAATCACGTGGTTCACGGTTCTTTCCTCCTAGGTTAAGATTTTCGCGCCTTGTCCGGATCGTGTTTTTCAACTAACGAATCTTTTTTTTTTTTTTTTGCTTCTTTTTCCCTTGACTCCCCCCCCCCTCCCTGTTATTGTTACTTGACAAATATGTCCCATTATGTTTTGTCATAGTTGCGTCAGTTTTCAAGGTTTCTTCAGGCAATTTTATTCACCCTCGCTAACAGTATCCAGTGTTAAAGGGAGCGACCAAGATCGTGAGGTCCAGACTTTTAGATTTTAGCCAATGTTACATCGAATATGTTGCACAAATGTCTTCTACTGAATTTTGAAGCATGTCTAACACTTTTAATTTAATCACACAAATGATTGATTAAAATGTTTAGGATTAATTAGGGAAGTCTTAATAATAATTATATAATACCTTAGATTAATCATTCTCGTTGTAGTTAGGAAATCCTGCTTCAGTTTTTACTTTCGCAAAACTTTTGACTATAGAAAAACAATCAAAACTAAACTTATTATTAATAATAAAATATATTCATTAATCATTATACTACTTAAGATAAACATATTTGTGAAAGATACGAATGTGCTTTGTCTCCTTTCCTTGAGCTGCCAGAGCGTGTAATATGCCTGTATGTTCGACTGAGTCAAAGGCCTTACTATAGTCAATAAAGGCGACATATAGTGTTTGATGAAATTCCTCTAATTTCTCTATCAGCTGTTTTATAGTTTGGAGATGGTCTATTGCGCTGAATCCTGTACGGAAACCCGCTTGTTCTGGTGGTTGATTTTCATCCAGAATCTTCGTTATTCTTCTAGTTAAGATGCTTGTAAATAGTTTGTATATATTTGACACCAGGCTTATAGATCTGTAGTTGCCTATATCATCTCTAGTTCCCTTTTTGTGTAGAGGAGCAATTGTGCTGGTGTTCCATTTAATATTCAAATGTGTATATCCTTTCCGCTACCGCCGCTTCCTTTTATTGTCTTAATAACTCGGCTAGCTGCTTTATATATTTGTTTCACTTTTACAGGATGTTTTGTTTTACTCATATTCTTGCTCTAGATTGCCGCATTACTAAATAAATTAAACATTATGCTTCATTGTGATATATAAATAGTTAAACATTACTGAAACGAAAGAGCAGAGAAACTTAGGGAAAGGCACGTGTTTACTTATAAAATTATTGACAAAATGGAGATTTAAGAACTATTTTGCTATCAATAAAGCAGCATATCTAAATTAAACCGAAAATTTCACAGAATACAGCTGTGCTGTTTACAGTTGGAGTAAACATGAATGACAAAGTTACTTCTGTCGGTTTCTTTTGTCATTCCTTTGAGCACAATTCGTCAGTAAATTGAAAGTATTTGCACTGAGTGAAGGGGACGCTTTCGGTTTCATTTATTTCCATCATATGATTTCAATGGAGTTAGGGCAGCAGTAATTAGTCATAAGAATGTCCTCAAACAATCACTGGAAGATTAGAGAGTTTATATCATACCCATTAGTCATTGCATTTACTGTTTAACGTTGATTAAAGAAAAAAAAATGTTACCTAACCTTCAGAACTTCCAGCATGCAACACCATAATTATATTCCCTTTGAACACAGTAGCTGATAATAGAGAGCAAGAACTTGGACTGTCATTCCAACCTTCTTTGAAACATCAGAGTATCGTACGAAGCTTCTTCTGTAATTTGATCTTATTGCCATCTCATCGATTTATTTTTATTTTTGTCAAACACGTATACAGGCTTGTATATAGTAGTAGCAGCAACAGTAATACTAGTAGTAGTAGTAATAATAGTAGTAGTAGTATTAATAGTAGTAAAAATAATAATAATAATAATAATAATAATAATAATAATAATAATAGTAGCAGCAACAGTAATAGTAGTAGTAGCAGTAGTAGTAGTGGTAGTAGTAGTAGTATTAATAGTAGTAAAAATAATAATAATAATAATAATAATAATAATAATAATAATAATAATAATAATAATAGTAGCAGCAACAGTAATAGTAGTAGTAGCAGTAGTAGTGGTGGTAGTAGTAGTAGTAGTAATAGTAGTAGCAGCAGCAGTAGTAGTAGTAGTAGTAGTAGTAGTAGTAGTAGTAGTAGTAGTAGTAGTAGTAGTAGTAGTAGTAGCAGCAGCAGTAATAGTAGTAGTAGTAGTAGTAGTAGTAGTAGTAGTAGTAGTAGTAGTAGTAGTAGTAGTAGTAATAGTAGTAGTAGTAGTAGTAATAGTAGTAGTAATAGTAGTAGTAGTAGTAGTAGTAGTAGTAGTAGTAGTAGTAGTAGTATTAATAGTAGTAGTATTGTATTTATTTACAAAATATATTTTTGCAAATCTAATTCATCCATTTCACACGGATCTTGGGATCGTACATACTTTTCCAATACATTAGAAAATACATGAAACTGCACAAACAAGCATTTATCTCTTAAGATAGAAACAATATAATTAATTAAATAAATAAATGGAAAAGCAATATATAACAGAAAAAACAAACGCCTAAATAAAATAAACAGAATAGAAAACAACACAAAAGTAAATAATTTACACTCCCTCATACATATGTACAAAAAATATTGTGCCTCGTGCTCCCCTACCCCCCTTTCCGGTTGTCCCCCTTTTCCGATCTGAGCTGTCTCAATTTATTTAAAATTTACCTACTCCCTCTTCCTCCTTCCTATCTGCTACCGAAGTTCAGCTCTGCTAGGTAGATATCTCTTCCTCCTTGCAATACACCAGAATATATATGGTCCTAAGATTCTTTCTCCGCACATATAGGGCAGATCCGTGTATATATAACGTATATAGTCGCATTTCCAAGTAACGATCCTATTCCATAAAATGATTATTACTCTCCTGTTGTTTAAACTTGAAAACTAGGCTGAAATGGAGCTACTCGACTCCACGTGGAGTAAACAAACAATATCAGTTCCTTGATATGAGAGTTGTGATTTATTAAGTCATGGGAGCGTGTAGAGAATTTCCCTAGATTGTTATCGAACTTTAAGATACTAATTTAAAACATGGGGTGGGTATACCTGAATTCTTTAATATCTGCACTCTTGTTAGTCTAGAGTTATGCAGCAACCGTAGTATACCTTAGAACATAAAATGAAAATGAAGAATGCGATATTTTTGCTCACCAAATGCTAGTGCCGATAAGTTTAGCCTCACGCTAGGCGATTTCATCTATTGATCCCTTTGTGGACGTTTCTAATCGATCACACACTCAAGTTTTCCAGAAACTGGAGACGTGTAACATTCTAGTAGATGAGTATGGATGTATAAAAACCATTTAGTTTAGGAACGTCGGTGTTCGAGTAAAGTTCTTCAGCTCGACGGCAAGATAGAAGCCACATGCAAGTACTTCGGATAAATAGTATATCGTAATGTATGCGAGATGTTGGTAAGTGCACATTCTACCCGCTATCTATCCAAGGCTTCGAAATTTGCGCAAAGATCAAGAAAAACTTCGAAGACGAATGAATTAATATCTTTCTTCCACCAATGCCGTTTACTACACCGTTTCTATATAGCGAACCTATAGAACTTAAGAGCGCAGTTCTATTAGTGCCTTATTTAAATTTCTTATTAAGCGTACATTCTTATTAGTGTAAATATAACAATGCATGTATTTACTAAGAAATGTCGGCGATTCTTCTCTCTCTCTCGTTTTTTGCAAGCACCGAGGAATGCAGGAATCACACTAGTACTCTCAACGTCACTGCGTCTTTATGTTCCTATTGTTAGCGCAAGCACAGCATACTGACTCCTGGCAAGGTTCAATTGCTTTAATTATTGTGCGGTAATCTTTTGTTTCATATCTCTATTATAACGCTCTAATGAAAACACTTTATTTTCCTCGCCAACCATCTGCGAGATGTTGATGGTCTCATTTCATAACCACGTAACAACAGCGGCCGGCAATTGAATGAAATGGAGAGCTAAGACTGATTTTAAGGAGCTTGAAGCATGTCATGTGATAGGTTTGTGTTGGGTAACTTTACAAATATAATAAGTTATACGCAGGAAAAGTTATAAAGAGTGTTTAAAATGTAAGCTTTTCCTTAAATGTTGAGTAGGTACCTTATTAGTTTTTAAGTACTTTGACTGAATTAAATTAGACAAACTGTTTATGAAACACTGATTTTATATTGCATCAAATTACAACTACATTAATTTCTATATTTGCAACTTTTCTATCAGGTTTTAGTTATAAACCCTGTCGCTCATGAGTTCATTTGCGTCCCAGTTGCCAGACGTACTGCAGCCGACTGTGCCCGTATTTCCGTACCCCTTTTCATGTACTTGAACGTCGCTTTCTGAACTTGTTCTTTGCATTCATTCTAAAGATGGCTGACTGTAAAACAACTTATATATAAATCTTAATTTAAATAGGAATAGAAATTAGCTCGCCATATGTATGCGAAATTCATTTAGAACTTTTCTGATCAATTTACCACGTCTGGACTGCAATTTACAATAGTGTATACAAAGTTTAACCTGTCTATTCCTCAGTACAGAAAAAAGTATAGCTTTTGACAGAGAAAAAACTGTGCAAATCTTGATCAAAATTAGTTCTTTCACTTTGAGATCGAGTTAACTTCACCGGACATGCTAAAATCGAGTATACTTGAACGCAGCAAAGGATATTTTTAAACTCTATTTCTCCGGAAGAGCTGGTTACATAAAGCGTTTTGCCTGCGCTGACATACACGACCGACTCTTGGGTTCACCTTGAGTTCAGTTAGAAGACAATGCCCAGTCTTCATGACGCGGAAGTATTGCACGATGGTGTAATTTGATATGTTTGCGCAACACGCTTACGGAAGACAAAACTTCTAAATATTTACAATCATTGGAGTCACGTGAGGATTTTAACTTCTCTGCTATTGAAAATAAATATGTGCCAGAGAAAATGTTTGCCGCCAATTCCTTTCCTTGTTTCATTGGATTGACGATGATTGTGTACAGAAACTTTATGACTTTGATAACCTTATTTCAGGGATTAGTGTTGGACATTTCATTAAGAATATTGCTTCAATATTAATGACACTCGTATATAATTATTTTGATTTGGTATTACATCGACTTCTATGCATGCAATCAGTGGCATGCAGCAAAAAGCAGTAATAAAATTACAAAAGCAAAACTCTAATTTAAAAGAGAAGTGAATAACAAAGCATAAAAAGAAGGCGCACTAATACAGCAGTTCAGAATTTATCTTGTAAACAGCATATTAACCTCAAAAATGCAACAGTGAAAACCAACTGCACTGGTATTCAGTTAGCATAACAAGCTGGGCAATAAAATGAGAAACATTTGAGTGACGAACTTAATCCCGAAAATCAGAATGGATGCAAGTTGAAGTACGGGCGCTGCCAACTGCGGGATGGTTTGTAACCGAAACGTAACACCTCGCGAGCGAAGTAGTAATTTTAACTAAAGCCCGATAAGTTTGGATACAACAGTTAAAAATGTTGATGACGTTTTATCATTTTCCTTACTTGCTAAAATTACATTTAAAGGACTCTGTGTGGCTATTTTCCTCCAGTCTTCTCCTTTCACCTCTTGGCAAATGATTCTATTTGCTTTCAAGGGAGAGACATTGGTACGAGAGTATTCAATAAAATATGAATATATGGCTCAATTTCTCGAGCTAAATTTTAACAGAACAATGTTTTGTTAGCTCAATTCGTAATGTAAACCTGGTTCTAATTTCACTGTCGTATCTTCTGGTTCTCGCCTGTGAGAGATGTGCAAGGTAAGACATGTTTGGTTCTGCCTACAGCAATTGGAGATTATACGCAGGGAACAAAATGCTGCTCTGAAATTCTGGTTTCGTTTCAACAACTCCTGCTGAGACCTATGCAAAGTTGCAGGAGTTAGAAAGTTTGTTCTTCCCTGCAACACAGCTGGAAGATGGTTTAAAATGAGGAGAGGCATTCAATTTCAAAGGAAGGTCAAACCGGCGCTCCATTGTATGCTCTAACGGAAGCTTGCATTAACACCGCTAGAGAGGATGGTAGAATGACATAAAGAACACTTTCAGACATCCTGAAAACTTCATTTGGTGGCAGCGACACATTGGGAACTAAAAAGTTTGTGCACGGTGGGTTCTAAGACTACCGATTACCTAATAAAAGGAAGTTCGCGTGCAGTTGAAGACGATGTTACAGGAAGAGGCGGAGTTTCTTTCAAAGGTTGCTACATTATTTTGATTCTGAGAGTCAAGAGCACGGCTCTGTTTGAAAATCTCCATCATTACCCAAACCATAAAAAGCAAAAGTGGATGCTTCTCCTGGAAAAGTTATTATCATACCATTTTTCGATATTCTAGGAACTGTTTACCAACATAGCATTCCTCACTGTTGTTGATTTGGTTTATTTACGGACGCTCTTAATATCTCAGGTCATCAGCGCCCTATTCAATTGTACGGTCGATAAATTTTGCTCAGAGGCCTCTTCTTTCGGCTTGAGGTTCTTTTACATGCCGGAAATGTACGACAAGAACCCCCAGTTTACTTCCCTTCCGAAGGAAGCCACACTTAGGATTTTTACACCCGAAAACACAACCTGCCATACCTGCACACGCAACTATAACTGGGCAATACTATAGAGTTGTCCCCAAAACTCTGTAAGGTCACAAACTTAATGCTACATTGCGATAATGCATGGCCGCACACCGAAAATATTCTTGTTGCATATCTCGCAAAAATCAATGTGAAGTGTATTCTTCACCCTCCCTATTGCCCAGATTTAGAACCGTGTGATTTCTTCCTTTTCTCCAATTTGAAGATACATTCTTTTGGGAGAATTTTTCCATCGTCAGAAATAGTGGTGAAGGCTGCGGACGACCTGCCATATTTTTTCCTCACCATGTCTTTGAATACTGGCAGAAACGCTGGGACAAGTGCGTTACATCCAACGGAGTCTACTTTGAGAACTATCATAAAAATTATGAGAATAAGTATATATCTTGTTTATAAAATCTTTTTTTTTAATTTTCCAAAACCTTTCTTTAATACATTGTAATAATAATTCCCCTATGTTATTCAAATTAGAAATTATTAATTCTCAAATATACATTCACAGGATTATTTTTAATATGTGGAACTTTTCTGAATATTTCTTCTTTTTTATAAAGGTAACAAATGAATCTACATACTGAACCTCTGTAGTTAAAATATGTACAGTGCAAATATAGGGAAGTCCCCCCCCCAAAAAAAAAATTGAATATAAAACACTTCTTCTAATGAAACGTTTTTAATTTTTTTTTTTTTATTTTATTTAACGTTAATTAAAGGCAAATTCAGATTACTGGTCTCAATGAAATGAATTTATATGCTAATTTTCCTGTAATTATCCTAAAATTTATAGACTTAATTATGTACACAAATTTAAAATAATACATTTTGAGAAAACTACCAACAAGCTTAAAGAGTAGATGATGTAATGACAGTTGCAGTCTTGATATATAGATAGCTTTTTGGCATCACTTTTGCTGTAGTAATTACTTTTACAGTCTCGTTTTTTCCTTGAGATATTACAACTTTCTTTTGCCCATGTTTCGTTATACTTTATCAAAATAAAAAGGAAAGAAGAGATCGAGCCACAACGTGATTTCACTTTTAAAGCCAACTATAATAAACAGCTGATTAGCTACTTCCTGTTTGTAACACGTTTAAAACACTGCTAACAGGTTCGTCACCTTGCTAGAACGAAACAAAGTGTGCGATGATAGAAAGTTAAACCCATTAACAATGAATAATTTAAAGTGTACCAATGAGGAACAGGGGCTGATTGAGATTGATTTTAAGCCCCAAATATAATCGCGCACTAAAATGTTAAGGTATAGCTCGGACAATTTTGTAGATATTGAAAATATTCTTTCACAGGCAAGTACCTGAAAGTAACAATTTTAATCCCTGAAGGTGTAGGTACATTCTTGAGAGGAATGTTCCAAATGTTTTGTAAATACCTTCCTAAAACGCCAGTTGCAAGAGATACTGAAACACTTAAATGATCCTTCAAAGCACTCTCCCTCCATTTCTCTCTTTCTCCACCTAGTTACAACCATTGCAACCCTTTATCAAAGGCCCTACGGTACACCAACTACCAACTCTTCAGCACAGCAAAACATTTAAAGGATTTCCCAGCGATTACATATTTCACTTGAGAGAACATTTAGAAGTCGTACAGTTTAATGGTCGAGCACGTGGACTTTTCTCTTCTCCATTTCTCTGAAATTTGCAGCTGTTCTGTGTCAATTGCTTGTGTTTTTTTTTTTTTTTTTTTGGTTGTTATTATTTGTTATTTTCCGTATAAAATACATACACCCCTATTTAGCTACTAAGCACAAAAATAGTTATCCTCGAATCGTTTAATAACAAGGTTGCGATCACAAATATTTGAATTGAATTTCTCTGATTAATTTGTACTGTAAGTAAATAATAGATTTATGAAATACGTAAGGAATTGTAAATTTAAGAATGCAGAATAATGCATACAATTGTTTTCAAGAGAGTCAAGCTCGATCAGTCATCAGAAGTACATTTGATGCACAAAGAGTGGTAATCGATGCCATAAATTAGTCTTCAAATGACAAACTAGGGAAACTATTTTCCCCCTCTCATAACCAACCACAGCCTTCATTTTCTGGAACTAACAAGTTCAAGCATAAACACCAGGAGAGCAATTATGGTATTCAGCTTGGAAATACGTGTTTATCAAAATTAAAACAATATCGCAAATATGCCTAACGAAATTTAATATCAAAAAAGCAAGATGACAGTACTCACCAGCTCATTTGTCCTCCAAAGGTAACTAACTAACTACGGGGCTTTCAGAATATGTTCGCACGGAGTTTTGCGTCTTGGTCAAGGCCGGCTCCCTTCCCTACTCACAGTAGCCTGCTTGCCGGCCTGTACTTGAACCAATCACCAGTTTACGCTCGTCCGCGAAGATGAAAAGACAGCTAACTTTACAGCAACGTAATTTTGGGCATAAATATTATTATAAATTAGTTCGTCGCGTTCGTGAGCAATTTGTTCGCAATTGCCTCGTTCAAGAGCTGCAACAAACGTTACATACTTCTGCTTCAGTGAAAAACAAGAAACACGCGAAGACGTACGTACAGTTTACAAAGAACATATTTGACGAAAATTGCGAAAATCTTGAATGTTAACCAGCAAAATCACTACCGAAATGGGTTTTCGTTGCATTCTGCACATACAGCAAAAAACAAACCTTGCACGTACCCATTGTCTATGACGAGATGATCCCGTAGCATGCGTGCACAATTGTGGTTTCTTTCATCAGTGACTGAAGGGTTAATCGATCCATAACTTGTATTTCTTCAGACGATACGTCGTTGTACCAAAATGATCATGTGAACACTCACAACACTTGCTATTGGTGTTCTGAAAATACAAGAACCCCTCTTTTGTGATAGAAAAATTGGAATTTGGTATCGATTATTGCAAGACCCGTAAGACGCGGCCGACTTTGACACGAGACGCAAAATTCCATGAGAGTGGTAAGGACTTATTCTGCAAGCTCTGTATAATAACTGCCGAAAGTTCTGAACGTTTCTTTTCACCAGCGAAAAACATAAAATATGATGATATGAATGCTCAATTCCTCGAAAGATGGTTTAACATCTTATGACTGATTTGCCAAGCGATCATAAACATGTGACCGTTTAAACAATGTCAGTTATTATTTCCGCCTACATTTTAAGTTACCTATGATGTCTACATACCGGACCCTTTTCCAATAAACGCACAATAAGCTCTATGTAACTGACAATATCGACTTTTTTTAATAGTGTTTAACGCCCGTTTTTACTACTGAGGCACCACAGGAGGTGGACACTGATGGACACGCGATGAAATGATATATTGAGGAAGGATTTTTTTAAGGAAGTTCCAGGCCTAAGTTCAAGGTATCTCCCCGGCATTTGCTATTTATGAGGACTGAGGAAAACCTATATAAAACCTCAGTCAGGAAGGACGGTTCTGGCGGGATTCGAACCCCAGACCTCCCGCTCACGAGTCCGCGCCTTAACGAATTCGCCATCCGTGGCGGTTTATATATATATAAATGAAAAATAATGTAACTAATATAACAATAACTAGAAAAGCAGAAAAGGAATAAACACTACGAAAAAGTCACAGATTAGTAAGCACTATATTTCGAACTGCTCGAGTGGCAAGAAGACAAGTGAAGGTGACAAAAATAAATATTGAATATCGAAGGTAACGTTATGCGGGAAGCAGAATATTATTATTATTATTGTTATTATTAATAATAATAATAATAATAATAATAATAATGATAATAATAATAATATGTAAGATTTAAACCAGGTGGTGCCATTTCTCTATCTCTAAGTAAACTTTCAGAACGTTGTTTGGGTAAAACATCAATAATTGTTAGATTAAAAGCATCATCAAAAGCCTTACAGTGAGATAAGGCATGTTGGGCAACCGGCAAGGGAGACTTGGTTTTAACAGAACGTCTATGATTGCTCATACGCAGCGAAACAACAGTAGAAGTTAAACAATATAAAATGCTTTGCAAAGCTTACAAAAGAACTATACGACGTTCTTAGAACAGGTAGCAAATGAAGAAATGTATGTATATATATATATATATATATATCGACCATGACTATTGCTGCTGCCTTAACCCTATTGAAATGATATAAGGTGGAAGTTCAAGAGGGGCTTAAGGAAAACGAATGCAATCTCTTAATTGGGTGCAAATATTTGCAATTTACAGACAAATGATGCTCAAAGGAAAGACAAAAACCTTTCAAAGATGTGAGAAACGTGCAAAGAAGGTTGAAAATAAACATGTTCTTGATCAAGAATCGAACAGCAGTAGATTTGTCATTCGTGGTGGCACTGAGATCGAAAGATAGAACACAACATAATATCTGAATTCAAGGAAAGCATTTCAGTTTAATTTAGATAGGAGTTATATTATATGTTGTTTTATTGATAACATGAGAGGTATAATTTTTTTAATGGTGTTTAACGCCCGTTTTTACTGCTGAGGCACCACAGGCGGTGGATACTGATTATCATCAGAGATGAAACGATATATTGGGAAAGGATATCGGTATAATTTACTATATACAAATAATACACAAATCTCTTTCTTATCAATATTTAAATGTAAGAATCTTGCAGCCCATGATTGTCTCTCTTTATGAACGAACAGTTGCTAGAGAGAGTAATAATAAACTGTTGCAACACTGCAAATACAGAAGGCAGATGTACGCATGTTGGGAAACTGTTTAAGAGAGTTGATCAATGAATCACGCCGAATTACTCTTCTGTTAGCTGAACGGACTTTTATGTCTATCATTTAATATATTTTATGGTGTGTACAACAGCAGGTTCGTTCTGAATAATTTACAACAGGTAAACAGGTATTGCAAATAAAGATCACTGTAAATTATTTCCACAGTGTCTATATTCACCCCCTCTGCCTATACTTCTTAGTGTAGGCGGGAACAGTTCAGTTCCATCTGCCATATCTTAGAACACATTCGTGATGTTTGTCCTTTTGTTTTGCTCAGCAAATAATTTGCTCCGTACTGCAACTAGCGTTTCGTTGTATCCTGACGCTTACCTCATCACAGATCAGCAGAATTTCTTTCTGAACAGCTACACTTGCTGTTTGCAGAAGTACTCTTGAACTCTGTTCTTATTTGAAAAGTGAATGCCGTTACTGGGCTTTCCGTAGTCATTCATGCGGCACAGTAGGCGTGGATTTAAGTCATCAGGTCTTCAATTCTGATGTGCTCTGCAGTTATTGCGGAAGTAATGCATCTGGAAACGTTGAAAGGAAAAGAAAGTGGATGAACCAAAGCCTAAACTGTTCTTCAAGCTGTGGAACAATATTCTGTTGATATATTAAATTGTTTATAGTTATTCAGAATTATGAAGCCTTTAGAAAATCTTACCTCTTACCTCTCTTCGTGTGCTTTAAAGTTAATCTATAAACAATCTATTCGACCTAGGTTTGAAACTGCCGCTGAATTCGAATATTCATGAGTATCCAACAAGACGCCTATTAAATGAAGCAAAATATAAAAAAATTACCAGTATACAAATAGATAGAATGTTAGATTAAATTTTGTGTGATTGATTTATGAAGCATTAGGATATTGTTATGGTAGGAGAAAAAATACAAAATGTTTTATGCTGGCGACAAATTCATGGGAAAATAGAGAACTAAAGTTATGTTTTATAAAGTAGAGATCTAAAGAGTTTAAATCAATAAAATAAAAATAACAACCACCACTATTATTGAATATGGTTTTCATTTCACATACGTTTATAATTCGTACACCGGTATGGTCTAATAAATTATTTAAGAAACTGAAATGTTACAAGAGTCATTTAGGCCAACTAATTACAGAAGAACTAAACTTGATCGAAGATACAATATGAAAATGGCATATTGAGAAAGCAGGACCATTTAAAATTAAAATAAATTAAAAAGTTTACGGCGAGAAGCTCTGCTTGATCTACAAGTTTCTTGTAAATCGTAACAATCCTCGTCTTCTCCCCTCCCTTTCTTTCTTTGCCCACTGCAGATGTTGCAAGCTAGACTACCTTGACAACAGAATGTTGCATGACTGCGGCAAACATTTGTCCAATTCTCACCACGTCCTTAAAAACGCAATGCAGCCTATACAGCACCAAAGAAGTTTCTCTATAAACGCAACTAAGATGTTCGCTGGTTATTGGCAAACCTTTACGTGCTGCATAATACGCCGAACGGGTCTCTTGACCTCTGGATGGTCCGCTCTCTCACCCTGAGATTAGCATACGTCATAGTGCGTTTCACCTCCGATCAAGTTCATCGTGACAGGGAAGAAGCTGCTTTGTTATTGGTATACAGAAACTTCGAAACGTTGTATAAACCTCAGGTTAACTATTCAGTGGATTGCTTATAGTGGATAAATATATTCTATAAATGAAACAATAAAATATTTATCAAATATGTTCTATTCGCATACATCAGTTCTTGTTTCATTTGAACAACTCTGATAGATAACTTTGTTTAAAACATTTACAAAGATAAATAAATTAGCAAAACTTGATTTCTGTAGGGAATGACTGATCAAGTATGGAGAAAAAAAGAGACATGTTTCGATTTTGTTATAATTTTTTTAAATTTTAATTCTGCGGCTGTCTCAAGAAGTGTATCGAGTTCCAACACTGTTTTATTTCATTTGTATTTGTGTGTTATTTTTCGCCCAAGATGTTTTACTATACGTTCTCTGTCTGTAATACGTTTAGTTTCGTTTTCATGTTTGCTTACTTTTTGCAACAAAAGACGCTGCATAAAATCCCGCAAATCTAGAAAAGAGGAGCACTGTTCCCATTTTGAATCACAGAGAAGTGCGACATTTTGATTCAAGCATATGTTCTGTGTATGTGAATAAAGACATCTTCTCAAGCAAAACTGTCCTAAAACTCGGAAGTTCATCTCAAAATACACGTTGATACCTCCTAATTTTCTATCTTAATACCTATCATCTGACAACGAACGCAAAATTAGAACATTTGGCCTTGCATTTTTATACTACCACAATATATACAAATGAATGTTCGGGAAATATCACATCTCTAGATCTAATAGTTGTCAGCTAAAATTCGTCAAAGTTACAGTATTTTGTTATACTTGTCTTTTTTTTTTTTTATAGAGACATAGCTCCCGAACCCTTTAAAATAAAATTCTGAGCAGTAACTCGTTTTAAAACTCATGTCCCCACGACTTTTAGAACAGTCATTATTTATAGGATTAGAACAGAATTTGCTTTATGCATTTGAATGATTTTCCAACAAATAAAAAATAAAATTATAACAAATTTTCAGATTTAAGCTGCAATGTAAACGGGTAAATAAACATTATTTAATACTGTGCAAGGAACTAGCAACACTCGCGTGTTCCAAATGTAATTTAACAGGATTATTTTTGTGGAAATTTTTGACAAAACATAAAAATAAATTAGACCCCCTTTTTTTGGCACAGAGAGTCAGCAATCAACCGACATTTTTGCTTTTGCTCTCCCGTGGGGATCTATTAAATATTTGAATATTAAACATGGTACATTCACATTTATAGAAAAAGAGGTAGTTATGACGCGACTCGTGAACGAGAGACCTGGGGTTCGACATAGGACGGTCTTTCCTGACAGGTTTTTTCCAGGTTTTCCTCGGTCCTCATAAATGGCAAATGCTGGGGAATTACTGAGGCCTGGTACGTTTCCTTCCTTAAAAAAAAAATCGTTTCCCAAGTTGTTATTTCATTTCATGTTTCATCAGTGTCCACCGCCTGTGATGCCTCTACAATAAAAACGGGCGTTAAACACTAATAATAATAATAATAATAATAATAATAATAATAATAATAAACATATGCAATCAGCTATAGTATTAACTTTTTTATGTATAGCACTAATCTTCCAGATTTGTGTCCTTAGAAAAATATACCATACATTTATTTGTTTAAAACAATAAAAGTAATGAAGTTATCTATTGGTGTCCGATTTCATATATTTGCTCATGCGCTACATTATCTTGTAATTTACGTTCGTGAATGATAAGAGCGGACCAACATTCATTTGCAGGCATTGGGAAATAATAATAATAATAATAATAATAATAATAATAATAATAATAATAATAATAATAATAATAATAATAATAATAATAATAATAATAATCATCGTCATCATAATCATCATATTGGCACACAGTTTCTCTTGCTGTTAAGTTCTGTTCTGTGCTCTTTTATAAATACAAAACAATTGTTCTATTCTTAAGGTACTCTGAACCGCAAGTAAACCTGTTTAACGACAAAGGAACATGAAAATGCCATTAAGCAATGGCTGTGAAAGCATTTCAAGATAACAAAGTCTCGATTTCCCTACATGGTCTTGTCTTGTAGAAAAATGTTCTAACCTGCTCAAGGTGAATTACGGAAGTGCAATCAAAGCAACTCTTCTGATATTTAACGATCTAATTGTGGAAATTCCTATTTTGTTTATATATTATGACAGATATGATTAAAGAGTCAAAAATTGCTTAAAACAATAACTGAGGCCTATAGAAAAATATCAACTGAAAATCAAAACAAACATATGGAAAACTAACATACAGAGTATATCGTAATATACTGGGTTTGGCAAATGCCAGGGAAGTACCCTAAACTTAGGCCTGGAACGTTTCCTTCCTTAAAATATCCTTTCCCAATATAGCATTTTATTTCAAGTATGTAACATCTCAGGTCATCAGCGTCCCATTCTATTCGGGGCGTGAAACGGCCGACAAATTTTGCTTAGAGGCCTCTTTTTCAAGCTTGAAGTACTTTTTCTTGCTGTAAATATACGACACGAGACCCACAGCTTTACTTCCCTTCCGAAGGAAGCCATACTTAGGATTTTTACGCCCGAAAAAATCCATCGATCCTGGCCGGGATTGAATCCGCGATCTTGAGTTTAGAAGGCAAGTACGGTTACCATCAGAGCCGACTACGCCTATGGTACCTCAGTAGTAAAAACGGGCGTTAAACACCATTAAAAAAATATAATAAAAATGCTGGATTCAGACGATGGACAGCAGAAATAAATCGAACGAAAAAGTTGATGCAAGCTGTTTCCGAATAATAGCTACGTTGAGTGCTTCACATTAAAGAAAACGCATGCATTTGCGACTATAAACAGGCAAATAAAGTGCACTCTTATTTTGCCAGTATCAGCTTATTACTATTTATACCCATAACCTGAGATAGAAAATATAAACAGACCTTGCTAGCTGGTGTAGGTAGCTCTTCAACAACCGTTTAACGGAATTGTTACTTTTATATACGTCCTTGAGCGCACTGTTGAAACAAAAAAATAAAGTAAATAAGAAAACATCTTTATGAAGAAATCTAAATTTCGCACGTTTCCTGTGCTGTTTTTGTAGCGGATTCACACGAATTATGCAACAAGTTAACAAGAGCAGGATATCCGCATGCAATATAAAAAGAAATGCTGAAAAGTGGGACGCAGACACGCGATTTTCATAACTATTGTTATTCTTCTTCGTAGACGAATCTAACAATATGAATTACCCCCATTTTCGTTTTTAATAAGCATGGATTCAAAATTACATGGTATCTGGGCAAGTTTTTTAGTTTCTTCTAGCAAATTAAGGCAATAAAACGCTAACAAACTTGGAATAGATTTAGTAATCTTATATATATATATGGCGATTAACACATGATTGTTTCAAACTTTTGACGACCACATTCCATGCCTTGATTTTTTGGGGCGATGGATGAATGAATGAATTGATAGCGCAAATGAGTTGGAAGGTTGTCCATGCTTAAAGTTACATACTATACGCATTACGAAACAAAGAAAAGCCCCCCCAAAAGTATATGCAACCTGAGTCATGGCGGAAGATTTGCACGCTTTGGGACAATTGCTCGTTACACCATTTCGACAAACCGCTCTATGAAGAATCCTTGCTACGTATAAAACCCCACAGACTTACAAATCTCTGGAAATTCAAACACGATTTCGTCCTGAACCTCACAAAAGCCTGCCACAAGATTTTGTTTTATTTTAATGCCTGTCCTCTGTTTCATTCTTAAATAATTCATTAAACTTTATGACTATTTCTATTAACCATGCTAAAGCTTTCAGGTCGAACATGTTCTCTTTTTAGGCTCAATTCTTTTGTTCCCAGTCATCCTTTGACTAAGATCTCAGATGTCCTCTTCTTTTTGTTCTTCTTTTTTGAGGAAGATTAGATTTGTATTTTGAAAGAAAGATTGTGTTCAGTCGACTGGCATGTCATATAAAAACGGGAGTAACATTTTAAACAAAATGAAAGTGCAAATGCGGAGTTTTGTTCACAGCTGCTCTGAATTGCACAGTACTCTTCACATAATGGTATGGTAAAGTGGATTTTTTTTTTTTTTTTCGTTAATGCAATTACAGTAGACAAACGTAAGAAACAGTTTATCAGTAGAGGAAGTGAAATGATTTCTGACAACAACATATAACCTGAAACATCCATGTAGAGATTTTCATAATTACTTTCTAATCCAGATTTGCTCAAGCAATGACAAGCGGTAACTGTATAAATATGAAGGATGTATGAATATATAGATGTGAATATGTTTTATTATTACACAGTTTTTTTCAAGTGGAGATCCGGCAATATGCCCCAGGTACAGTACAGAAAGAAACATTAAATACTCTCTGTGTCCTACAGTTTAAACTGCGTTATGATATTTGGCATACATTTTCCATTGCTGAGATCTGACAGCTCTAGCGATGCTCAGATTGTCTTAAAATGAATTGCACTAGCTATCGCGGCAGCAGAATGACATAAAACTAAGTTGGCTGCACTGCTACAGAGCATTCAACTCTGCGTAAAGAATGTGGTTCGCACGCATGAGAAATAACGCAAGGCACGCACTTTTCCTTTATTTCGATTCTATTTTGGGGTTGCTGTTGTTCTTACATCCAGTGAGAGTTGCTTAAGAGTATCTTTATAAAAAACTGCTTTCTCTCCTCCTGTTTCGGTTACAAAGTCTGCTTTCTTCACCTCCAGTAACAACCATAAAGAAAGAGATAGTGTATTCTGGTATTCCACTTCCTGCTATTTTAAACTATCCACCATGGCTCCGAGCGGTTCTACGAGTTACAGAGGAAAAGATAATACGTGCGGAAGTGAGAGGATTGTTTATTATGTTATCTCAGAAGCTCCATTTTAAAAGAGAACATAAACATATGCTGTCAATGTGGGACATAGTTACACATTCTTATACATGTGTAAAATGCTACAAAAGTACAAGGTAAAAGTTCCCACATTAAAACTGACAGTCAAATACAAGTTCGTCTGATAGTATTTTAAAAGTGCACCTAATTCGCTTAATTTAGTGTGGAATAGAATATTTTATTTTAACTGGCACAGTTGAAGCCCTAACACAATGAATGATACAAAACCGATACACAAATATTTAAACTGCTACACTGTTGGGTTTACATCACACATCTGAAATGAACACTAAATCATCATATAGTACACATAATATGGTACTGCTTATTCAACCCACTCGTGAATGAAGTATGAAAACTAGTGAAAATAAATATAAGTTGCAAGTTGCATTAAATTTGTATTACTCAAACATACATTTCATAATTTAAGCATAAATAAAACTTCAGTTCATGCTTACCTAAGGTACACAATAGTTATAGTTGATAAGTATAATTAAATAATGCACAAACAGAACAAATTAATATAAAACATAAACATAATAAATAATTTATATTAATTTGTACCAAGAAAAGATAGAAGAACAACTACTATAACTATTTCACTCATGTGACATCATCGTAAATCGACCCAAAAAAATATATTTTTTTTTTTAATTTTGACAATCACAGCCAGTTATCGCAGTGAAATTATCGAAAGATTTATTAAATCCGTTTTATCACGGGACGTGCATTTGTCTTGTGGTCAGTGTAGCCAACTCTATACGTCCACTATACTCCTGGGCACGCATCACTGACCACCATTCTGTCTTTTCAGTAATTGTAAATTTAACTAACTTAATGTGTATTCACTCAAATAATTATTTTTGCATATTCAGCCAAACAGTCAGAAATCATTTTGTAAAGTATGTAACAACATTTGTCTAAGCAAACATAAATCTTAATAGGCACATTGTTCATAATGGTAGCATGTTATCTGTGTTTTGTTTTTCTCAGTTGGTATTAGTAATTCGAACGGAAGCGACTGTAACAGTCAACTTTCGTCTATTTCATTCTAGCGGTTTCTGAATAGGTAGGATCCTCTCGTGATATTACTGGTGATAAAATAGCAGGTAGAAGTTTCATTAAATACAAGGGTTGGAACTTAAATAGTAGCAACCATTTATTTACAACCGATACAAAAGAGTTACATGTTAGAAACCTTTACTGTCCTTCAATGTAGTCACCAGCGTTGTGTATAACCCGTTGCCAGCGATGTGGAAGTCGTAGTGTACCTTTTGCAGAGCCTGTTCTCTTGATGGTGCAGATGGAGCGGTCTATTGCCTCTCGAATCTCTGGAACGCTTCTGAAGCGAATGCCACGAAGTGGTTCCTTCATCTTCGGAATCAAATCAAAGTCACAAGGACTTAAGTCCGGGGAGTATGGTGGATGGTACAGTACTTCCCAGCCCCATCGACGAACAAATCAGCCACAGCTTGCGCTGTATGCGCCCGAGCATTATCGTGCAAAATGATGGGTGGATTCTGCAGAAAGTGCTGCCGCTTCTTTCTCAAAGCTGGTCGCAGATGATGCTCCAAAAACGAACGGTAATACTCAGCATTGACGGTCTGCCGTGGAGGAATGTAATGCGTTATAATAACACCATCACAGTCGGTACACGAGAATCACCATAACTTTCACCGTATTGGGGCTTTGACGAACTTTCGACTTTCGTGGTGACCCATACTCATGCCATTCGTTCGATTGGCGTTTCAGTTTTGGCTCATATGATTTGGCCCATGTCTCATCCAGGGTTATGATACGGCGTAAGAAAGTCTCTCCTTCGCGCTCATAGCGCTCCAAGTACGTCTTAACGCAATCATTTCTCCATTTCCGTCAAATCATCCGGAACCCATCTTGATGCAATTTTTCGCATGCCTAGGCGTTCCTTCAGGATGTGAAGCACAGTCGTATGCGCTAATGCGGTTTCTTGGGCGAGCTCACGAATCGTCTGGCGTCGATCACTGTCCAGTAACGCGGCAAGAGGATGCATTTATTCACTGACGCTCGTAGGACGACCTGCCCGATGAATGTCTGCCACAGTTTGCCGACCATCTTTGAAGGCTTTTACCCAACGTGCCACTGTTCTGTAAGGAAATGCAGATTCCCCGCAAGCCTCTTGAAGACCTTTATGGCCCTTTCATGCTGTACGACCTCTGGCACATCCAATCTTGATCCAACTCCGTTGTTCCTGTTTCGAAAACATAGTGACAACAGTACGTTAGACCGCTAGCTCACAAGTGACTGTGTTTCGCTCGATGTTGCGCACGCAGGTGATGTGGGAAGGGAGAGTTCATTTGCTCTGAGAAAACATAGGTATGTAAACAACATGTGCTATCAGCGACAATATTAGATTCCGTTGCATAGCTTCTCCACAGCAGTGTTGCCACTATTTAAGTTCCAACCTTCGTATTTGTTAAACTTTAAATGGAAATCGACCTAATAACCAAAAACTGTTGAAGCTTAGTTTTAAACAACGGCATCGTCCATAGTCCCTAACTTCCTTCAGGAGCAGGTTCTAACTCTTGGTAACGGAAATTGACATAAAGAATACGAAGATGGCGGAGAAGTATAAGAAGCAGATCATCTTGGTGAGACCTGGTGAACTGATAATGTGCGCATAAATTTTGAAACCGCAAAATGCAGATTGGGATGACGGTATGCAGAATTTTGAAAAGAAGATAAAAATAATAATAGAAAAATTCGGCGATTGTTTCATTTTAAGCAGGAAAACCCTGGTAAGTCGAAGACGCAAGATGTTTGATTTTCTTTGGTTATTATTCTTCTTCTGCTTTAAAAGGGTGAAATATAACAAGAACAAACATAGTTTGTGAAATTACATTACTGCAACAGTGATATATTCGATTTTTTTACAGTTAATACAAATCTTACAAAGGAAAGTATTGATAATCCCGTTAAGTTCTTACCCTAATTATTTTATTACTCAGAAAAATTTCCCTTTTATATATATATATATATATATATATATATATATATATATATATACCTGAAAATAATTAAAGCTGCTTATAACGCACTTTCAGACACATTTTTATCATCAAAGTATTTAATCACAAAAATTGTTATAAAAACAAATGCAATAAATTCACCAATGCAATGTAGGAAACTGTAACACATTTTTTCCCCATTGAGTTCTATGAACTTATCAGATTATTTCTCAATTTCACTGGGACTTGAAACGATGATGTGGGAGGCGACGTAGGAATAACGCCTCGTGTGATGATGTTAGTTACACAAGCCCCACGTTTGGACGCCAGTTCGAAGATTGTTGGTGGGGGGGGGGATTGGGCGCTATAGTAGCTGTGAATTAATTTAAGTCCGCCAATCGCAGATTTCGCCACATTTGCTGCGAACCACCAACTCTGCTTTCAAGACTCTCTCTCTCTGGCTTTCCGCTGATTTCTGGTAGCTGTAAGGCTGAGTGAATGGGAATTTGATAAGAAATTTGCCGATAAATTACGCTTCGCCATTTAGTTGCTGAGGTTGTTTATTCTCCCAAACACGAATAATCAGATGAACTCACGTCTCATGAATACGTAAATTTGGTTGATTTTACCCAAATGGGGCCTAATATGAAGGAAGTGCTACTTCAATGGTATTTAATGCAACACAATGGTGCTATATGTAGCTCGGGCGGCGTTGATTGGTTGTTAAATCCCGATCTTGTGCCTCGGACTTAGGACGTTCTTCTCATAACTGCCCGGGCAGTATCTTGGCCGGAGAATTTTGAGACTGCCCTCTTGATGCCGGATCTTATTTTCACCATGCTCATAGGTCAATGCTGACATCAGAGAAATCCATTACTTTTGCTGGACAAATGTTGGCAGAGCACACATTACGCCATTCGTCAATCAGCTCGCTTCAAACAAATTTTACTTGTTATATCAATGACCTGCGTACCCACACATCTATCACTTCCCGAACGTAAATACTTATTGCGTTCGGAAGAAGACGTGAATTTTTCCTTGCTTTGATATATTACATGTTATCTGTTAAATATTTCTAAAATTACACTTTATAGACATTATGTTCTCTTAAGCACTAGACAATCTTAATTGTACGCACATGAATTTTGTCATCGAAGTTTTCTATATACAGAAAGCACAACACACCTGTAAGAAATCACAAAATTACAAATATTTATTATCTCAATTACTCTGTAATTGATAGGGAGCCAGGAACAGCTTCAATTTGTTTCCCTGAATGCAGTTTTGAAACGTTAAAATTTCTCTGGAGAAATCTGGTTTTTATTCAATACAGTTAAATATGTGCAACTATACTTCTTGAGCTAATGAAGGACATGGAAAACAAAAATTCGATAATTTTGGATTTATCAGCTTTTTCTCCTGTGCTCTTATTAGGGATTTCTTTGCTTTTTCTGAAATTAATTCTTGACTCAGCATTTTGGATCTTAATGTTTGCCTGTATCTTGGCCGTTGAAACTTTGCACTTGACAGCTACTTTTTCAGTTGCAATCATGCAGATTAACAAATGAGGAATGCTACCCGTGTGTGCAGCTGATTTCTATCGCGTATTTGCATTTAGCTCTGATGATTAATTGGAATTGTTAATTTTAGTGTTAAAAAGTGTCCTAAAGAGATCATTTACATAGTGATTCAAGAAGTGATACTTAATCCTTTGCGTTTAGGTGTAACACGGACGCAAAATGCTGTTATAGAAGCCACATATCATAATGGCTCGAAACTCTACTACATGGAATCATGAGCAAACATCTACACAGTAGATCTCTCACTGTGTAAAGTGTGTTCTTTATTGTGCTTACATTACTATGCAACAATCTAATTTGCGGTTATAAACAATTCTAGAGGGAAGTAATTCATTGTTGCGTACAAGTTTATAACGTGACATTGAAAACTCTATAATACCATTCATTACTGGTTGTCGTTGTTGCAACGTCGCAACCGCAGCATAGCCAACATTTCATGAACTAACTCTTTTAACTGTCAAGTGCAAAGTTTCACCGGCAGGGTAGCGTTCCAAGATACAAAAGGCGTTTAATAATGCAAAGCTTCTCTCTGCTTTGAAGAGTGTCTTTATTATTTTAGTTTCAAACGGATTGAATTGCTTTTTAATTTTTTGGTTACACATTAACTACTAATTTTCAAATCAACTCCGGCATTGCTTTCCATTTACATGCTTTCACGGTATGAATCACGCTGCAGATCGTTTTCCAATCCATCTTCATAACAAGTCGGTTCCGGTGATCTAGTGGTGCCTCGTTGGCCCAAGATTGCGGGTTTAATCCCGACCAGGATCGAGAGATTTTTTTCGGGAGTAAATATCTTGAGTATATGGTTTTCTTCGGAAGGGAAGTAAAGCCGTGGTCCCGCGTTGTAGATGTGAGACTCGAAAAAGCACCTCAAGTCTGAAAGAAGAGGCTTCCGAACAATTTATTGGCCGTTTCACGCCCTGAATTGAATGGGACGCTGATGACCTGAGATGTTAAAGAACGTCCATAAATAAACCAAATAAAAAAATCTTCATAACTCAGATAGGATTTCGTCATCGTCAAATTTACTTCCGCGGATTTAATAAACCTAAAATATAGACATTATAAGTGCAAGATTTCGGCTGTAGGGTGGGTGAGGAAGGACAGTCCATAGAAGTTTAGCTTATGACTTCGCGTTGTCGTGAAGGGCTTCGGTTACACCTTTTTAAGGATAAACGCACCGGAGGCTCCTGCTCAGAATTTTGACTTCATTTCTCTTCCCTCCCCATCCTTTTCCCTTCCTGTTCTATTCGAGTCGTTTGCCAACTGACGTTTTGTTCCTATTGGCTAGAACAGCCATCGAAAGGTTTTAACCGATCTAACTAAAGAAAACAAAAGTATATGAGGTAGGTTGCATTACAAGATACATATTTTTCTAAGATAAACTGGCAGAAAAACAAAAAAAAAAAAAAGGTTGCATTACTTATTGAACGCCCCCGTAGAATGCAGTACATTTATCGCAGGTAAGCTGTTTTCTGTACAATTTACATATTGTGTTTATTAATTAAACTTGAAGGTTAATCTAGCTTAGTTTAATCAATCTAATGGTTTATGTCATCTAGCGTTAATGCTTATTTTCATCTTTCCTAGAATATAAGTTCTTTATTCTACCTTTTTTTTTTATTCTCCCCCCCCCCCCCAGTCGGTCCTGGTGGTGTAGTGGTTACCATACTTGCCTCCTACGCCCAAAACGCGGGTTCAAACCCGGCTAGGACCGATGGATTTTTTTCGGGCGTAAAAATCCTAAGTATGGCTTCCTTCGAAAGGGAAGTAAAGCCGTGGGTCCCGTGTCGTACATTTACGGCACGATAAAGAACCTCAAGCCTGAAAGAGAGGCCTCTGAGCAAAATTTGTCGGCCGTTTCACGCCCTGAGTTGAATGGGACGCTGATGACCTGAGATGTTAAAGAGCGTCCATAAATAAATCAATCAAAAAAAAACAAATCGCCCCCCCCCCCAAAGAGTGTACCTCCAGGTTCATAGAGAAGAAGAAAGATGTCACTTGCAGGGAGCTCTGACGATATAACCAACACGATATGTATAACACATGACGCAGTGAACTTCATACGTTCGATGTTCCAACTTCCATCCCTAATTATAAGTCATTAATACCTTCTAAACTTGATCTTATCATGAAGATTAGCAATAACCTTTTTTAAATCAATACGAATATTTAATAGTTCAACTCAATAGAGCATTTTATTTATTACAGTGATTTTCTCGTATACTTTACAATTGATACCAATTGCATTTTTCCTCCAACTTATTGAGGCGTGTATATTGACAATTGTATCATTACATTGTTGAAACACTAACATGTTGAGTCTAGAAAAGTTACATGTATTTTAATAAACTTTAAAGATGAGTGTCTGGCATTTTAAGACTATAATAAAATTACTGCAAAAATATCATGAAATGTTTCTGAAAAGAACCAATCTGTACATGTGATTCTTCATTTAGATTTGGCATAAATCAATATATATATATATATATATATATATATATAGACAAAATATGCTCTGTCCGTGATACAGATATTGCTAGTTGTGTCTTAATACAGATAATTCCATTATTTAACCATTTAGTTTTGCAGAAATGAAGTGGAAAAAAAAAATGAAGTGAGAAAATCAGACAGTTTGACTATAAAAGAAGAAGAAAAAGGCACGAAGGATAAAATTAAACGTCAAAAAGGATTCTGAACAAAAGAACGGGTCAAGGGAAAAGAAAAGGAGGAACATTAGAAATTCAGAGATATATTGTAATTATCTTTAGGTTCATACAAATGTCAGACCCTTTGCAAAGCAATACAAAAAGTACAAAGAGATCTTCCCAAGAGTGCAAATAATCGTAAAACTGGGCAGTCAAAGAAAAAAATTTACCCCTCAAGACACATGGGGGAAAAAAAAAGGAGATCATGGAATGAATTAAATGAGGAAACTAAGATAAACGTTCAAAGAAAGCTTCTGCAAGATGATATGCATGGTATACTTTTTTTTAAAAAAAATCACGATCATAAATTGGAATCTATCACACCAGTATCGTTAATGACTGTACAAATGTACTTTTATTTGTGAGCTACTGTTATCTGTAAGCACAATATAACGAGGTAACTTAGTTATGTATCTCACTTTTACATTCGGAGAACTGCGCTAATTTTCTCGACTATAGTTGGCTTCCAAATAGTTAAAGTTTAAATTACTATTTTCATTTACATTGCATGTTTTAGATATGTCCTGAAACTAAAATTAAAAGCAAAACAAAAAAATCGTATTTCTTCTAAATGAAACTAATAATTTGACATTTATTATTCTATATGTGTCACTCTGCAAACATGGAATTCTTCTTATTTTATATCCCCTTATTTTTTATTCTTTGTCTTGCGTATAACGTTACAAAAATTGCAAACGGCGAAAACTTGTATATAATTTTTTTCATGTTGCATTCATCAGCAGATACCTAAACAGCTTGCAAAATAATATTTTCTTGTGGCACTTATAACATCATACTTAAGTATTTCTTAATAATTCGGTTGACATTCCGTAAATCAAAAGTTTTGGTCGTTATTAACGCAAACGTACGGCCTGTGGTGACATAGTAGTAAAAACGGGCGTTAAACACAATTTAAAAAAAATCGCAAATGCTAGCAAGCTATTTTGAGGTGAACAATTTATTACACGTGCATTTGCCGTGCTTAGCTTTTCCAAATTGTACCAGCATTTAGGTTAAAAGTTCGTTCAAGGTCTTTTTGTTCCATTATCGCCGTTTTTCACATCCTCTTTTCGATGTGCGTTGCAGGGGGACGACAAGCACGTTGCTTGTAATTATTTTTTCCATATTGCTGAATTAGAAAGTGTGACAGGGAAAGGTATTTTCAATACAGTGTTAGCCGCTCTTGAAAAGTATAACATTATACATGGCATACTAAAATACCTTAGTGTAGATATCGCAACAGATGGTGCATCAACAAAGCTTCCATCTTACAAATGCGTAGCCGCTCTGCTGCGTAAACATTTACATAAAGACTTAATTGTACATTGTATGAACCACAAAATGGAACTAGCTTTGCATGATGTGGCAGATATATACCTTACATTCCTTAAATCAGAGACTGCTACAGATGCATGTGTGCATTACTAGTTAAATATTTTCACATCTATAAAGAAAATGAACACATTCCCATTTCAGTGAACGAGTTTGTGAAATCAGTCGAAATTATACCTATATCTACGGATCTATGTGAACGTGCATTTAGTGCCCTGACTGATCAGAGAAACTATTTACAAATTCTGACACTTTCAAAGCTACTTTTTATTCCAATAAATGAACCTCCAGTGCAGAAAAGTTTTTAGCAAGATGGATCAAGTGCCCTTGACTGCTTTCTCTGTAATATGATTTGTTGTTGAGTTGGTTTATTTACGGACGCTCTTTAATCATCAGCGCCTCATTCAATTCAGGGCGTGAAACGGCCGACAAATTTTGCTCAGAGGCGTTTTCTTTCAGGCTTGAGGTTCTTTTACATGCCGTAAATGTACGACAGGGGACCCACGGCCTTACTTCCCTTCCGAAGGAAGCCATACTTAGGAGTTTTACGCCCGAAAAAAATTAATCGATCCTGGCCGGGTTTGAACCCGCGATTTTGGGTTTAGGAGGCAAGTACGGTTACCACTACACCATCAGGACCGACTGTAATGTGATTAATGGTACACAAAATATACAGGATGTATCAGAATAATAAAACTCCTAATTTTCTGATGTGATAGAGAACATGAAAACGAACATTTTTTTTAATAAAGCAATGTCCAAAAATGCTTCATTTCTAAGTTATAGTGGTATGAAGGAAAAAAAATAATAAATCTCACCATGGGAAGTTACTTTATTTACTTTCTATGGTTACACAGTAACTTTTTTTTTTCTAGTACTAGGTATTAAGAAACTTGTATCGACATAACAATAGAAATTGTTCAAAATTGCGACGGCATTGTTGACATAAAGCACACCGCTATGTGGTAAAATGACGAATTCTTAGAAATATCTGTGGTCGGTTACGAAGATGTCAAAACGAGAATAATTCTACCAACTAACTTTTCTATTGCGTCGATGAGTATTTCATTCAAAATTGATTTAATGAGATTCCAAATACAAAATTGCGGCCGTGTAAATAGACCTATCTCCCTATAACGACTTGGAAAATGTACCTATAAATAATTTCAACAATAAAGCTTAAATGTGCAGGTGCACCGTCGTGATGAAAGATCATTTTCTCCGAATATTAATCAGGTCATCTTCAAGTAACTTTGGAAGCATTTTCGCAAGAAAAATACCATAAACATGTCCATGTTCATTCAATCATGCAGGCCAACACATGGTCCCACTAGAAAGTTATCAACAAATCCAAGCCGAATATTTACAGAAAACTTCTATTGCTTGGAAATTCTCCACAGCTTTAGGCTAAGTTTCAATCCAAATTTCACTTGTGTGTGTATAAAAAAAAAACCATCTCTTGAAAATCATGCATCAACTGTTCATAACATGCATCTAGCAAAATTAGGCTTATTGTTAATGGTATGTAAATACTATTCAGCACATTGTTATCTGTTAGGATAATCATCTGGGATTAATGTTTGTACTGTTTGGATTTTTTTTTTTTTTTGAATAGTGTTTAACGCCCGTTTTTACTACTGAAGCATCACAGGCGGTGGGCACTGATGATACATGAGATGAAATGATATTTTGGGAAAGGATATTTTTTTTTAAGGAAGGAAACGTTCCAGGCCTAAGTTTAGGGTACCTCCCCGGCATTTGCCAGTTATGAGGACTGAGGAAACCTGGAAAAAACCTCAGTCAGGGAGGACGGTCCTGATGGGATGCGAACCCCAGACCTCCCGCTCACGAGTCCGCACCTTAATGACCTCGGTCACCAGTGGCGGTTTCTGTTTGGATATGAAGTGGATGTTTTTCATACTCACTTAAAACTCTCCGTGCAGACATGTGACTGTATTCATTGAATGGACAACAGTTCGAGTGCTAGTTCATGAATTATTTTCAACCCTCTACAAACCTCATTTTCAAAGTATAATGTTCAATTTGCTCCTAATTTACTTTCTTTACCTGAACTGGCCACTATTTCAAAGACGTCTAAAAATGTTGAGGCAAGGAATATGCCGCTTTTCATAGATTCGCTTTGGCGAATTAGTTTTGCCGTAAGCAGCTGCAAATGCCTTATGCATGTCTTCAAATTCAATAGGTGCACGAATGCATTTTAATACCATGGAATTAAATAACCAAATCTCACAGAATGTAACATACAACAAAGTGAGTTATTTATTATTTCCATGGTAACAAGAATAGCTGAAACATTTAACTTCAATTGTTTATGGTAACAAGAATAGCTGAAACATTTAACTTCAATTGTTTATGGTAACAAGAATAGCTGAAACATTTAACTTCAATTGTTTATGGTAACAAGAATAGCTGAAACATAAATGTAGCACTAGGTGAGTGATAAGCTGTTGTTGATATTGAAAATGAAGCATTTCCGTAATTTATTTTCATTACGAAAAAAGTTTATTTTCATGTCCTCGTTAATTAATAGTTATTCTGATACATCCTGTATATTAATCATAAATTATATATAGGTAAATAATAGGTATATATGCTCACCTACTAAGACCACCCCCTTCCCAGTGATAAAAACACAAATCACAATGTCCTAACCTAGGTAAGGCACTAATGAAATTGTTGATATTGGCTGATTACATGACCCTGAGAATTTGAAATTCATCTTTTTCCTATATCTTTCGCTATTAATGCCCGACCTTGAATTCGATCGTCCTACTTTATTTCTTACGTAACATCTCTAGTACACTTTTACATGATGGCGTGGGATTACAAAACCTGTTTACAAGTGGTTGTTGATGCATTCTTCCCAAGGAAAAAGAAAAAGGGGGAGGGGGAGAAGGTTAGTTGTGTGCCTCATAAATGTAGAAGAGAGGATGATAAATGTTCGCTCAATGGTGATGGCAGTATTCATAAACATTGCTGTTTTCTGAGAATAACATTCACTACACGCGTTCCGAGTGATTTTCACGTATTCTCTGACACAAAGCTTTTGAGCTTTTACTGTAGAAGGAAAATAGTTAAAAATTGGCGCATACCGCAGTAATCCAATAGCATTCTAAGTGAATGTAATCGAAAGAAATTTAAGGTGCGATATAAAGAACACTGGTGCTCGAATGGGGAGAAGTTTTTGGGATGCGGAAATTCAGTGAGAGAGGAATCGAAGATGCACATCCCGTTTTTCTATAGGTTAGGGTCGGAGCTTTGGGAGGGGGGGTTAATTCTTTCACAATGAGGCAATATTTAAGTGACACTTCGTTAATAAGTTATATACTCTACAGCCCAGCAGCTGCTGAGGGTGGTGGAGGTTGCATCCGTGGGTTTAGACAACAAGGCATACATCCCCCTGTATAGTTGTACACAGAAAAGGCTTTTTTTACGACCTGGAAGGCTGGGCTCTTCTACAAACTCATCTTCCTTAACATACTCAAAACATACATACAATACATACACCTGTTACACTCATTCTTTAAACACCGGTCCTTTAAGATAACGGTGACGATAAACAACTCCACACCCAGACCCAAAAGAGGCGGTGTCCCAGAAGAACTTGTATTCTCTCCCATATTGTTTAATATATCTATGACAGACTTTCCTCATACACAGGGCACAATATGTTAATGAGGTCCTGTTACTCAAAACAGTGAGAGCCATTAATCCCATACCTGGTGTAAGAGCTGGCGAAAGTTCATTAACCAGGCTAAAAGCAAGCGCCACATTCCCGCAAACTGCCTTACACTTACATACAGGCAACAAGGAAGGAAATGGGAAAACTCCCTTGTTCACATAGACAAAGGTCATCTGCACACAGGGACCAGGGAGCAATCGCTCAACTGTTCCGGTTGTTCAACTTCTCGGCCATACCCGTACACCTAAAGATGCATCTTCTCAAAGCTTGGATTGTCCCCATGTGAAGTTTGGGGTTCGCTGCAGACAGTTGGTTGCGTCTTCTACAAGGAGCACAGAATAGAAGGGCTATGAGTCATTTACCCTGTGTATTGCTGCTTTCCTACCAGGCAGCTACCGAAGTCTCTTAGGCGCCGGGCTCGCACATTCTTAAGATAAATTACCTCAACACGAGAGTGCTTTCATCCGCATATTATGTGACTATGTTCCCCGACCAAGATTCAAGGGGTCCCTGTCTGGCCTGCGGACCCCCTAGGTAACAATACGAGTTGTTTCTCCCTTTTCAAAACAAGCTTGGGTGGTCACCCCAAGACAAATGACTCGGCAGTAAGCTCTAGGTGAGCTCCCGGACGACTCGCCGATTTTATCAATTATGAAACAGCCGAAGTTAAGTTAACCAGAATATGCATATATTGCCTAAAAAACAGACAATAGGTCCCCTTATTCCTTCCATGGAGGAGTCCCAGTATTACCTCCCCTCTCTTCTCCCGTCCTCTAATCCTCAAAAGCAATCTGCACTGCGGTAAAGCCCGACCGACACACGGTAGCAACCTAGCAGATTAGGCTGGTCATTAACCCAATTTGCCACTTGACTGACTGAATAAGTTATAATTATTTTTTCGTTTCGTTTATCTGATATCTTAAAAATCTGAATTGTTACGCACATTATATTAATCTACTTGTATGCTTTTTTTTCTGTTCATTTTATAAATACTGGTTTATTTATGGACGCTCTTTAACATCTCAGGCCATCAGCGTCCCATTCAACTCAGGGCGTGAAACGGCCGACAAATTTTGCTCAGAGGCCTCTTCTTTCAGGCTTGAGGTTCTTTATCATGCCGTAAATGTACGACACGGGACCCAAGGCTTTACTTCCCTTCCGAAGGAAGCCATATTTAGGATTTTTACGCCCGAAAAAATCCATCGATCCTGGATAGATTTGAACCCGCGATCTTGGGTTTAGAAGACAAGTATGGTTACCACTACACCACCAGAACCGACATGATGTGTGATTTTACGATTGATTGATAACTAGATATAAATACTGAGCTGAGAAGATGTCGAAGTTACTAAGATATGACAAGGAGGACAGGTCTTAAATGTTTTAATGACCACTCTTTGAGCGGAGTGCAATTATGACTTGGACTCTTGATCGAGAAGGAGCTCTATAATTCGCGCGCATTAAGTATCTGAGGTAGATGCGGGCCAGTCAAAACTTCAGATTACAACATTTTAAGTTGTCGCGGTTATTCTGCGCATATGTTTGTTTGTGAAAACCCCGTATGTCATTAGAAAAGCATTACGGGTATATTTGTGAAGCCCATACAGCGTCTGGAAACTGATTGCGGTTAAGTTCGGAAGAGGTATAGGTTTGCAGTAATGTTTGTTCAGCTTCGCCTTCGCCTTGTATTCAAAAGGGGATGCTTTATTAATACACGAAATTCTTGTTCTCATTTTTGAACGCTTGTTTACAAATTTAAGCTGGAAAATGGCTAAGTTTCATAACTGTTTATCGGTGGCCTAGCGGCTTAGAAGGGAATTTCCCTTCTGCGTTCGAATTCCACACATTTTTGTTTTATTTTTTATTATTGGTTTTGTATATGTATATGTAGAGCATCATGTTATATCTTAACGTATCGCTTGAGTTTTATGGGAAATAATATTACGAAAATGATTTGTCTTAATATATCAAAGGTTTGTTAAAAAATAAAGTACTACCTACATGCCGGGAGGCAAACCTGCGCTCTTAACCACAACATCACTGCATGCTCTGTCGCAGAGCTAACAGAACACACGCACTAGATAGCGTGTTTAGTACATGCCATAAGTTAAATATATACACACTGGGCGGAAATCTGTAATGCTGCTAGTGTTAACTCTTGTTGCTCGCTTCTGCAAGTCCCGAGCGATCCCGAACGACAGCGGAGAGAGCCGAAGGTAGTGCCGCAGATATAGCTAGATATTAAGACTTTTAAGCGCAACGGCATAATTGCTCAGATGGTTAGAGCGTCATGTTGTAGTTGTGAGTTTCGAAACCTCACGTACCTATGCTTTCCCCCCTGCCGGAGTTAAAGAAAATTTGCAAATATTACAATGATTTACTCGGAAACACAGCACCAAGCACAGAATGCCTATAAATTGACGTTTACGAATTTCTTTTCTGTTGCAATAAAAGGAGATTTGCTATCATTACAGTAATTTACTCGCCCCTATCAATTTATATTTATGAAAAGGAGGCCAGCGTAGGTCATCAGGCCGTGGCGAGCCGTAGCAAATCACTGGGTCCACCGGTTTCTAGGATTTACCCGAAGTTAGGTGTGTATGTGTGTGTGTGCGTGCGTGTGTGTATGAATTAATTACGAATTCCAATAAGAACAGATTTGCACCGTTACAATATTTTACCCCCCTATCAATTTACATTTAAAAGCTACGGAGGGCAACACATAAGTAGAATTAGGCTTAACAAAAAAATAATATATGCAACATTTACACTGCTACAAGCGGCTACACAAACGGTAGTTCCTCTGTCTTCGCTGTCGCACGGGACTGCAGCAGCAAGTTAACCACGCGCTGTAACAAGTAGGACTTAGGAGGAATTTTGTGTTCAAAAGATGAGTTTCTTTGTCGGCAGGGGCACTTGTCCCTCAACTAATCACTATATTGCTAAGATAACCTTCTGCCTGATGACTCAGCAGTTAAAAGGGCGTTAAACACTATTAAAAAGATGACCTTGAAAACAATTTCGTGCCAGCAGCTTTTGACTTTTGTTGTTGATTTGGTTTATTTGCGGACCTCTTTAACATCTCAGGTCATTAGAGTCCCATTGAATTCAGGCTTGAAATGATCGGTAAATTTTGCTCAGAGGCTTCTTCTTACAGGCTTGAGACCCACGGCTTTACTTCCATTCCGAAGGAAGCCGTACTTATGATTTTACCCCCCCCCAAAAAAAATTCATAGGTACGGGCCGGGATCGAACCCGAGATCTTGGGTTTAGGAGGCAAGCATAGTTACTACTACACCACCATTGCAAGACTTATGGAACATTCCTCGAATTTTCCCTTTTTAGCCGATGGATTAAAGAATCCAAATAAGAGCGGAAGAAATCAAAAGAAAAAATTTTCGAATATGAATAGTATTGAAATTGTGCCCCTAATCACAGAATCTTCACACTAAATCGTGAGAATGAGAGATAACAGCATCCCTGCTGGAAGTTAGCTGATATCCATTACATGTATCTTCATCGCTCTAAACTGTGTCTGAAGCGTTGAAGGGAAAGTAAAAAACCTGGACTATACTTTTTGCGGCTTCATATAAAGCTCAAGGTCAACAAGTATCCTGAATGCAGTTACGGAACAAATATTTGTTTATATATATATATATATATATATATATATATATATATTAAAGGGTAAAAGTAGGAGAAACAGATTAAATGCGTTAATTATGTCCCCAGTAATATTCTACTCTTAAGAAAACATAAAGATATGATCAGACGAAATTACTTGAAGAGCGTGCAAAGCATAACTGGCTCAATTGCTGCCCTACTCAGTTTTCAATGTGGCAAGAATATATATATATATATATATATATATATATTCTCAAAAGACATTCTTTTGAGCATAATCTCGTAATTCTCAATTGTTGCTTGGGGATTTTCAGTCCTCCAAATCCGAACATCATGCCCATTTATCTTTCCGGACACATGAAATGTTGCTTCGTTGGAAAAGATTAGCGTTTCTGCAATATTAACTTCAAACTTCGCCTGCATTTCAGTACAGAAATTGATACGAACTTGTCATCAACGCTGTTTGTGAGAGGCCAAGTTTAGTGGACCTTTGGGGGCTGCGCTGATAAGATTCCTGTTTCTTCACATGGTCCGGGACGTCCCGGTCGACGAGCTATGTCTAGGCAGCCTTCATCTCTAAATGCCTCATACCATTTTCTTATGCTGTTGTAAACAGGCGGCTCCTTGTTGAACTACACTCGAAGACGTCGTTGCATGGTCACAACGGACGATGTTCTTGCGTATTTCATAACACAAAATGATTTCTCACGTTTATTTGACGCTATATGGACTGGTACTGTTACCGTTGCTAAGCAACTAAATAATTTACTCCTAGCGGCAAACCGCGGCAACTAAGCGATAGTTTTGTTTCCTAATAAAACTTGGAGAGTTTCTCTATCTATCGGCATAAGATTTAGAATAATACATTGTATAGTTTATCCGTAATTAATTTCAAAAAGGTTTCAGGGAATTTTGAAAGACCCTGTATTATTTTGCATAACTACATACATATTTCGATTGTTAAGGCACCTATATATAGTAAGACATTAAATATTGAAAGTAGGTATCTAAGTTGCTTGTTGATGAAACACTAGCTCTAAAAATATCCTTTATCTTATCGTAATTATTTTCATTCCAATACTATTATTTTAGTATTTCAAAAACCGTTTTTCTTCTAATATTACTGTATAAGAAAAGGGCAGTTTTACAGGTACTGTATATTTTTCTTTAAAAAAAGGAAAGAAAAAGATTACAACAAAATTAAGTCTGGAAAAGGCAACGATCACTAGCACAGAGAGTTAAATTAGCACGCTACAACATAAAAGCATAAATATTGACAATCATTGAAAAGCAATATTAAAAAACGTACATGATATTCCAAAGTAAGTTTTTATTTACCCTAACTATGAACTCATGGCTCATGTAAAGCGTATAAACGCATCCTTATAATATACAGAGAGTGCCAAAAAATACATATGCACGCTTCAAGCAAAGAAAAAACTGTGTTAACATAACAAAACTAAATTCACACAAGCAGAAAATTATGAACGCTAATCATCTTAGACTTTTATAGTTAAAATAGTTTCAACAGTTGCTTAAAATACTCACCATTCGCCGTCGATACACTTCTGAGTACGTTGAACTACTGATGAGTAACGTTTGCGAAAGTGTCCTGGGCGATTGCAGCACATGCCGTTTCAATTTCTTTCGGAAGTGCTGCAAGTGTAGCTGGTTTTCTGCGGTATACAACATCCGTAATAGTTTCCCAAAGGTAAAAGTCCAACGGAGCTAGACCCGGAGAACGCGGTGGAAACTCAAGCGGACATCTTCGTCCTATCCAGTGCAATGGAAGATTGTCATTAAGTTACGCACGTACATCCGGTGGTAATGTGGTGATCTGCCAGATCTGCACTTGTGAACATCGCATACAGTATCACGAGTCTCAAACTTGTCTCGAATGCGTGCAATTGTTACTCGCGTTGGCGGTACACACGTCTCAATTGCCTTTGAACTTCAACAACCTTCTCGGTTTTCCAATACCACTTCAAAATTGTTTTCCGCTACTCAAACGATAACCTTCGCTCCATTTGGTTGAAGCAACGCTAGCATAACGTAATGTGAGTCACATCTGTTTACAGAACATCATACAACGCTTTACTGTTGTTTTTCGAAATAGGTATATTACTTTGAAATAGTTATATTAGATATCTATTGTTTAAAGTGTGTATACATTTTTTGGCATCCTCGTATATTTGATATTGTTACAGTTACATCGCATAAGATAGAAGTATTAAATTTAATGCTTTACTTTTCTTCATTTTCTGTTTCTCCAATTTCTACTATTTCCTTTTCTAATATTTTAAAATTTAATGGCAAACATTTTATTGCTAAGTTAATATTTGCATAAAAAGATTTTCTAGCATAGCGCACAAATAGTTACTTCGGTATGGGCCATTCTTAATCGTCACACTATAATACGCATATAAGTGACTCCCATTTATTGTAACATGCACATGGAGGTAAGCGATAGAATTGGCACAGTTTGTCCAACAAATGTGAACAAGAAAGTTATGTGACAAATACTTATTACCAAAGAGAATAAAGTTGATGTTTTAAACAATTTCTTATGAAACAAATTACCTGCCGTATTGTAGAAAGTGCTCCGCAATGAATGTGGTTCATGGACGACGGGGTACCACTACATTTTCTCCCTAACGTTCGACAATACCTAAATAAAGTGTACAAAGAAGCATAGTGGTTTGGCCTGAGCGATTCCCTGACCTCTATCCCTTAGTTTTGGCTATAGGGACATTTTAAGCTCTTTTATTCAGCGCATATCAGCAAATGAGATAGTAGCAGGTGCTTGCAAATTACGTTATTTCCCGAGACGGAGGACTGAAGGTGATAAATTGATAATGAATTGCAACTATATAGAGCGTCTCCCATGGTGACGATAAAAAGTGTTTGTTTAAACCCTAGGTTCGCTGGATTTTTTTCTTTTTTTCATAATCAATGCGAAAATACACGACTTTGTTCCATGCACTGTTACAAGTTATTTAGATTTACTGAATTCTAGGAGAAAAAATGTGTAATTTTTCTTATAGTTTGTAGAACATAAAATATTTATTAAAAAACTGTAAAATATTTATTAAAAAAACTTAAAAATATCTTGGTTATGATGCAGAACTATGAATGATAGTATGGCGCAATCTCACCCAATTTTTCACCACCTTAAAACTGGCTTGCTGATTTTTATCACACGCAATAAGGCTGAAAATGATATTCGAAAAGTGACTTTTAACACACTCAAATCTATGATATCTGTGAACTAGAAAATGGGGAAATATAAAGACTATATATTTTAAAATTGCATTAAAACAAAGTTGTATAGTATTTGTAGCTATTAGAGAACACTTCCATGTAATTTTAAACTTAATTCGTCCATAAGGTAACAAAAATTTCAGTTAGAAATAAAGGCAGAAATCATCAATCGATATACTTTATCATACTTCACTGCATACATTTGCGTGTTTTGCATTAGAGAGGTACATAAGCGTCATTGCGTCGACAGGAACGAAGATTGCCGGGTAACTTAGTGCGTGACCAATAACTGAACGACATCACAGAGCAATAAGAAGCAAAGCGTGAAAATCGCTACGTTCCAGGCGAAGTTCTGCAGCATGTCCTCCTGGTTTGGGGCGTGGTAGGCAGCAGCCAGCATTTTATCACCACTACCGCAATTGCTTTGTCCTTCCTGAACAATTTATTCATTGTGTTCTTTGGGACAAACAAGACCATGAAACGACTCGATGACCATCGGAAGGTAAAAATTATAGTAATAGAGTTATTCTTTGTAATGCTGAAAACGGGAGGAAAAAAACAGGGAATGAAACATAGCCGAATAATGAATGTAAAAGTTTCTGAATAATGTTCCGCATTTCCGAAGTTTTATAGATACTGACTGTCTCATAAGTAATGTCGGTAAACCAAACTTTATTTGAAATGTGTTCTGATAAGAAGATAACTAATCTTCAAAGTAAAGACTGTATAGCTTTGAACCACTCTTTAGCGAGGTTGTTTATCCCGCGAAGGCACCAGTTTCTGGGCCTGTATACGAAGAATTCGGTGATACCCACTTCAGTGATAAATTCTTTCATGCAGAAAATGGGCCATGGATTGAAAGAGATGGTAATCTGAAGGCGCAAGATCAGGGCTATATGCTGGGTGTGGAAGTACTTCGATCCCTTTCCATATCCTGCATATTTTCCATGATTGTTCGAGCGATATGGGGTCTTGCACTGTTCTGCCGCAAGAGAGCTTATTCGATTCATTAATGCTGGGTATCTCTGTTTTAAAACGTTAAAACTCTTTTTAGTTCTTCAGAAGAAAGATTCGCATCGACTGCACGCTCATTTGGAAAAAAAACTTCCAGTGAATCACACTTTCGAACTTCCACCAGATACAAAACGTTACTTTGGGTCCGAATCGATTTGCTCAGCGGTGACTTTGGCAGATTGCAGAAATCGAGCTACTGTTTCGAGGTGTTAGGGTTGTGGTAATATTCCATTTTTAATCAGACGTGACAATTGTCCTGATAAATCTATTAAGCACGGGTTTTGCGATAAGCTGACGATATTCACTCTGCATAGCCTGTTCAGGTGTCAATTCATGAGTTACAGACTTATAACTTCATTATTTAAGTGACTTAATGTGGCGATGCATGACGTTATTTGATACACCAAGTTTTCCTGGCAGCCTGCGAGTACTTTTTGAGGATTTTCTTCCAAAATCCTTCATGTACTCTCAATATTTCATACCTTATGTCTTCAAGGACGTGGTACTTCTTTAGTGTTTTCTTCTCCGTTATTGAAATGCTGGAATTATCGTTGTGCTACAACATAACGACACCCTCACTCTCCATTTTACATATTCTTCGAACTGCGGCAGAAGATTTATTAATCTTGTTTTCAGTCGTGCATTAAAAGTACTCTAACCTCAAGCTCTGTCACCTCCATTTTAACAACTGACGACTGGTAGACGCTCACAATCTTATAAAATACCACACTTGAAAACCGATATTTCTTTTGAGACAACCTAATACGTTGATAAGAACACTGTAAAGTAAATTTTGGCAACTAAATTAAATTTTAAATTCGCTTTTACTGTCCGGATTATATTTAAAAAGTACTAATAACTAGGTTTCTATCGTTCCACAAAAGCATTTATTATGGCACGAAAAGAACCTCAAATGAAAGAAGAGGACTCTGAGCAGGGCCGGCCCGTCAATATGGGCCAGATGTACCCGGCTCATCAAGGGAAATACCATAATTATTTACCATTTTATCTTCTCGTGGTCAACTTTTAAAACAAAAAATGCATAAAAACAGTTATGTATAACCGATTATTCTTAATTGTACCTTACGCAATGACCGAATTTCCTCTCTTCTGTAGTAGCGGGGAAGCCCATGGGCCAGCCCAGAATTTTTCGTTTTTAACTTATGCCTTCATGGACCAGCAAAGATTTACAAGGACGTATATTTGTCTTACTCCAAGATGAGTTAGCCTTTCTCCTGCTTATTTCCGAGTTCTCTTGGGCCAGCAGGAAGACGGTTCATGACCAACGGTCAATATTCTCTCTTTTCTTAGGATCCAGATGTAGAGCGGTTATTGACACCATGCATAACTGACTAGGAGTTGCTTTTGCACTTTGCAATTGGGTGGTTTCTTTACTGTTTGTCAGTAGAAAGTGAACTTTCACAGTGTTAATTTTTAAGTTACAAAAAAATTATCAGTTTTGTGGCAATGAATAAAGTGGTCATTTTATTGATAACTTCTTTTTATGATTCTAAGTTTATGCGTTAAGCTGGAAATGAAACAATTTGGACTTCATTAACCGAAAGCTATAGGAGCGTACTCAGCAAGGCTGCACAAACTTAAGAACAATTTTTAAGGTTTTGAAAAAACATCTTGAATGATAGGGCGTGAAGCGAGAAACATATCTTGTCTATAGCAATGAGATTACAAAAGAAATAGAAAGGGAAATTTTCGTTTCTGTACAGACCGACAGATATTACATTGTGTCACAGTTTATTGCGATATTACGATACATCAGTGGAGGTATATAGGTTGAAAGATTCATAAAATCCATTGCTCTTTCTGAACTGACTCCAGAGAACTTGAGGTGTACTTTAACAGCTGAATTAGGAGAGTAGCACATAAACCATACGTTTACACATACCATGGCGCTGTCGTTATGACAGAATGATTGGGAGGAATATAAGTCTTAAAAATAAATCTTCCCCCACGCCATTTGGGTATCATGTAGTTTTGCTCCTGGTCCACCTTTCTACAGGATCCAGAACCATCAATGACTCGAAGCAAAATTTAACGCGTTTGAATGGGGCGCTAAATGACCAGAGTTGTTAAAGAACGTCCGTAATAATAATAATAATAATAATAATAATAATAATAATAACAACAACAACAACAACAACAACAACAACAACAACAGAAGCATAACCAATGCAACAGCTAACGTAATCTGGCATTAGCGTTCTTGGCAAGTGCACAACAGTTACCGATAATGAGCACTTCTTAACTGCGGAACCGATACCGTTAGATGTACATCCCTTAGGTTTTTCATGATTTGCCCTTGTCGCTTAAGCGAATGCTGGGATGGCTTCTATTTTTCCGCGAATTTTCCGCTCTCCTATTTCATCCATTTCATTTTTGGTTCTGTTACAGAGTCGAAAGTGCCAGGGCGAAGGGCTGGTGCAGTGTTTCGGTGGCTTACGGTTTGGGAAAACGTTTCTCACTCGGCTTCTGGTATAGAAAAGGCTCTTTTGAAGGTCTTGAACTCCTTGAAGGGGAGCTGGCGTCGGAGTATTCTAATGGGAAATGTGGTTACATGTGTGCCTCACTGCCCCTGGATCCTGAGCACCCAGAAGAGTCTTTCTTGCTTCATCCCTATGCCACTTGGGGCATACGCACAAATGGCTAGCCCTTAAACAGGACTAAAATACCGAAATATCCTCTCCGCTCTTACTAATCTAATTCTAAGAAAGTTGTGTGGATTGCTTTTCTAGCATGGCACAGTTAATTAAACATTAAGAGTGTAATAAACTTTAGATTCATATTATACATAGATTACCTCAAATCTATCGGTAATTTTATTAGAAATAAGATGAGTAATTATGGAAGAAAAACAAAATCCGTATCTTTCTTATAAACAGAAAATGTAGAAAAAAGATTGGCATAAAAGTGCAAAAATAGCAATGATATCAGACAAATGTTTGCATTATCACTAGTATTGTCTAATTTTATATTGACAACGACAGCCATTAATGGAAAATAATTTTTTTCATTAAAATCCAATAAAATAAACAACCATACTACTTGTATGACAGTAGACAAAGGGGATTTTTTCCAGACGTCAATTCACGAACTGAAATCTTATTCTCTTGAACTAGCAGTAGATAAAATTCAATTTCAAGCATTTACTGACCCAAGGCACAGCTTTTAAAACCAGACACACTCAATTAACAAGTTAAAATATTTTAAAATTCTTAAACGAATTTAAAGAAATGAATATGATATGATTAAAAATAAAAAAGTTGTTTTGTAAGAAGAATAAGTCATGGTAAATATTATTTTATTCCCTTGCGAATAAGGGACAACACGAAAAATCTAAGATATACGATTGAAAGTGTACGGAATGTACTTTCGAATGAAGGCAACAGATGGTGTATGTGAGCAGAGCTACTTGTCTTAGCACGCCCCGAAGTTCAGTTGGTGAGCGACAGTGGTCAAGAATGGAGGTCATGAAGAGTGAACAACGCGAGTAGGTTAAAATAGTATTTCTCCACGGCAGGAATGCACGAGAATACCACAGAAAGCTACGGTAAGCACTGGGTACACGTGTCTGTTCTACAGAATAGTGCCCAGGTGAACAGAGGCTTTCAAACGGGGAAGAATGCTGACCGCCGATCTGCCACGCAGTGGGCGTCCTGTGTCCCCGGACAAGGATGTACGGGTGATGGTGGTGAAGCAGTGCTTATGCTATGATAGGCGCGGGACACGTGGAATTAGAACGACAAATAGGAATTCCTGCAAAAAGAGTGCACCGCATTTTACGGGAGGACATGAACATGCGAGAAATGTGTGCAAAGTGTGTGCCACATCAATTACGTGAGCTACAGAAATGGACTCATTACTAAACATGTCGCATCAATCTGGCGAGATTTGAGGAAGAAATCCACCGCGCCACTCTTCGACAGGTCAGGGCACGTGCACCCAATGCTTCCCGTAGCTCTGTATGGCAATTTCGTGCGTTTCTACAGCGGAAAAATGTTATTTTCACATACGCACATTGTTCACGTTTGGTAACCTCTATTCCTGAACACTGTCGCTCATCAACTGAACTTTGGGCATGATGAGACACGCAGCTTTGCTCACATATACCACCTGGTGGCTTCATACGAAAGTACATTCCATACACTTTCAATCGTATATCTTAGATTTTTCGTGTTGTTCTTTATTTGTGAGAAAAAAAATAGTTGTCATGACTTATCCCTTAATTATCTATACATAATTTGAAAATTTTCACATTTCTTTATAGTGTAGAATGCTGGACCCAGAGGCTGCTCCTCTAAGACGTTGCTGGTTTGTGCTATCTCCAAAATTTCAAGTTTAATTTCCCATATCTGTTGTTTAATGCTTTTTATGCGTAAAAGAAGTCTGTAGCGGGCTTCTACCTTGCGCCTGATACTTTTATTTGGTTATCTGTGTGGGAATGGTTTGCAGAACCGCTCACCAATATCTCGATGAGTTTGTGAAGAACTTTGACAGAGAGAGGTGATAGAAAGCGGTAGGAGCTTCTCGTCCCTAAGAACTATTAAGTGCACGCAACACCGAAAACGTCACCTCTCGACATGAAGTTCCCAGGAAAGCCTCCAGTTTTAACGAATGGTTGGTGTTGCGTTATAAAATTGAATGAAATGTTTTTTTAAAAAAAAATATTAAAAATTATGTGAAAGAGTACCTATAGATTGCATCAATAACATAGTCATATATATTTATATGGGAAAATTTGCCAGTTATTTGAATACCAAACGATATCACTTTTAAAATAAAAGTACTCTCATGCAGACACTCCCCAGAAGCGATAATAATGGGGCTTTGGTGACTAAGAGTAGGTCCTTATACTGTGGTTTCATTAATAGTAAGCTAGTGAAGTTCCATGTGAATTCGTGAAGTAGTCACTTTACTTCCTTTTGTGTTAACTGGTTAGTTGAATGTAAATAAAATTAACATCATACAAAGTTTACGTTCTAATCTTTTTTTTTTTTTTTTCGGTCATGGGGAAAGTCGAAATATAAAAATTGGATAAATGAACTCGCAATTATTAACATAGTCAAATGTGATTACAAAACAAAGAAAGTATACCATGATTTTTTAGACATATTTCATCCTGCAGATTCCAGACTTGAACCATAGGGTCATAGTCTGTTGTATACAAACCAGGAGAATTTTTTTAATGGGTGCGTTTAAATTTTCTCTTTCTATGTTTTGCATGTTAAACCTAGCACACGAGTGTTAATTCTAGACATTAAAATTCTAGAAGCTTTCAATCTATATTCAGCAGTAGCAGTAAAATTATGCTTCCAAGGTTTATGCTGAGTTGCCGCCGGATGGACCCAAAAAACACCAAAGAAAAAATAATTAAACAGAGGATATGAATTTTTTAGATATATTTTACGATAAAAAGTTTCCCGATTAGGTAGTGGAAATATATATAAGGCTGGGCACGAGGAGTTTATTGAATTAACTTAATGATTATATAAAATATGGATCAACCATATTGAAATAATTAATCAAAAAACTACTTTCAAATAAAATCACTCTTCTCGTTTCATTTTCTTAACTCGCTTTAGAGGTTTTTATATTTTTTAACAATAAGAATTGTAATAAAAGTACTGTAATACAACATCATATATGTATAATTTATTTATATCTTCATTTCACGCTTCGGTTACTATAGCAAATCTCTTCGTTTCCCTGTCTAATATTCTTGGCTTGGGGATCAAAATTTGATTTTTACCGAGACAAAAAAAAATTAATAAAAATGAATGCGTGCAAAGATATGAATCAAATGCTTTGAACCCAGCCCCTGAGCATGGAACTCCTTTGGAACACATGATACAAGCGTAGGTCCGTAAGTTTCCGGCCTAACCATTTTCTGGGTATAATAAAGACAAAAACTGTATTTCACTTTTCAATATAGTTATCCTTTATTACAATACTTCTCACATCTTTGAATTAACATTTCAGCCCCCCCCCAAAAGAATAGTCAAAAGTCTTGTTTGCAAAATGGGCATAAACAGCATCCAGCACTTCTTCGTTACACTTAAATTTCCTTCTTCGAAGGTCCTTCTTGAGTTTTGAGAAGAGGAAACAGTCACTGGGAGCTAGATCTGGGTTGTAGAGTGGATGGTCGATATTCTTGAAGACACATTTCTTCACAGCTTCAGTTCCAACAAGAGCTGTGTGCACAGGCGCTTTGTCGTGAAGACGGCAAACACCACCACTTAGCTTTCCCCGGCCTTTTCTCTTTTATGGAAGCATGTAGTCTGTGCAGTAGACCGGCACAGTTACTATTACCATTTACTGTGGTGTTCCTCTCCTTGAAGTCAATGAAGAGTATTCCTTCACAGCCCCAAAAGATTGTGTCCATGCTCTTCTTATTTGACAGAGTGACCTTGGCCTTTAGAGGCGGTGCTTCGCTAGGTTTACGCCACTCATTCCATTGATTCTCTTTTGGACAAGGGTTCATAGTAGAGGACCATAGTTTCATCTCCTGTAACAATAGTTTGCAAAACTTCTCTCTCGTTGCCACGGTAGAGCTCCAAAAATGCCTGACAACAGATGACTCGTTGCTGCTTTTGGACTGAGGAAAGAAGTCTAGGCACCCATCTTGCACTAACCTTACTCATGTTCTAACCTTAACTGTTCTGAATAATTCGACGGACTGTTGTTTATAAAGACCCAACCTTGCTGCTATTTCTGTAACTTTTAACCGCCGGTCTTCCATAATTTCTCCTTTCACAAGAGCGATGTTTTCAGGAGTGAACACCGCCAAGGGCCCACCTGGATGCTCTACTCTTCAATCTTTCTCGACCTATTCGAAAAAGTTTGACCCATTCTTTTACGGTAGAATATACAACATTCAATCCCTGTTTAATTTCATTTGCAGTAAGTGCTTCTTTTGTAAAGAACTTAATAACAACTCGATATTCCATTTTGAACATGTCACAGTCTTTTACACATAACCCTCTTTATGCAACTATATCTGAACAATTGAACACGCCAGAGCGGAAATTACAGCTGCAATTATTTACTTAATAGATAAGGTATGACACCAGATAAGGGATTTGTGAAGACGATAATCCTTACTGGTGAGGCCGGAAACTTATGAACCTTGTCCTCGTACACTGGAAAATAAATGAAAATATCGGAAATTTCTCCAAGTGAACATTGTGAAAGAAAATTGATATTTCGATAAAACACAAGACATTCATATGTTAGCTCTCTCTAGAAACAGAAACAGCCTTGCTTTCGTCAGGCAATTAAATGTTTATGACATCATTTCCAACCTATTAGATAGCTCCTCATAACCTTGGGCATAATAAACGTTAATTTCCCACATTCGATGCACCTTTCGGAAATATAGTCCTTGAGTTAACATCTGTCAAGCTCTCTTCAAGAACGTGACAAATACAAAGTTAATTATAAACCAGCTTCCGTTGGCTGCAGTATAGAATGTCCCTCAAAAGCGTGGGATATTAAAATAATGCGTTTACATTATTATGTTGATAATGTTAAAATGTTATCTAATGTTTGAAGGCTTAATTCTATTCTCTATGAGAGCGTTTCTCAAACTATAGTGAGCGAATTACAAGCGGACTATTACAATTACAACTATAGTGAGCGAATTACATAAGGGCCTAAACTTGTGATCCTCTAGAATCTAGAATGAAAAAAATCTAACTTAAGTTTGGGAAAGACGGAGAAGGGGGGAGGGCATAAAATTCAAGAATGAACTGGGGATCACGCTGTATAGCTGAAAACCACACAAATAAACAATTTTTCTTTAAGTTCGAAGAGCTAATCATTCTAATTTAGGTAAACACCAACTATATATATATATATATATATATATATATATATATATATATATATATATTTGTTAATGATGAAAAAATGTGTATTTTCATTTATTAATCCTCATATAAAATGAATGGAATTGAAGTCACGACCTTCATAACCAGACAAGTCCAGTTGAATAAATATTGAAAAACGATACAAATTTAATATTTCTTGAGAATGATAATTTGGAAATAATATCCTTTTTCCCTTTACAAAGCTTTTCTTAAATACAAATGTAGACAAATATTAAAAACATGACCACAAGCATGTAATAAATTCATGAAAATGCTGAACTTTGCTATCATGAAACACCTTAGTTTACTAACACTTTGACATACTTGCCTCCTAAACCCAAGATCGCGGGTTCGAACCCGGCCAGGATTTATGGATTTTTTTCGGGCGTAAAAATCCTAAGTATGGCTCCCTTCGGAAAGGAAGTAAAGCCGTGGGTCCCGTGTCGTACATTTACGGCACGAAAAAGAACCTCAAGCCTGAAAGAGAGGCCTCTGAGCAAAATTTGTCGGCCGTTTCACGCCCTGAGTTGAATGGAACGCTGATGACCTGAGCTGTTAAAGAGCGTCCGTAAATAAATCAATCAAAAAAAAAAATCTAACTCTTTGATTTGAAAAAGAATATGCTCATTTTAAATGCAATTTAAACTTTTTTAAAAAAATGTTCCACTTTGAATAATTTCGGTGTTTATATTTTCAATAATATCATAAAGAAATGACAAAAGTTTGCTTTCACATCTCTTCCCTTCGCGTAGTCAAAAGACATTTCACTTCCCGAGTACTGAGCATTAGGAACATGATCTTTACCATACTGGTTCATAAATCTTTGAAAATAAGGTTGCTTTTCAGGTGAGATTGAGGAAAGGTAATTTGTAATATCATGGATTTTTTATTTGTTTATTTACGGACATCAGCGTTCCATTCAATACAGGGCGTGAAACGGTCGACGACAAATTTTGCTCAGAGGCCTCTTCTTCCAGGCTTGAGGTTCTTTTTCGTGCCGTAAATGTATGACACGGGACCCACGGCTTTACTTCCCTTCCGAAGGAAGCCATACTTAGGATTTTTCTATTGTTTTGTTACATGTTATTTTTTATAAGTTTCAGAAAGGGGTTTCTTAACGTTATAAAAAATTATCTTAAAATCCATAAACATACTGTATTCCATTGTAACTATATTTTGTTTCTAACACTCCCCAATTATCTCCACATTAATCGCTCTACTACTCTTCTCGGAACACTGTTCAGGTACAAATTGCTCAGTTCCACAGTAGCTGAGACTTAACAAAGGTGGGGAAAAAACAGCCCAATACTTCAAGGTATCCAGAGCTGGAGAATAGCTCGCAGTAGGCGAATGAAGTGCGAAGTGGAACAGTAAATACTCCAAGCCCATCAAGCCTATCTCACAAGATGGCAGCCTTGAGTGGTTTCGTATAAAGGTCTGGAATTTTTAGTAGTGGCTCTATAAAACTGAGATATAACCTGCACAAAATCATCTGTATACCTGGGCTTTCACGGTTCCATCACAGACAACAAATATTGGATGTCCCAGAATTCAACTACACAAACTGCAAGGATTGTGTAGGGGGCCTAGATGAGCATTTTCAGATAGGGAATTTTGGTTTGTGGTTTCCAAATGTTATACAATAGCATAAAATCTGTTGTCAGCACTGCACTGTAGTATTAGGTCCAGTAGTGTTATATACTGTAATAGAAGAGGAAGAAGAGGAGGTGGAGGAGGAGGAGGAGGAGGAGGAGGAGGAGGAAGTTCGAACCTCTAGCAAACTGCACTTTTTTATGTTTTGTTTTCGTGGTTTCCATTTTATTTGTCGTTCAGAACCACACGTTCACTCTAACGAATGAAAGAAAATAAATTGCAATGTGTTTAACGGTATGGCTGTAACAAAGTGACTCTAAACTTGCAAGGGTTGCAACTTGACTTTTCATTACCCAAGCGTTTTTCACCTTGACCAGTAATGTAAATTTTTTTTAATGGTGTTTAACGCCCGTTTTTACTACGGCACCACAGGCGGTGAACACAAATGATACATGAGATGAAATCATAAATTGGGAAAGGATTTTTTAAGGAAAGAAACGTTTCAGGCCTAAGTTTACGGTACCTTCCCGGCATTTGCCATTTATGAGGACTGAGGAAAACCTGGAAAAAACCTGTCAGGGAGGACGGTCCTGGCGGGATTCGAACCCCAGAATCTCGCTCACAAGTTCGTGCCTTAACGACCTCGGCCATCCGTGGTGGTGATGTACATGTAGAATTGTATGTGCAGATACATTTCATAATTAAGTAAATATTTCCCCCACTCTAGCCAATGATGATAGATATAGTAAGTGCTTAAAAGAAAAAATAAACGGCTTTCTCCAGAGTAAAGGATAAATGTACCCGAATGAAACCCAATATCTAAAAAAATCAAGTAAACTGCATTCTAGCTGTTCATCGTTGAGTGAAAACCAAATAAAAGAAAATTGGAGAATTAAGGGAGATACAAAAGTATTTTACGTGCAAAAAAAAAATAAAACAGAGATCACCAGAGATATTGTTCGATGTGTCGGCCTGCAACGTCCCTGCAAAGAAAGCATCTGCGAAAAAATTATCCTTGCACCCTCTCAAAAAGATCTGGAGTGTTACGAACCTCATCATAAGCAGCCAACACCCATGTTAGTAAATGCTCAGTAGTGTCAACTGATGATGCGTACATGAGGCTCTTAAGATGTCCCCATTAAAAAAAAATTAGGGGGATAGAGATCTGAAGAATGTAGTGGCCAATTTTCACGACTACATCTTCCAATCCACTGCCCAGTAAACACACCACTGAGATAATCTCGTACTTCTACGCTGAAATGCGGAGGAGCTTCATCGTGCTACAACCACATCGGGTGTTCAGAGGCGTCTTCCAAAAAACACAGACAAAACATGGGTGAGGAACTGAAGATACATGTGCCTGTTTAACCGCCTAGAAAGTAGATACGATCCAATTATTTGATTGGACACGATGCCCGCTGAATCTGTGCTGATCACCAGTCTCCACCATTGCATGTGTTGCTCATACTCCCATACATAGCTCTTCCTATAGTTCAGAGCTAGCCTACCTCGTCGGTGAAGAGAACCGAGAAAAAGAAGTAGTCAGGCTGTTCATTCTGTCTGTCCAAGGTCAACCTGCAGAACACCAGCCTGGGACCGAAGTCCGCTGGTCCCAAGGCCTGCACCTTAAGCAAATGATAAGGAAAGAGTCGCTCTTCGTGCAAGACCCGATGCACGATGGACTTTGGTATTCATGGCCCTGGCAATTGCTCGAGTGCTGGAGGAAGGTTACGCTGGTAAAACCCGTTCTTCAAAGGCTGGAGTACGACCCTTCGGTTTGCACCGGTATCGGATCTGTGTACAATTAAAGATCCAGTTTCCCGCAAACGTTGATGGGCACTTTGGAACGTCAAGGGATAAAGATGATATCTCAGTGGAAATCTATCGCTCTACAGCTACAGATGCACGTTCTCTTGCTTCCCCATAAATCAAATGCATATCAGCAAACTCGGCAAATGAAAATTCGTTAGCCATGTTACGGAACAACTATAAATAGTCTGTTGCATTTGACACACAAGCAGAAAATGGTCCATTAACCATGCGGCCACAGTCCCGAACGGTAGCGAAGAAAGCCGACTGCTTACGATTTCAGTAGTAGGGATTACTTTAGGTACAAACTTTCCTTGATGAGCATATAGATCTGTTAGCTCAGTTGGTTAGAGCTCCATACCAATAAGGCGGAAGTGGTGGGTTCTTTCCCCTCGCGTGTAAGCTTTTTTCTCCACTTGTGATCTTTTTAATAGAATGCATTTTACTTTTTCATAGGTTAAGTTAGTTTAGTTTAGGTTTAACAAAAAAAAAAGGTAGGTGCAAAAAAAAAAACAATAATGATAATGATAACAAAACAACAGTAATAATAATAATAATAATAATAATAATAATAATAATAATAAACCTCCACGCTAACACTTTATAACTCACACTGCCGTTCGTGCAGAACTCTGCTTTCTGCGATCCCGGCCGGTACTTCGGCTGCAGGACAGGGTCGGTTTGTAACCGCAAGACATGGTTTGTAACGCCAAGTCTCAGCAGAGATATGCTAGGTACTTCGCAATTGCGCAATTAACTTTGTAGCACTACTGAACTGTCATCTGCGACGTTCATACCCTCGCGGAACGAACAAAAACCGAAGTAGCAAAACCAATCATTTCAACTTCTCGTGTGCTGTATATTAACACTATCTTTTTCCGACTACTTAGGCAGGACGTGAATATTCTGAATGAAAATCTGATTCACACACTTACGTTGTATTGATTTATCAGCTCGGATATCCGATTTCGAAAAAGCGTCATAACTTTGAAAGTTTACAAAAGGGATCATCTAAATACTTATCACCGACCCCTCCATAATTCTTGATTGAATTCTCGGACACCTTATACGACACGCTATTGATAGCAGATGCCACCTCAAACCACGACAGTGTCACTCAGAAATGGTGAAACTTACTGGATACATTTTTATTTGTCAGGATCTCCCTTCAAATCCCACTCAATATAGTTCTACTGCCAATTTTTATTCAAAACTTGATTCTTCGGTGAACATTCAAGTGTTTGCCATTATTCTTGATGCTCCTAATAACGTGCCATGCTGATCTCTGTTGTTGATGCAAGACACTGATGACAAACGTTTCAAAGAATATCTAGAACACCTGTCCTCAAGAACTCTCGTCCTGCAGTGTAGCAACTGGAAGAGTCTTGAAGTAGGTTTGACAGCTACTGTGTAAAAATAATGAATGTCTTCTTGCCTAAAGTATTTTGTCATTTTGTTGATTTTTCCTTTCATTATTTTTCTTTTTCTCTTCCACTTTTGGAAAGCCCATTCATTACGCTTTGAGACAAACCACATCAACTTGCCTTTACCCTGCTTCCAGTTGCTTAAACAAAGTTTCCTTCATTTCACATCCCCCTTAGTTACGTAAGCAAAATGTATGTGTATTTTAATTAAATTCACTCACAAATTATTTTGTTTTGCTTCTTTTATTAAATGTGTTTTAGATTATTTTTTTCCCCCTTTCTTTCTTTCCCCCCCCCCCTAGATTTATTTACGGGTGCTCTTTAACATCTCAGGTCATCAGCGTCCCATTTAAATCAGGGCGTGAAACGACAAATTTTGCTCAGAGGCCTCTTTTTTCAGGCATGAGATTCTTTATCGTGCCGTAAATGTACAACACGAGACTCATGGCTTTATTTCCCTTCCAAAGGAAGCCATACTTATTATTTTTACGCCCGAAAAAATCCATCGGTCCTGGCCGGGATCGAACCCGCGATCTTGGGTTTAGGAGGCAAATTTGTTTTAGATGTTTGAACAAAAACAGCAGACTGTGAAATAGCAATTCACAGTTTAGCATGTATAAATAAGTAATTGAAAATTCATTATGTTAAAATCACTTTGCTTTTTAACTCGTTTATTGGTTGTGTTTTTCCCACTATAAATGAGGAACAAGTAGGACGCACATAAACTACATTAAAGTCTTTTGTGTCTCAGGCGCTTAACGATTTTTGAACACTTATTTCCAAAATCCAAACTTTCAATCCAGAGGAGAACCAGAACTGGAGTATAACTCTCCAATTCTGCACCATAAAATATGCACAGGTATAATCAATCTCGTTTAGAAGCAAGGTTGATATTTATTTATGGACGCTCTTTAACATCTCAGGTTCTAGGTCGATAGGGTTTGATATTTTGCATAAATTAAAATTTCCTAGTAGCTTAAAGCTGATAACTGCCCATCTTTTAGTTATCCACCTGAAAATCCCAAAATTGACTTAAGGCACATAAATCATGGAAGGATCTGTGTGTCTTGCATGGAATAAGGTTCAAACCCAGAGTATAACTATAGCAAATGCATTCCAAAACTGCAAACATGAATTAAAAGAAAAATATGACCCACTGGCTCTGTGGTAACTTGAGCAATCCCAACCAAGCTAACTTGAGCTTAATTGCAGTTTAGTGAAGGCAAATGGCGGAATCCCCATTAGCATTATCGTTAAACAAACGACAATCGAAAGAACTACGGCGACTGTGCAACCAAGGACATCTGCACGATAGAAAGTGCATTGAAAATAAATATTCACCATTCAGGTTTCACATGACTACGAACCAACAGATGTCGCAATACGACCAAAGCAAAGCGGTAACAGATATCCAGTTAAAAAAAAATGGACACAAGGAGAAAGGTCATACGCCAAATTTTTGAACGAAATGAAAAGTTACTGTTTTATGTGCTTATCTTCTGCAGCCAAACTTATTGGGTTAATCTAATCATAAATGGATGGCCTCGGGTAGCTCTATGCAGAAATTCATTGTGTTTTCTCTATCAATTTTTGAGGGCGCTGCCTCACTTATAGTAAGAACCAATTCACAACGAAGTAAGAACTGCATAAAAAGTTAATAAGTAAAGAAAATAAAAAGAAATCTGAAAAATATTCAAAAGTGTTTATAATATGAGCACCTGCATAAGCTGAAGATGTTCACTACAGGGTCATTGGAAGTATACATAAGTTGTAATATTTAAAATGAGAAAAGCTTATGATGGAAAGCCCTTGCCCGAGGATTACAAAGTGCTCGACTTGTAACGTTTTACTGTTTTGTGCGTCTGTTTAGCTATCCCACCACTTCTAATCATTCACTAAACATAAATAGCTCTATCAAATATATGGCTATTTTAAAATAATACGCCTAGGTATGTTCTATGTTGTATTTTAACATAATAATGATTATTACTGCTTCAGTGGTTTAAAAAAAAGTGTTACCGTGTTCCCCCCCCCCCTTAATTTCTTTTCAGTGCTCCACAGCAGAATCTGAAAATTAGTGCTTATGTTCACTTGTATTTAATCTTCGGGAGGTAATAAATTAATATGCCCTAAGAGTTGAGAAAATCACAAATAAATATTTTAGTATATATATATATATATATACATTTTTTTGCAAAATTAAAGGCTTATTTTTTAAACCGATAAAAGGCGAAACAACAATGAGGACAATAATGATAAAATGAGCTTCAGAAGCGGTGCACATCTGGTGTTTGAAGGATATAAAGACAACAGTTACTTTAAATTTGCATGATAATTATTGTCATTTAATTCTCCTTTGTACCGATCAAGTATTCTTCTCAGGTTTTAAATTACAGTTTAAACCATGTTACTCTGTTAGCCGTGAAGACTATAATTTACATAAGAAATTGAGAACAAAGAGTATTATCTACGGGTTTGAAATCTGATTTTATTGCCTATTTACCTAATTTCTAATGACTATATGCTTAAATTTGAATACATTGTTTCTATTTGGCAGTGAAAGGCGTCGATGTGAATGATGTTTATATAACTTACACTTTAGTTATAACTAAGAAAATGAAAGAAATTGTATACAGTGTACAATGTACACTTTAAAAACAGAGTTTTAAACATTATAAAAAAACTATGTACATAATAAAAGTATAATGTTTCTGTAAAAAACTACTCATTTCAAATTAATAACTGTAACTTTAGCGATGACTTCATTTCTACCACGTAACGCTTTCGAAAAAGCGGCTGAGGTCATTTTAGCATTACAATAATACATTAAAAATTATACAGTTATGGAGCATGTTAAAAATTACGACATTTTAAAATATAAAAATAAACTGAAAGAGTAACGAAATACTTATCTTAATACTAGAACAAGTGTTGAAAGTTTCACTAACCCATTAAGCTAACATTGCTTATACAGTGAGATTATTTGAGTTACGGGCCGGCTTATCGTGGTCGCCCCAACCGGAAAAAGAGAGTTAAGAACCGCTGCGTGTAAAGTTAGTATTTTTTATTTTGGTGTTTATATTGTTACTGAAAGCATAAATTATTCTGAATTTAGAACTGATAATAGTATGCACTATTATGTGTCATAAGAGATGTTGAAAATAATGCCCCTTAGTGGCATACATTGCCAGCATCTGCGTACTAATTTCCTGTATTTCATCTTAATTTTTCTTCCGTAAGAACACGGCAATTTGGGACACTTGGCACTGAGAGATCCCGTTTTTCGTAGCTTTATAACAAGTAGGCGAACAGTTTCTCTACTTGAAACCGATTACCAGGATATTTTCTTGTGAAGAGCTGTACTATTTTTCCGCAAAAAAATCCGTTTTCACATATGCATCGTACATAAATAATCCGTTCAATACTAAATGTTGTGGCACAATTAACAAAGAACAATTAGCATACAACAAAAGCACCGAGGAACACACGAAAGCACAACCACTCGATGACAAAGCCTTTCTCAAACAAACTACAAGTTGATACCTGCACATGTATCATACGACCTTGACGATTAGCTTTTCCTTGTGCGCAGCCGGACTCTGCCGATTCGTAACAAATAACCTGAATGTACTTGGAAAATAAGAGGATTTAGTAAAACCTCCATTTTTTCTTTCCAGTTACTACAGTAAAACAATTCGCAATATCAATGACAAATTCAGTGTTTTCATATACTGATAGAAAAATGACTCCATCTCGCACCCAATAGCCTGGAAAGGGTATTTAACAGTTAGCAGTCAATTATTCATGGACCTTAGCATTAACAAAGAGATTTAAATAGTTCTAAATGACAAACACACACACACACACACACACACACACACATCCTTAGCAGAATTACATGTGTTGACATTAACTACAATGCTTCTGATTGGAAAGTCTTCATAGGTTAAACGTTGTTGCAATTGTATATATTTTATATATGTACATATTTATTTAATAGCACATATAATCCTAAATAGACATGAAATAGAATTGAATGAAATACTCATAATTGGTTATTGTGAGGAGATTTCAATAAGTTTATTATTAAGTCAACACTTTGGATTTACAAAAATGTCTAATTGCAATTCATAAGGATCCTAGATTTTATATATTTACTAGTGATTTCGCGAAACCTCAAATTTGCTTGCTGATGTATAATTATTTGGGAAGGAGGGAACAAGATTGAAAAATAGTTTCAATAAGATTACTTTCAATTGTTGTTTAACTAAAACAAAAGACCAAAACTACAGATAGTTTTCTATGTAGTTTCAAAAACTTGGGTTGTAATATAAGTGTGAAATTTTTAAAAATTTTATCCCAGTCATCTCTCTAAAATGTTGGTAATTTCATTAAAGAGCAAAGTGATACATTTTGTCAGGAAATACAGGAAATGAAAAAGAGGTATCAAGACAAATGGAATACGAATATGATGGCTGGTTACAGTTGGGTGCTAAAGGATATTTCCGGGTGAATTAGCAAATATGAGGCAATCGAAGAGGCAGAAAATTAATTCCTAGGATGCATTTAATGTTAAGGCAAAAATGAATTGTTTTTATACTTAATTAATCTTTATGTTTCGAGACTTAATTTATTGTTGCCAAAACATACATATTAAATATTAAATGTTCCATTTTTTCGTGCATTTTTCTAATTTGCGAAAAATGCCTGAGAAAAACTTAAGTGTATTCTGGATTCGGCGTAAAAACCTGTTATCTACAGCACCAATTTGTTAGGTGATCTTAGAAAAAGTGTTATAATGCATACCAGGTGCACACGGCTAAACGTACAGTGAAATTAAAAGCAATGGCAGTTTTACAGTTCACTATTTGGCATGTTTTACCCGTTACGCGCTAATTAATATACAAATTAGATGCAGTGAGTGAATAGGTGAGTTGTAAACTTAAAACAATACCTGAAATAAACCACTTCGTTTCATCTCCATTCGGTACTTCAGTTACCCTTCCGAGCATTTTTCTGCAGCACTGTATTTTTGTTTGCTTTTCCTTAGTAACTTAGGTACCCTTGAAATTTTATTTCTGGGAAGTGAATCAGCAATTCCCGTTTAAACGATTGCCCGCAGCTATTGTGATATTGCAAACTGAATAATGAACCATAACCGGTCTCTTGCAGTGCTAATTTTCCTGTAGAGGTTATGTACAAACAATGTTACTACCTGGAAATCGTAACATAATTTATGTAACTCACCTTACAGCTCCAGACAGGTCGAGGAATGTATTTACAAACAATAAACACGTTCAAGCTGCCACATAAACTACACACGATATACCGAACGGATAGTCACAGGATACACTTAAATGCAGCTTATAAGCGGAATGAATGGGAGAAGCTGAGGTCAGCTGGAGTGGTATTCGACCCTCAGCAAGCGTGACATCAAGCGGACTAGTGTGGAACTACTAGCTCGACGTTAATCACCGCCTGCGTTTGAATGCAAGTCATGAGTGCTTTTATTTTAGAACTAGAAGCATCGGCGTCATAACTGTCTTTTGGGTGGGGTGGGACAGTCAGGTGTTTAAACCTTTGTCGGAAAGAATAGTCATGCATATATTCACAAATTAGGTCCTGCATTACACCCAATAAAAACGATTATTGTTGTTGTTATTATTATTATTATTATTATTATTATTATTATTATTATTATTATTATTTACAGTTTTTATTCGCGTAATCTTCATTTCAAAATTCTTTAAATGGAATAAGGGATGATTTTCACAAAAACCGCTATAGGTAATGTTGTGGACAAATATTGCTCACAAATATTATTAAATCAACCTTGTAGATTAACTTTGTAAAATGACACTCGTTAGGTCAATCAAATCTTTTTAGAGATATCTTAGTTCTTGAGAGTGCCAACGGTTTCAAACGAAGCTTCTTTATATTTTCTGTACAGTCATTATCATCACAGATAAAAACTTGTCATAGACAAAAATTCTCCTAAACAAGTGCTGCCACGGTATTTATTTTTAATTCCCTGAATGTTCAAGAAAGGAAGATTATTCGCTTATTTCTCCAAGGGGCAAACCAAAGTATTTTATTCCAACGAATAGACTACTAGCTCCTTCAAAACGTTGTTCTGACAGCTCACCCCGTATTTCAAGGACGAAATCGTATGGGGGTTGTTTAATAAAGAATGGCCATAATTTTGTAAACCATAATTCCCGCGCTAAAATATAACCTTATAATATTTCATTACCTTAACGCATAATGTGTGTGTTACTAGTTTCATTGTTGTCACTTCCGGCTCCCACCTGTGAGAAGTGTGCAAGAGAGACATATTCAGTTCCGCCTACAGTAAAATGAAGGTAACACGCCACGAACACTATGCTTCTTTGAAATTGTGCTTTCGTCTCAACAAATCTTCAGTCGATGCCAATGTAATAAGAGGCCTATGGAGAGTTTCTCCTTTCCTATAACACAGATCGATGGTACTTTAAAATATTTAGAGATGGAAGGCTATCAGTTTCAATGGAAGTTGGTCCTGGGGCTCTAATTTGTGCTCTAATGGAATATCGCTGCTGTCACTGTGAGAGAAGATTGTCGAATTAAGAACTCTTTCAGAAATTCTGAAAATTTCACTGAGTGTCTTCAACACATCGGTAAGCGAAAAATTGCACATGAGACGTGTTAAGCATAGCGAGTTATAAGAATGCTGATTCCAGAACAAAAGAACGTTCGCTTACAAGTTTGCATGTAGATTGAAGATGATGTTACAGGAAGATGCGGAGTTTCTTTCGAAGATATGCTGATGAAAGCATTTCGAATCTGAGAGCAACATTAAAGCCTACGTGAAAATCTCCATCGTCGCCAACAAGGGCGTATTTTCGTATGGGGCATGTCCCAGGGCAACAACCTTTGGGGGGCGCAAATTATTTAAAGATTTTTTTTATGGTCCCATATGTCAGTTGTGATAAATTATTTTTTGTTTGCTATCATGACTATTGGAGATGTATATCCAAACAATGCATAATTATTTAAATGTAAGGTAACAATATATATATATATATATATATATATATATATATATAGCCATTTAGCGTCTATCCATACATATTGTCTGTCGCACACGTGTGCCGCAGAATTTAAGTTTACAATTCCCTTATTGTTTTAGCGCGCCCAAATCATGTTCCTTGAAAGCACTTGACTCAAAAGCAAGTAACATTTGTTTTATAGCTTATTCTTTGTCGACTTACATGTAAAATAAGTGAATTAAAAAGAATTTGTTTGGCTATTGAAAAGTTGTTTGGTTCCATATTGCTTTGTTTTTAATGCCTTATTTTTAGAATAATAATTTAAAAATATTTCATTGTTGATGCGCTTTCTGAATCACATGCAATCATTTGTCGAGCAAGTAAAAAGAAAAAAAGAAATTCATTGTTGTAAAAAGGTGTATCATTTTAATATAATTATTGTCAACAGTTCGAGTGGAGAAGAAATTCTATTTGCGCACATTTCGAGGCGGGCGAGTGTTTGTGATTGCTGCGGTAGTCCTGTGCTTACACTTAATTTCATTTTCATAATATGTAATATGTGGAAACGTTTAAATGGAGCTGGATACAGAAAACAGTAAAAACTTAAATTAGAAAAGGAACAGAAAATTCTTAATTCGATACCAATAGGATATTTTAATCACACGATATAAAGAGTGTTCTTTCAGAAACTTCACTATTGAGTGATGCGACATCTGTTACAACTAATTATGATAGTAAAAATGAAAAGGGCTATTTTTTATTCATCCTGTTAAATCATATACACGTATAAAGTAAAATGATATAGGACGTGTTAATAGTTTGAAAGAAATCAGAAGTAAAAGGAGAAAAGAAAATATGCACACAAGGCTTAAATATATACAAACTTAGCTATAGAATGATACCTTATATCTGTCAAAGTTTTCAGAAAATCTTTGAATTCACACAACATTCAAAACCATACAAAGCTAGTAATAATATACTAAGTAATCACATGCTATACCATTGAATAAAATAAATCTTTAAAAACCTGTTCAGATACCCTAGATCAAATAATTTATCAAAAGCAAAATATATGAACTAACCTCAACAGTTTTATTAATATAGATAACTATTTTGATAAAATAAAGTTTATTTCATACAGTGTAAGTACCATCATTATTATTTAGAAACTCATTTAATGAGTAGAAACAGTGATCAAATAAATATGTCAGTATGCCTTTTTAAATAAGGTTAACTTTTCAATTTCGTTAATTTGGAGCGGTAAATGTCAATAATAAGCTATGTCAAGGTTTGACTATTACACCGACAGTGCAATCAATAAAAGTACTCACTATCCTGCGTTATAGGAAATAAACGAAACTAGGGGAGAGTGTACTTTGAGACCAACGTTTTTACTGCCACGGGTCCCGCCAGTACGCTGTTACCACATCCCGTCACTCGTTAACAGTCTTCAGCGGCCGCACTCCAAGATCATTCATCAACTTCTTCCTGCTCCTCCATGATTTAAAACATATTTTACACTCCATATTTATCTTTGGTACAGATAAAATTTTATGTGAATGACAAAAACTCACATGTCATTATATAATTGAACATATTATCTTAAATATTTTCTACAGTTATGATTTCAAAATTATTGTAATGGTGGCAAATTTGCTTTAACTGCGCAGAACTCACGTAGTGTCATCTAGCGGTAAAAATCATAAGCTGGAAGTGGATGCATTGGCGCGAAGGACTAGGTGTATGAAAACGACGGGTACGCGTAGGAAAATGTACACTTTTGATCATAAAACCCTACAGAATCACTTTTGTGATGAATGATACAAAGCACAGCCACTACTTTTAATAAAATATATATTTGCATACGAAAAATTAGAATAATTTCTCAAAGTTTGTTTTTCAGTTTTAATACTGTGCATCGCTATTGGCCAGACTAATTTAGGTCCATGAGTGTATCCCTGAATGTTTGCCAAGGGCTACATTCTTAAAAGAGTATTGCAAATAAAGTGTACAATGTTAATGCATTTGATAAAGTCTTATAAAACTACCTGGGGGCTCAAGTTTTCGCACAGAAACTAATACACATACTTTCTTGTTTGTTTCCTCAAATATCTCATATACCATCACAACTCACAGAACAATACAAATAAATTCTTACTTTTATAATTTGTTTTTAACGATATTAGCAACGACTTCATTTGCTAAGTTTCGGATATCATTACATAGTACACAGTTGGTGTAATTTTGTTCCTTATGGAGCCACTTTGTAAATTTTGTTCGACATTTCAATAACTTCATGAACTTTTTCTCATTTTCACATGACCTGTAGTAACCTGTTTTTGTCTAACAAGATATTTAAGACTATTAATATAATCAGCACATACTCTTAAGTCTCTCTTTTGCCCTTCTGTTTTAATTTTTGACAACTCAATTTCATTGCTTAATATGCCTTATATTGCAAGAGCAGATCACATTTTGTAATTTCTAAATTTTCCAAAAATGTAATCCTTTTTCACGGAGGCTATATTTGCTTTAGTTGCTAACGTTTTAGAGAGGGAACTGAAACTAGGTTGTGCAATGACAGCTTACTCAGTTAAACCCAACAACAAGGGAAAACCAGCACCAGTTTTCTTGAAACGGTATTACTTGCTCTGTCAGCTGCTGATAAACTACCGGGCTTCCAGAAGAGGTCTTTACCAGTCGCACAGGGTTTTGCATCTCGGCCAAGGCCGTCTTCCTCCCCACCAGGGCCGCTGCCTGCCTGTCCTTGAACTTCGAGCATTCACCAGTCTACAATCTTGTACGAAGATAAGAAAACAGCTGACGACTTAAGAGTAATGTATTTTAGTGTAAATGTTTTTATAAATACAAATCAGTCCTTCGCATTCAAGGGAAAATTATTCGCAAGTTCCCTGAGCAGTTGTGTCCTTTCAGAACCACAATTCATGATCTTATGAACACACCTGGTTCAGTGCAAAACATGAAACACATGCAAAGACGTAGAGTTTTGACAAATTAGTTGAAACTGGCGCAAATCTTAAACGTTCGAAAACAAATCTTATCAAAATTGCACAACAGGTTGGGGTTTCAGTGTCTTTTGCATATACAGCAACAAAATTGTAAAAACCAAACGTTACAAGTGTCCATTATCTACGACAAGGTGATTCCGTAGCTCGTGTGCGTTATTACTTTTTTCATCACTGACTGAAGGATTAATCAAGCCATAGCGCGTGTACTTTTCAGAAGAGGGTGTTTCCACCAAAGTGGTTGTGTCGAAGTACAGGAGCGACCGGCTGTGGCACGTCCAACTGCCGAGCGCATAACCTATGTGATCGGTAAGGACATATTCTGGAAGCCCTGTAGAAAATTCTTTTGGTAGAATGATATGAACACATTATGTATCAGTCTCAGGTAGAATTGGATTGCACATTGGAAAACTGTTACTAGGCATCGGCTGCCAAGTTCCCTTTAGCTCTGAGACGTCCCAGATCTGTAAACTGTATAAAAACTGTGGTTTACTAAGTATGCTAATGACTAGATCCAAGAATGTGAGAAGAAAAAACTTATTTTAGTGTGTTATTTAAATAATTTAAACTTTTAAATCTGATGATTGGAACCAGAGTGAAGCACGAAAGTTTCACTTGCCGTTTTCCTCCTCGCTATTTAAACATGAAGCCTATGACTGAAGTCCTTGACACTTAAAACATGATTGAAAGTCGTTAACTGTTTCTTCATCTCCACTCCTCTCTCTCTTTAATTTCCAGTGTACAACGCACATTATCATACAAATAAACTTCAGCAAACAATGAAGCTAATATACCTAGTTATAAAATGCAAGTGATCAACGATAGCTTTGTACCATTTTTTCCTCCTTCCCCCATATTGAGGCTTTACGTCTACAACACTCTGCGTTAGAATTATTATCAAGACCAACTCCAATCCTCAGAACATAAAGCGGATGTCGGTATTACACAAAATGGCGGCGATCAAGGTTTTGGCGTGCTAATAAGCGCTGGTTTTGTTTGTTACAGGTTTATAATTGAAAGTAAATCAACAGTAGCGTATTAGTTCTTTTCTTTTTCTTCTCTCTCTCGCTCTCTCTCCTAAATTAATATTCATTTGGTGAAATTACTGCAGGAACTTGTTTAATAGGAAGGTTTAGTACCATAAGGGTCGCACCTGTTTTGTGCCGGTTAAAGGAGAAGTGAATAAAGTGCAATTTTGAAGTTCATGATAAATCTGTAATGTGTATTAAATATTTCGAACCGGAATTGGTGATTAGGGAGAACATTTTTCCTGTGCAAAATGGTGAATCAATTCGTGTTCCTAGAAACAATCCAATATTAACAAATGATGTTTACCCCACAATTTTCCCTAATCTACCATCATATGTAAAAATGAGGCTTAGCAATGGTAGGAAACGTCTGGAAGCAGATGTTATAACACGTTACGACTTTTTTGCAAGTGAGGTTAAGAAAAGACAGGTACACCGGTTTATAACTACTGCCAAGAAGGACTATATCCTTTTGATTAAAATAGACAATAATAAATATGATGATGTCTTAAGACTATTAAGTTTAAGGTATCCAGTAATTGGGAAGTAATATAGTTTTTAAAGAGTTATGCTTGCCTGAGGAGAAGTTCAGTTCGATCTTAAGAGTGCAATGGAAGCAGGAGTTAAATGTGCCAGAAGGAGAAATTTGGATAATATGCCTTGCTAATTATAATGAAATGATATCTCGCTAATTGAAATAGTTTACCACTAGACAGATGATTTGGATGTACAGAAATCTGGTAATATAAAGTTTGCATTAGAACAATTGAAGCTTTCTTATGCAAATAAAATTACAAATTCTGCAGAGCATTTGATGTGAGCTCCAATTTTTTCTTACATACGCATAAGACAAATGGTATTTGGCATTACATTTTCTTTTCCAGTAGTAGTTTAAATTATTTGTTCTATTAGTAGAGAGCATTGTGATTAGACATAAATGGCTAACCATGTTATATTTATATGGCTTTACAAAAGCAAATCTGCATATAGGTGCATGTGTGTTTAAATGATCCATTAATTTTGCACTGCAGCAAATTTGCTTAAGACCTGCACGGCGCGAACTCGTGAATGGTATGTCAGGAGTTCAGTTCCCACCAGGACCGTCCTCCCTAACAGATTTCTTCCAGATTTCTCTCATAAATGGCAAATGTCGGGGAGGTACCTAAACTTAGGCCTGGAACACTTCCTTTCTTTAAAACAAAATCATTTCCCAATTTATCACTTCATCTCATGTATCATCAGTGTCCACGTCCAATGATGCCTTTACACCAATAAAAATACTTGATTACGTTATCCTTATTTATGCATGTTGATGGTGCTCATATTTCCACTGCGGTAAATGGTAAGAGCAGTCATTATTTAATCATTTTTTGTGCATGGTTGGTTTTATGTAAGCCGAATTCATATTATTTTATATTTTGTTTACATATTGTGGCATATACGGGAATGACAATGTGGGTAAATTCATTGTAAGATTAAGTTCGTTAAGAAGCAGAAATGGCGGTTCGGGAAGATTACATATATGTCAGCAAAATTAGTCTGCGCATTCGCAAAATGCAGAAACGTGCTCTTTAACGATCTAAAGAGAGAAACGAGAGTAGAAGCCTCGAGGTGAGCGATTGTCACCGTCTCTGCCGGGAATTCATCTTAGTTAATATCCATCATGAATGTTACTATTAACTATTATTTATAAAGATAATCTTATTAATATTTGTCTAAATAATATATGTATTTACAGTGAATAGCTAAGCCTAATGTTTACTCAATATAATCCCTTTTAGAGTCAGAATGGGTGGGATTTATTTAGATTAGTGTTTGAGTCATGTTCCCAGTCCCCAGTCACGGCCCCAGTTCGTTAAATTAGGTAAGGAATGGTATTTTAGAGAATGGAAGCAAGGATGTATCCACATATGGTGGAGGTACCGGTATGTAAATCGTTTTTAAAGTAGATTACTGACTTAACAGTGGTACTCGCAGGATAGTTTTCTCTTTTAGATTGTATGAGTTAAAGTCGTTGTTATAACAGACCAAGGCTATGACGTAGCATAGGTTAACTTGATTATTAGGTTTTGCTTTTCACGTTCTTTTAGTAACTAAATTTTGGAGTGGTTTTATTTTGGCTACGAATATTGGTAATTTAAATTTTGGCGGTTGGTATGTCTCCTCTCTCATCAACTTTCCCTTTCCTTTACCTCGTCTCTATTCTTTTCGTTTTTCTTTCTTCTTTTCTGTTTTTCTAATGTTTCAGTTTCCTTTTCCTCATTGTTTCTCATTTTATTCTCTCTGATTTTCTTATTATTCTTCAAAACTTTGCTTTTGCTTCTTTCCTTGTATGGCTGGTCTCAAAAGGGGAAAGGGGGGGAAGAAACAAAAATAATTAATTAGGGCTTCTTGTACATTTTAAGGAATGAGCTGCAATACTACAGTGCACTTTGTCTTATTAACAGTAATTACGGCGTGATTATCGGGGAATAGTTTTCTTTCAGGATTTTGGTTTCGCTCCAACTAACTTACACACATAAAGTACAAATATAAAGCGTTTTATTATTTAATGAGTTATATATTATTGATATATTTACAGTTTCATTTGTGATTTGATTGCACATTTGTCTCATAAATTAGGTTCACATTTAGGTTGTGATTTAACGATAGGAGGTGTAATGATGATAGTATAAGTGGTGTAGTCTTAATGTATAATTTATTTTATTAGTTAACAGCGCAATGATTCATTGTTTGCGATTTAAATGTGCAAGTATGTTGTAAGTCTCAATAATAAAGGTAATGATAGTAACGATCTGGAATAATTACCGTTTCTTTCGAAATTTAACACCACATTGGTGTAAAACCTTAATTTACTTTGTGATTTAACAGTTCATTTGTTTTTGGTTTGGTTTATTTACGGGCGCTCTTTAACATACCAGGTCATCAGCGTCCCATTCAATTCAGGGCGTGAAACGGCCGATACATTTTGCTCAGGGGCCTCTTCTTTCAGGCTCGAGCTTCTTTTAAGTGCCGTAAATCTTAGACATGAGACCCATGACTTTACTTCCCTTCCGAAGGGTTTTTTACCCCCCCCCCCAAAAAGCCATCAACCTGGCCGGGATTGAATCCTACAATCTTGGGTCTACGAAACAACGACGATTATCACTAGATCACCAGGATCGACTCGTGTATATTACAAATCTCAATAAACCGTTTAAAGATAATAATATAATGAGCTAGCGATAATGTGTAGTTTTTTATTTAACAATGCTTATATGTTAAAATTCCTATATATAATTTAATTGCTTATTTAACAGCGCAAATACGTTAAATTTTTTCAATAAGAAATGCTATGATGATACTATACTGAGATATTTAACATTTCTTTTATAATTGGACAGCATATTTTTGTTATAACTTTTCTTCACAGTTCAATTTGTGATTTATCAGTGCATTTCGTAAGATTTTCATTTTCAAGTATGGTATATTTTTATGCAGTCTAAGAAAAGCGAATAGGCAAAAGTAGTATATGTTTTTTGATTTAGCTGTTCAGCCCGCATTCTAACGTTGAAAGTTTTCTTATAAGAAATGTTTGATATTTAACAATCTTGTCTTGTGACAGCGTTACATCATGGTGTAACTTAGGCTTACAACAATAACCGACAATAGTTTTCCTTTCTTGTCCTAATTATGGCTTGTTCGTATGTGTAAGATGCTTTTTGTTTATGTCGTGGCCAAGATAAGTTTTCAAGGTCGTTGTTAGTAGAACAGGGCTAGACGTGTTGGGGATGGACATGGTGGCTACAATGTGCCTGTCGATGCAGAGAGAAGTGAAACAGTGTTAAAGATGTGGAGATTTACTGGATAGAGTGCATGCAAGGCGATGTTGCTACAACGTACTTGTCGGTGCAGTCGCTCCAAGCTAATGAAGATGTCGGTATGTGTGCTGTTGAATGTATTTGTTTCAGCTTAGATTAGCATTGTCACTAAGAAGTGCATGCCAATGAAGGTAAATGATACAGACTGAGAATATAAAAATTAATAACATCGTATAAGTTAGTTTCAGCATAACTCAACTGTATTATTATTATTATTATTATTATTATTATTATTATTATTATTATTATTTCGGCATGGTCATTAAAATATGTCTGACAGGGGGATGATCTTTAAGACCTGAACATATTATTTTAATGATATATTCATACATGGCCAGGGCTCATGATGTCGGTCTAGTGGTGTAGTGGTAACTATAATTGCCTCGTAAACCCAAGATCGCGGGTTCAATCCCGGCTAGGGTCAATGGATTCTTTGGGGCGTAAAAATCTTCAGTATGACTTCCTTTGGAAGGAAAGTAAATCCCTGGTCCCGTGTCGTAGATTTACGGTAGGAAAAAGGACAGTACAAAAAAAATACATAAACATATTTAAATTTCTTAAATAAACAACCTTTAAAACCAAATTCCTAGAATAAAATCCAGTTAAAAAGGAACTCCACACAACACAAAATTAGAAAATATAAAACAAGTAGGTGTTAGAGGCATAAAATAAGTTATACCTCCTATAACACGAATATCTTGAAAATTACTCCAAGCCTGAAAGAAGAGGCCTCTGAGCAAAATTTACCGTTCATTTCACGCCCGGAATTGCATGGGAGGTTGATGATCTGAGATGTTAAAGAGTGTCCGCAAATAAAACAAATCAATCAACAGGGTTCGTGATAATGTTTTGCCTTATGATGCTATTTATTATTTTACAGCTAAGTATATCACGAAGTCGCAAAATTGAGAATTACGCCTGATTAGGAACAGAATAATATTAAAGCAAAGAAATAAAGAGCGATAGAGAAGAATCTCTATTATATAAACTAATTTGCTCTTATCTACCGGCAGATTATGTAGTTTGTTTGCCTGCTAATATAGAAACAATCGTCTGTGTATTTAGTTCATACTTTGATCTAGTAGTAGCTATTTACGGGGCAATACTTTTATGCACTGATGTGGGTTTTGGTGTAGTATTAATTTTGATGTAGGCTGTGTGTGTTTATATGTTGGTAAATACTTAGTAATTACTTTGTAATGTGCACAATAGGCTTCCCTTTTGAATAAAAATGGATATTGGTTATATTGAACATTATTAAAGTTTAGGGGTTTTTCCCCCAAATTTTAATGTCGCCTTCTTTTGAGAATACTTTTTGTGTAGTCATTTAAGGTTCACTGTACAGCTAATTAAACAATTTTAGTCTTCTCAGTTTCTTTGAGGGTTTATTATTGTCTAGCGTTTATATACGAATCCTGAATATTGTTTAATTTTCATTTGTAAATTGTTACAGTACACCATTGTATAATCAGAGACAATTGAAGGCCGCTCTATAAAAGAAGATTCAGTCCAGTTGTCCTCTGCATCGCTGCACTGTACAAAGATGGTGGCAACATTCAAAGTTTAACCCGAGGCAATAGGCGACCTCAAATCATCAACAGTGGTTCCTGTATCCGGCTTTAGGATTGGGCCCGCTCTAAAGCATACAAGCTCTGCAGTGGCTAATAAGTTCTAACTTAGTGCGGTAGTCTTCACATTATGTGTACGTCTTCAGTGTAGTGTAGTGTTACTTTACTGTGCATTGTTTTACATTTGGTTTTTTAGAACCCAGTGATGCCAGAGATATTAGAAGATATTATAAAAACCAGGACCGGAACTCTATTTGCAATATATATATATATATATATATATATATATATATATAAAGGTGCAAATGTTTATACACTATTGTTATTATTATTATTATTATTATTATTATTATTATTTTTAATACTCAGAAATTTAATTTATTTTGTTTCTGTATCATTTTCTGTACACAATCGACGAGGCAAATGTGGCATATAGAGGAATGACAATGTGGAAAAATGCATTGTAAGAATAAGTTCGTTAAGAAGCAGAAATAACGGTGGAGAAATGTTACATTAGCAACATTAGAGTCTGCGCATGCGCAAAATGAAGAGCTGTGCTGTTTAACGGTCTAAAAAGAGGGACAAAAGTGTAAGTTCGAGGTGAGAGGTTCTGCTATCATCCCTCCCAGGAATCCATCTTAGTTAACGTTTGTATTTTCCATTAATACCTAAGCCTGATATTTCCTCAATATGATGTCGTTTAGAGTCAGAATGGGTGCGGTTTATTTATATTAGCGTTGTGAGTTACGTTCCCAGTTCCAGTCACGCGGTCCCAGTTTGCTAAATTACGTATAGAATAATATTTTAGGAGAATGGAAGCAAGGAGGTAGCGACAATATGAGAAATATTGTTTGTAAACAATTTCGTATACTTAAAAACCATCAAAATATTTTCTAATGATAATTAATATCTTATGAACATAATTAGCATAAAATATCGTGTTTACTGTTGGCAGTAGTAGGGCGATGACGGCCTTAATTTTTTCTGCACTGAGGTCTGGGTAGTGGAGTTCGTCTTGTTACTACCCACTTTGTTGCTCTAGTACTTTTACTGAGGGTAAAGTGGAGATACACTATGGGATTTGCTTGCAAAAATTTAACAAAGTACACGCAGCAGCATAAACCTGGAGTGTACTACTGCTACTGCTGAATTTAGATTTCACTCTTATGTACATGACTAAATAAATATACATAAAAAGGCAGGGAGACTAAGAGGAATTTCACCTCTGTGTAAACAATGTTCAGGGAATATTCAAGACTAACCTACAAGGACATTGAACTGCATTAGCAATTAGTTAGTCGAGTGTTTCAATAATCTTTCATGTGCACCTTCGTGTAAAAAAATTCTTCAAGATAGGTAGCCCAATTCGAGTAAGTGTTCATATCTTCAATATAGTAACTGCAATTAAATTAATTGAGTGATGCGCCGTCTGAGCGCGGCTGCCACAACCGAAAAAGGGAATTAGAACCACCGCGAGTAAAGGTCATGTATTCATTTTAGTATTTATAGTTTTACTGAAAGCATAAAATTATAGTGTTTTTTTTTTAAACTGATGATTATAATAAGCACTTAGCTATGTTACAAGAGATTATGAAAATGATGCTCCTTAGCAGTAATACATTGCCGGCATTTGCGTAAGAAATTCCTGTATTTCATCTAACTTTTCTTCATTCAGAGCACGGCGGTTCAAAACGCGTTTCTTGTTATTGAGAGCTACTGTTTCTTGTAACTTTTTAACAGGTTGGGAACAGTTCTCTGCCTGGAACACGATTATCAGGATAATTTCTTGCGAATGCCTTACCACTTCTGTGCAAGAATCCATTTTCATAAATGTATAGTATAAAACTAACAATTAGCACACATTTGTTTACACACAGTGAAAGCACCAAGTAAAACACGAATGCCGGCAAAGCCTCTCCCAAACTAACTACAAGTTGCTAACAATATATGCATTATAGGCTTTGGACTAGCATTTCCAAGTACGCAGCCACGCTATGCTGACCCTTAACTTAAATAACCTCATTGTATTTACATGGCTTTTTCGCACTTATTGACGGCCTCACAATTTGGTCTTAATGCACAATCAACGGCATTGTCAGTGTATATTCTATTATCATATTTACATGACGAAAACACAATCATTCTCTGTTCTATATTCCTGTTTACTCGCAAATGCTGTTAGCGAATTCGTCAGTCTCTTGACATCTCTGACATCTCCTTTGTCAGTTCTTTCTATTCCTCCCTCTCCCTTGCTATCTTAAAATTTTTGCTTTCCTCTCTACTTCCCATCGCCACTGGTGGCCGAGGTCGTTAAGGCACGGACTCGTGAGCGGGAGGTCTGGGTTCGAATACTGCCAGGACCGTCCTCCCTGAATGAGGTTTACCCCAGGTTTTCCTCAGTCCTCATAAATGGCAAATGCCGGAGAGGTACCCTAAACTTAGGCCTGGAACGATTCCTTCCTTAAAAATAAATCCTTTCCCAATATAGCATTTGATCTTATGTATCCATTGCCATTGTCTGTGGTGCCTCTGTAGCAAAAACGGGCGTTAAACTTCATATATTCATTCCTTTGTCAGCTCTTTCTGTTCCTCCCTGTCCCTTGCTATCCTAGACTAGTGCTTTCCTCTCTCCTTACTCTCGATCGCCCATCTGAGTTTCTGCCGCATCGTCCCCACCTTCCTATTAGGGGTCCGTATTGCCTGCACACTGCTGGGAGCTGGAGAAATGGCTAGTCAGATTAGTCGGAGATGTGCTGACAACGCAACTATCAATGTTTGCTTTCGTTAACGCAATGAGAACGGGCCGCCGTAAGTATTTGAATAGATGATGTACCTGCGTAATGTTTTACTTGGCAGATCAAGCCCTTCTCCCCCAGCCTACGTCGCTAGCAATCTTTCCAGCTCTCAACACTTTTGGGGTAACCTCGCCCCATGGCCTTTCCATTTCCATTTAAAACCGATAATAATAAGAATTAACCTGTGTTGTAAGAAATGGCGAAAATGATGCACCACAGCTGCAATATTTTGCCGGAATTTGCGTAGGAAACGTTTGTATTTCTATTTAAAAACAAGGCGGGCCGGAACACGTTTCTTATCATTGAGAGATTTTTCTCTCGTAAAATTGTAACCAAAATCTCCCTAAAGCTGTTTACATGTGCACATGCATTAAATGGCTTTGGCGATTGGCTTCTCCCACAGGCAGCCGCGCTCTGCTAACTCGCAACTCAAATATCCTTTTTTTTGATTGATTTATTTACGGACGCTCTTTAACATCTCAGGTCATCAGCGTCCCATTCAACTGAGGGCGTGAAACGGCCGACAAATTTTGCTCAGAGGCCTCTCTTTCAGGCTTGAGGTTCTTTTTTGTGCCGCAAATGTACGACACGGGACCCACGGCTTTACTTCCCTTCCGAAGGAAGCCATACTTAGGATTTTTACGCCCGAAAAAATTCATCGGTCCTGGGCGGGTTCGAACCCGCGTTTTGGGTTTAGGAGGTAAGTATGGTAACCACTACACCACCAGGACTGACTCAAATCTCCCTATTGTATTGTTTTGATCATATTTAAACATGGTTTTCATCCATATTAAATTACCATTTCATAATGTTTTATAAAAATTAACATTTTTATTTTTTTATTGCAGATTATCACCACAGTAAGCTGTTTATAGAGGGACGAGAGGCTATTGAGATTGCACGATTGCAAGGTATGACATAAGCAGCGAAACAACATGAACTTTCGAATGGCATTGTGGATACAGTTTTCCTTCAAAATGATGGAAATGCTTTAACCTACGATTCCTCAGCATATAAAAGGCAGATGTTCAACTTGAATAAGGCCATCACTTTTACGTCCTTAATCCTTTTGCTTATGGGTTATGAATGTACGAAATCAAAGCAGGAGCTTTCCAAAATATTACAAATCGTATTCGTGAAGCATGTGAAGCTATTTCAGATGATGAGCTTATCAACGACACATTGCTTTGAAATGGATGATGACCATGTTGAATTAAGATAGCGGGCACAATATTCATATGTCATACCATGTCTACATACCAAATAAATGCTATTCAGAATAAAGCATTATTTCATGAAAAAGGATCGAAACTTTATGTGGTGTAATATTAATAATAATAATAATAATAATATACTGATTATTACATCTGAAATATTTAATATAATATGTTTACATAGATAATATTATGTTCCATCATGTTTGCAATAAATAAGAACATTTTAAATACTGACAATGACTAAACTACGAGCCTGTAACAGAGGTGCATATTTTAATGGATTTACAGGCATCTCATAACAACACTTTTCCAGTCAAAATATCTTCCATAGTATTCCTCTGAAGCTTCTCACAAAGTGTGTGAAAAGCTTCAGTCGGTCCTGGCGGTGTAGTGGTTACAATACTTACCTTCTAAACCCAAGATCGCGGGTTCAGACCTGGCCAGGACCGATGGATTTTTTCGGGCGTAAAAATCCTAAGTATGGCTTCCTTCGGAGGGAAGTAAAGCCGTGGGTCCCATGTCGTACATTTACGGCACGATAAAGAACCTCAAGCCTGGAAGAAGAGGAGTCTGAGCAAAATTTGTCGGCCGTTTGACGCCCTGAATAGAATGGGACGCTGATGACCTGAGATGTTGAAGAGCGTCCGTAAATAAATAAAATGAAAAAAAAAAAAGTTTCCTCTCGGTTAAACCACGTGATTTTGTAACTTTTCGCCTTGAATTCCACTATAACGACTCGGGAGTTTTTCTAGGCGTTTTAAGGAAGTAATTATGTACCTACACAAGGAAGCTAATGCGGCCTAATATAAGCAATAACCTTGGAAGTCGTACATTAGTCTTTTGCACCTTCATTCAAGTTAAGAAATATTTCCGGATGTCCTTGAGGTGTACACTGTAGTATTCTATAGTCTTGAAAAAGATACTTTAGGGTAAAAATACAGGTTCTGGAGGCAACAACATTTGGTATCACTTTAAGAATCAAATGAACCTACATGGATGCCTTTACGAACTTTGTCTTTATGCAGGAAAACCATTTGTGATATCCGAAAACTCTCGTCATATATGCCTTCACAGCTGGCAGGCAGGTGGTATATTGAAGAGCTTTGGGGACTATATCAGCATAAATTACTACCACACTGGTTATTTGATAAGACGTTTTGAGGAGCACTCTCAGCTCAAAGTTTACAGGTTAGTTTTAGGCAATTGCCTACTGCAGATCAAATAAGAAGTTGATAGTACATCAGGATGAATTTTTGTTTTTTTATTATTGAACTAGCAGCTACAGGTCAACCTAATATGTCATCACAGAATTGCAAAGTTTCGTTTTCCTAAATTTATCTTATTCCAATTGTAGTTACTTTATATAGCCCTCTAAGGATGCTCTTATCTTGTAGACTTTGATTATAATAGCAATTTCCAAAGAAAAATTTTAAATTTACTTTTCTAATGCTTTAATGCGGATGTTGCTTCAAATACAACACTGCATTAGATAGGATTACATTTTTGTTTCTTCGAAGCCAAAGTGAAAGCCAGAGAGATGAAAAGTTCTTCACCGGTGCATTTGACTTCATTTGTTTCCAATTATCGCCTCAAGTGTATCTTATTTTCCAGGTCTATAATTATGTGGCTTATTGATAGCCATGGAGAATTATTCACCAGTTAAGAGTGGAAAGCGAAGCTAACCCGCACGTTCTCCATGGATGCAGAGGAAGATTAGTGTACGAGCAAGAGGAGGTCGCCGCGTTGGCCTCGAACGGCAGTTCAATGCAGTAGATGACACCTGGGACAACCCCCAAGCGCTTAGATTTTTTTAAAGGGTGCGGGGGCAATCTTCCTCAGGAGTTACATCTCCTCCCCATCCAGCCGGTTTATAAAATGCAAGGGGGACTGGTTAGAGAGGTTCATCCATGCTAATGTTAATCCGGTTCCGCTTAAGCACCCCGGTTAGTGTTCATGATGGTATGCAATAAATACAAGCATGTCAGAGTTCAGTCTCGGACAGTGATCATGACACTCCTCAGTACCGGCCGAGGGTTAATCGCTAGTGTAGTTATTAGAAAACTACGGTGGTTTTAGTATGAGCTACATCAATTAGCATGCAATGCTTGGAATGTACTGGTGGGGCGGGAATATGCAGTTTAAGAACGGTACCTTCTGTAGTATGGTCATCAGCGTACTAATCACGTGAGTGCAGTAGATCAGTCCTGAGACAAGGTGTGTATCTGCAACATAAAGTTAGACGTTATTTGGGTTGTCCTGTGAACTAAGACAAAGAAGGTAGTTTCTGTAGGCCTCGACTTCTTGGGCAATGTCGCCTCGGTGAGGTGATCGGTCAAAGAGTGTAAGAGTCTTTTGAGTTTGATACGATCCGAGATTCCGTATTAATGTATTTCGGTTTGATGCCGCGTTTTCACAAAGAGCAAAGGTCAGCTTCTTGATGACTGTTCAACAGTATTTGGAGTTCCATGTGGAGAAGCTTGGACAGGGCCACTAGCGGGACTTTAGCTATGTTCGGAGTATTTTATTCCATAAAGCATGAATGTTTTAATGTGGAAGGTAGCCGCGAATCTCCATGCTGGAGCGGCATAAGTATTAGCGTTTAGTACAGCGTGAGATCCATGTTTGTAGTATGTGTGTATTGCTTGCCTAGTTGGGCGTTAGCCTTTTGCTGAATTTGAGTTATGTGTGCATTCCAGGTAAGTACTTGATCCATATTTAAACATAAGTAGGGAGCCTGGTTGGTCCAGAGTATATTATTACCGAAGAGTTTTAGGGGTTGTAGATCGTGAGCGGGGAATCGGTGGTGAATTCGTTTAGTGAATACAATTTTCTGGCATTTCTGTGTGTTCACTTTAATTCTCCATTTATTATGCTAGGGTTGAAGAGTGAACACAGCATTCTAGAGCCGCGTCTGAGAAATTCCGTTTTTCCCGATAGTATCATTGTGTATCGTCCGTGTGTAATGGGAAGTTCGAATGATATAGGGAATGTCCTTTAAGTATAATTTAAACAGTGAGGGACCTAGCAAATGCTCTACAGTATCCTTGGGGCCGGGAGTTGAAGTTTCGAGGTTGACTGTGGCGTAGAATTTATGATAATTTAAATAGTTTGAGTAGTGAGTCAGGAAACTTATAATCCATAAGTTTTCTGATCAATCCTTCGTACCAAACGCGGTCAATAGCACGTTTGATATCTAATAGCACAGCCCTGTTGATTTACGAAAATTGAAACCGTGGACAATATGCTCTACAGCGCGAAGTAGCTGTAAAGTTGTGGAATGTGTCGCTCTAAAACCGAAATATTACTGGACAATTATATTGTGTTTGTACTCGCAATAGTTGAGATGTTTAAGTATGACTTTTGGAATATTTTACTCAGTTAGTTGAGCAAGCTAGCTGGCCTATAGTTAAACTGGATAACTTAGAACTTGGTACTTTTTAGGAAAATAAAACACATTTGCGGTTTTCCAACTAGAGCCATGCAACAATTGAATATATTGGATAAAGCATTGATAGCACTGACCGATAGTTTTTTGAAAGTAGCGTTCGGTATTTTATCGAGTCCTGGAACCATGCGTTTGGTTCGCGTATGAATTTGTGGACAGTCGTGTTAATTTCAGTAACGAATTAGTGGGATGCAGGAGAGGTGCTAGGAGTAAGTGCTGCCTGGAGAGCATCAGCTAGAGCTTCAACTGTTGCAGAATTGGTATTCGCGATTTGGTGGTGGTGATGATAGATTAGGTTTTTCGGTAATCAAGCTCTTGGCTATTCACCACACTGTGCTGTGTTGGGGGTCCAGGTTAGCTAGCTTGTCATTCCATTGTTTGGAGATGACTGAAGCAGTACGCTACCGAATTAGGGCATTTAGCTGCTTGAGCTGTGTCAGGGAACTTGGATGTCTCGATCGTTGCCATGGTCTCCAGCTTTTATTTCGTTCTGCAGAGAGATTTTTAATATCGAGAGACAAATAAGTCGGCTTACTATGGGGGAGCTGAACTGGTACTGAAGTGACTATGGCGAATTTAATGGTTAGTTCGAGCTACTGGATGACTGATTCAAGAACTAGTTCGTCCTGCAATTCGAATTCGAGGAGGCTATAGTGTCGGCAGAAGATCCCAACCTGCTTTGTTGTAGCTGTGACGCGGAAATAGTCCAATGAGCTGGAGCGAGGTTTGAGTTGAATTAATAGTGGTGGGTGATCGGAGGATAGGTCATTGCAGACTAATTATTGAACACCAGTGCTGACGTCGGTCCTGGTGGTGTAGTGGTTACCACACTTGCCTCCTAAACCCAAGATCGCGGGTTCGAACCCGGCCAGAAAAACGTGAGTATGGCTTCCTTTGAAAGGGAAGTAAAGCCGTGGGTCCTATGTCGTACATTTACGGCACGAAAAAGAACCTCAAGCCTGAAAGAGAGGCCTTTGAGCAAAATTTGTCGGTCGTTTCACGCCCTGAGTTGAATGGGACGCTGATGGACGCTGATGACTTTAACTTGAGCTGTTAAAGAGCGTCCATAAATAAATCAATCAATCGAAAACCAGTGCTGATGCCGCGACAAAGGGCAATATCAAGAATGTATGGCTCGTGATCTGCGCGTATGAATACATAAGTCCGGAACATAGCTTAAGTAATCAATGGTGTTGTCGTGGGTTAGAAGAAAACGACTTGCTCGTTTGGCCGTTCCAAATTTGGTACTTGACGTTCATGACACCGGCCAAGAGAATACCGCTGTTGTTTTGCAATAGGTTGTCAATGTCAGATTGAATGAGATCTCCAGGAGGTTTGTAGGCTGAAATAACAGCTACTTTGGTGTTGTTGAGCTGTGTGGAAAATGCCTGTAGCTTCGATCCCAGTTAGTCCGGGAATTATGGTCTATTCGTGAGCAATATCGTGCATAACTATAACTGTGGTACCTCTGTCATGCCTGTATCATTCTGTTCGGTAATCATAGGAAGGGCGAGGTGAGTTCCGGCAAGTAGCTCTATGCGAATATTACGTTTGGAGAGAAAATATAGTAACTCAGTTCTACTTCCGTGTGCATTCCACTTCATAATTTGAGTTCCAATTAAGGACTGACTAGCTGCGCAAAGAAAAGTAAACAGGTTGAAAGGAATACCTCGCCGCCTGGTACGGAGTTGAAGTGGTGTGTGAATGACAGTTTCCCTGTATACCTTCGATTGGATGGCTCTTGACGTCGGCTTGAGCTTGTTCCGCGAGTAAACCAGCTGCTTTTCCGGCTCTACGTTAAAGGAGTTGTATGCCGATTTTGCATCTGTGAAGAGGGCTGGCTCCTTAGGACAATTGCCTCGCGGTCAGTTGGATGCTTCGAGGATGTCCCGCAAATCAGCGTCAGTTGCCGTTGATACTCGGGATATTCAAGATTTATAGCCCTATGCCCAATGCCACGACACAATGGGAGTGTGGCACATTGCAGTTGGAAGACCCATGTGCACCAGTGCATTTAGAGCACACAAGAAATCGTGCTGGGCGCAGCTGCTAGCAATGGTTATGCAGCGGAATTTGGGGCGGACGGTCTGCGACTTGCATCTTAAATTGGCAAAGAGTTTACCCAGGCATTTGATGCTACCTGTTTGTAGACCAGGTAGAAAACGAGGAAGCTGGACAGAGTGTCCGTCACCTTAAGGAGATGACGGGCACCTAAATTTCACCTAAGAAAAAACTTTAACTCGTGCCTTATTCGCTAATTTCCACGTAGAGGAAAGCTAAAAATTATATACCTTTGAAACAAGGGAAGGAGTCACCCCACCATTCCAAATCCAACCTATCAGCTTGCTCCTCACGTTGTTCAACGTGTTCGAACGGACACTTTTGGCCCATCTGGAGCCGATGTTTACAAAGCTGATACCGGGGCACCAATTTGGCTTCAAATCAACACTCGGCTACTCAGTTACCGAGGGTGGTGGAGAAGGCGCATTTGATTCAGACAGCGCATATTCTCCGTCACTGTTCTGCTTGATATTGAAAAAATATTCCCCTACACCGGCACGAGGGTTTATTTACAAGCTAATGCGTGTCAAACTGCCACGTGCGTCTATAGAGTTAATAAATGACGTTCTCTCAAACCGCATAGTCGTATATCCGATACATGTGCGATACAGTTGGGTTTTACCGGAAGGCATTATGTTGTCACCAACATTATTCTGGGCATTCATCTCTGATTTCCCTACCAGGTCATGAACTCTTCCCTATCAACGACTAGATTTTTTTTTATTGATTTATTTATGGACGCTCTTTAACATCCCAGGTCATCAGCGTCTCAAATGACTAGATGACGTACTCATTCTGGTACAAAGCAAAAATCTACATTTCGCACTAATTCAACTCTACTCACACCTTACTCAGGTGGAAGAATGGAGTGAGAACTGGTGCATGCACGTCAGAGGTGAGCAGAGCGAGGGAGGATATTCTTCTCACCACACACTACAGACCAGCTAATCAGGGGGCTCTTGAATCTGCAGGGCCAGGTAATTCCCTGGAGGAATCATGTCAAGTACCTTAGGCACATCCTGCATCAGGGTTTAACATTTCAATCCCATATGCAAGCACAAGGGGCAAAAACCCTAGCGGCTTTTTCAAAATTGGCCCAATTTTTTTCATTTATTCCTTTCCAATTCGCAATAAATTTTGAATCTATAAGTTATTATTCCAGCAATAATGTTGTGTGCTAGCGAGGATTGGGACTAAGTACCTCCACCCCACATTGCTTATTTCTAAAAGGCGTAAAATATCGCCTTAAAGAACATTTTTGGTACAGATTTTATCTCCCCCGTTTTCCTCCATGAAACTTCTGGCCCCAAGTACATCATCGATATAATAAGAGACTGGCGCAGAGATCATACGCACTCTAGGCTAGCCAGCCGAACAAGGTAATACACGCTCTTAGAGATTACAACTCAAGACGCGGCCGCGGGTGACAGGCTCACCTTCTGTCCAGTGAGGTGCTTGAACCAGGATAACAATAGTCAGCACAAGAATCTCTGGCCCGCGTGCTTGGTACAAAATTTTCGTATTTTGAACCTCCTGAAACATGCTTCAGCCGACATTTGCCAACGGACTGACGAACTTCGGCAGGCCCAAATGGAACTGCAGATTAAATAAGCAGCCTTGGGCGTAGTCGATACTTGGAACGGTATTCCATCGCATGACAAGCTATATTACATGTGTTAGCACAGCATGTAAGTATACCAAGAACCTTCAACCCTCCGATACACTTCATTGATTAGTCAACAAAAAGAGAATGGAAGATATAACCACTTAGTGGCCAGGGGTTCCCCAAAACCCAGTTGCACAACTATCTCAGTCGGTCAGAAACGTGACCGTGACTGTGATGTGCACAATATGAGCTTAAGCGGTTTTGCGGAGTATCTGGCGTTGGAAGTAGGAGAAAGAGGACACTATACCATCAGTTCCTTGGTGGCCGTCTTGACGCAGAAGCTTGTGGGTAGGTTCGTAATTATTTATCATATCATAAAATAATATAATTGAATTTAAGAGTATTTGTGTTTTCAGAGAGTATCTCGGTTCATTATTTCCTTGTTTTCCTGTGCTTTTAATTAAGAACGCTCAAGTTGGTGTTAGTATTTCAGCTCTCTCTGCTGCTTAATTGTTGGAATTAAGAAATGTGCAGTACCCCGGCGATAAGCCTTCATCCCAAGATCTTGTCTGATCAATCTGGACATGATCTCCCGGAAATGTTCATCTCGTGAGCCTTCAATTTTAGCTTCCGCGCTGGATTTCTCCTAATACGAGCCGCCGCTGCTTTCACCCCTTTCCTGGTTCTCACAGAGGGCAGACGCCCCCATCTTGATAGGTCAGCAATTAAAGCGCTGAATGGTGGGGCACACAAATGCCCTGCTGATTTTCAGCTTCTTAAGAATCTGAAATATCTCAGGTAACGATTTTCCGACCCCTATGTAGGGCTACCACAGCAAAGCGGTTTTAGTCTCCCCAATCCATAACTGAACCTTTTAACTAGAGTGTTCACTTAGCTGCAGTTGAAGTCAACAATGTATAAGGTGGCGTTTAGCTGCAAGAGCGTTATCTGATCGCCCAAACATCTGGTACAGTACCTATCAAAACCTTGTAACAGAACTTGTGGCTAGACTATCTAAATAAAAAAGAGAGAGCTGTTATGACAGGCAAGGGAAAACGTGGAAGACAATCTAAGGCCCACTGCACAGAAAAGAACAGCACTTCACTTTTGTGTTATCAACAGTTTGTTACAATAGTCTTTAATCTGTAATAGATCCGGTTTATATAGAGCCATCGGTAACTTCTTTACAACCTAACCAACAGGTAATTGCTTGCAAACTGTAATTAAATCTAATCAAGCCTAGAAAAGTGTATATTTAGGAACGAGTGTCCTGATTCTTTGCTTTTATTTATATATGCCCTGGCCAGTCGTTTTAAAAATGATGTGCCAAAATATGTTTCTTCCAAGTTTTGTATTATAAAGTTAATTACTTTTATTTACTTGAAGGTTGTAATTTGAGACTGTTCCGTTCTGAATATTAAAAAAAAAAAAAAAAAAAATACGACAAAGTTCTTACTTAGCCTAGATGTTCATATAGTCCTAGTAACAGGAAATTACTACCGATTTTGAACGATACTTTCCTCTTTTAGGACAACAGAATTCGTGCTCTAGTTTTAACATAGAGTGAAGAACCACTATCAGTATTTAGATTCATATTAAATTTACACCATTCATCACGCGTCTTCACGCTTCAACGCTTTACATTCATGTATACCCATCAACATACACTAAAAAAGAAGTTATACGTGCGTTCACAGTATGCTTGTTCCTCATTGCGGTTATCATGGAGATTTTTTTTTCCGACACTAGGAAATATGTCAATAATGCGTGCTACTTTACCTAGTTTAAACGGTAGCAAATAAGTTAATAATGTGAGACCACTAGACTAGCAATACTTAACCATCACGGTTTTTTGATTCCTGGTATTTTTAAAAACAACTCAACTGGTCAAAATAGAACGGAGTTTCAAACTATGCTGAAATAAATGGAAGTTTCTTAAACTATAGGTAAAACCCAGGTCTAAAACACAGAATACCCTAAAGATACGAACTAAAGTGAACAATTAATCAAAGTCTGTTAGCACCAAGCAGCTTGTATTATAGCAGTAAAAGTGTATGCTAGTACAAAGTCCTCTGTCCTTTTTACCGTAACGCATTAATATAATCGGGTGTTTTTTCTTCGCGAGACCGCGGTGAAAGGAAGTAGAAAGTCCACAGTTTTGATTATCGCTTGAAAGGTACATTTACTCATCATCATCAAGCAAGAAGATACGGAAACTGCCCTCTTCATTTTCCACACACGGTTTATGAAATTAGCCATTACTCTGTGCAGTTCTCTCTGAGAAATGAAAGTTACTTCTTCACGAATGTTATTTTTCTATTCATCTAATGTGTGTAGATTTGACTTGCACACTTTTTCCTTTCATGCACCCCCTCCCCCCGAGATAAAATACCTAGGGCGTTAAATAGGGCAACGGAAGGAGTCATATGTTGTTAGTGATGACACTATCGCTGAACACTTCATGAATTACATGCAAGAGACACGGGCTGTATGTGTCGCTGTAGAGTCCTGTTGGAAAGTTGAGAATCTACATTCTCTAACAGTTAATTCAAGGAAAAAGGATTGCTAAATATTCTCCACACACCCATCGCCATTAATAGTATCTGAAAAACAAAAAATATGGCCTATTATTCTAATGGTGCACCACATTATATCTTTTGATCATGCAGGGGTTCCTCGTCAGGCAGGTTAGCTTTTTCTGAATTCTGCTATTATTTTTTTATTAGTATTTAACGCACGTTTTTACTACTAAGGCACCACAGGCGATGAACACTAATGATACATGAGAAGAAATGATATATTGGGAAAGGATTTTTTTTTAAGGAAGGAAACGTTACAGGCCTAAGTTCAGGGTCCTCCCTGGCATTTACCAGTTATGAGGACTGAGGAAAACCTGGGAAAAACCTCAGTCAGGAAGGACGGTCCTGACGGGATTCGAATTCCATTAGATTAGGGCCAATTTCTCAATCTCCATTCAATTCAAAATTCATGCACAAAATCTCTTCGTGGATGCAGGGTCACCCGGTTTAAGTTGTTGCACTACAGTAATTTTAAAAGGTTTTAACTTCAGTAATTTTGTAGTGGTTCGAATAGGAATAGAAACTTCCTGTTTGCTGAGCATGACGTCAAAGTTATTTATAGGGGAACATTCCAGAGTATGTCCATTGTTATCTAAGGTTTTTTTCTGTGAGCACTCTATGTGTCATTGAGGCTGTGTAACTTTTTTTTTTTTTATCAAGAATGCTTCCCATTTCCAAAATTTATTTACCATTCTCTGAATCGAAAACTTCGACTAGTAAGCTCAATATTTCTCTCTAAACAGTCTTCGTATATAACGAACCGATTTTATAAACATGTACGAATCGTAAATAAATATTCTTTGGGGAATAGAATACCTAAATTGAGTCATATTAACGTGATAAATACATTGTATTATGCCGTTTAATCAATACTTAATACACTCTAGACACGTCCTGACCTCCCCTCCGGCTCCCCAGTCGACTTTCAAGCGTGAGAACGAGACAAGAACTGCAGGGCTTTGTCAATTGCGGCCAACTGCACGTGAAGCGCCCCCGCCCCCGGAAGTACAAAGAGTGGCACTCTGGAGTGTTTTGGCTGTAACATATTAAAATTTACTTATCTGTTGCTTATGTTCTTTGTATGCTTCTATTTATTTTACTAAATTCTTTTCTGCTTCTTTGTAAAATGTTAACAAATAATATTTATGCTACAATGGACACATATTGATCCTTGTAAATAATTAAACAGTACCTACTTTGAAAAGTATGCACAAATGTCATATTTTTTAAATTTGGTTTCTTGAAGGCAGATGTCACCAGGCTGGATTGTTCAGGTAACGTTTGGGAATCGCATTTGAGAGATGGGTTTCAGTTCCCGTTGAGCTAGTCATCCTGACGTTAGTCTTTTTCATGGTTTCCCCTGGTCACGAAGGCCAATGTTGGGATGAACAAATAACTTTTCACGAGTTTCCGCAGTCCCATTTCATGCCATATCATTCATTCCATTGGTTCTGATTCGAGGTCGAAAGTGTCAGGGCAAAGTGAGCTGGCGCGGTGTGATGGTGGAAGCGAACCTTGCGCTATCTACCTACTCGCAGTCAACACTCGTAAATCGGTCGATCCTGGTGATGTAGTGATAACCAATCCATGCTTACCTCCTAAACCCAAGATCGCGGGTCATCCCCGGCCAGGGTCGATGGATTTTTTTCGGGCGTAAAAATTCAAAGTATGGCTTTCTTCGGAAGGGAAGTAAAGCCGTGTGTCCCGTGTCGTACATTTACGGCACAAAAAGCCTGAAAGAAGAGGTCCCTGAGCAAAATTGTCGACTGTTTTACGCCCTGAATTGAATGGGACGCTAATGACCTGAGATGTTAAAAGAGTCAAAAAAAAATCAACCGGTAAATCCTGGCCGCCCGGCGTCCTCATCCCTTCCTCCCGGATCTGCCCCCCATTAGGGCGTAAGCAAGGTTCAAGTACCGAAAGTAATCTCTTCCACCCTAAAAAATACATTCATCCATTCGTTCATGGTACATGTTGAATTTATGCCTTATCAATTATTTTTCTTCCTCTTCTTTTCATCTCTTCCATTCAATCATAGAATTGTCAATGTTGTGTTTGCATGAACAAATATATTTTTTTTCCCAGAAAGTTAATACAATTTTTAAAAGTCTCTCTTTACTTACCTTTTTAATAAAATATTCGCGATATACGTGACTTCATCGATCGGTTATGTGTGCTTTCGAATAGCTTGCTGTTGAAATTCATTCTTTGGATTACCCATTAGATAGATTTATTCTCCCGGCTGCTTATACCTCACATATTACCAAGAAGAATAAAACAAAAAGATGTCATATAATTAATGATACATATATTTATTAAGATTTAGTAATACATTTTCCCGTTATTTCACAATGCATTATGTAGAACTTTCTAACTTCTCAACTTGTTGTGCATTTCCTACTGTTGATATTTTTACACTCTCAAGTAATTGCATATGTAAGCCAAGCCTGTTTTTCTTAAGTGCAGCTCTTGTTTCTCTCCCTCGCTTTACAGTACTCATAGCGAAACCAAATATTTGCTCACGTCTTCAAGTTTTTGCATAGACGCTCTTACTTCCTAGAAAGTGTTACTAAAGGGTCATTATGGGTCATTGACATGGATATTTGAGGAATGCATCCCATCTTCACACTGAAGATAGCAGTAAATAAACCATACTTATTTTGTGGTGCATTTTTCAGTATTAGAACAAAATCTATTTATTGTCTCTCATAAGGATATATACTACACTTTACAGTCTAAAAATATATTTTCCCATATTGTCTCTTTTCTGTATAGTTTCTCAGTTGGAGGAAAAAAAAACACAACAACAACGCGCGATTCTCGATAAGATTGGAGTTAATATCCACTTCCAAGGGTACTTGAGTTCGCGCAGTGTGTTATAACTTCAGCTGTTTCAGTAACAGTTATGTAGGAAGTGCATCTTGTTCTTTCTACTTACGAAGTATGCGGAGAGTGAGATAAACATTATATTAAATAGTATTTATGTGTGATTGTTACGTGCAAAAAAAAAAAAAAAAAAAAAAAAAAGCACACAAGTACTGTGTAAGAGAATTTCGTGCAATTTGCAGAAATCATCGGTAAGTGGAATTTCCAGATTTGTGGACAAAATTCGAATCCAAGGCAAGAAGCGAGACTAGAATACCGGTTTTAAGAGAGGAAAAGCTTGATAAAATATGCTAGCGATTAGAAATTTCTTGAAAGCATCTGAAATAAAATCCGTGGTTACGGTAAAATAAAATATCCGGGAGGAAGTTTACAATAGTCCGTAAAATGAATTACGGCGAGTGTCTCAAAATATTTTCAAAAGAATTCAAGCATGTCTCACATCAGAAGATGGCCATTTCGAACATCTACTATGAGGGTTAGCAAAATATAAATTACTAATTAAATTTAATTTAATAATGCGCTATTAGTTTCGACAGAGTCAAATGGTTTTTCTCGGTAGGTGACAAGGCCGATATGTAGTCACTTCCCGTTGGCAAAATCAACTTCCAATTGTGTAGCAGAATGAGGAAACAGTAAATGGGCCCACTAATACTTTATTCGAAGATTCAACTCACTGTAATGATCTAGAAACTTGTTATTTATATTCTATTTGCAAAGTGCGTGCGTGTTATAACGTGTTATGTAGCTTAGTAGTGAAATATTCCGTTAAGTCATCGGTAAATATAGGTGAGGATGTTTTATGAACTGGGAAATAAAAATGAATTCAGAAAAGAATTATAAAAGTATTTAATATGCAACGCTGCTCAAATTCATTTCCAAAATACTAACAGCTAATTATGCTGATATCTAATTTATCAGAAAGTTATGAGGGTATTCTGATCTCTGAGTTGTGAGTCAGAAGACACTTGAAGATGATGTTCATACAGCTCATAGGGCAAGGACTTTGGAATCGCAAAAGAGAATTATTCAGGTCAGTTCTTGCGGATTGATTGAGACTAATTATACTTTGTAAATATGTCGAATACATATTAATTTGGAGATCTATAAATAAATGTATTTCATAATAAACGTTTTAAGAGGAAACCTGTTTTGTGTAGAAATTTAAAATTGCCCTTGTATTTTCATATTCCTTCACCTAATTCAACAGCCATCAGGTTTTATAAGTCATTTTTGCATAATTTTTTATATATAAATTTTGGACAGATTCTTATTTGAGGCATCCAGATTACAAATGGTTGGTACAAATCAAAAACTTAAAAATAATCCAATTTAAGATACTATAAATACAAATATCGTTCCATATGGATAATAAAGTGAATCTATTAGTTAATGGTTTGGCAATATATGGTAGCCTTTTATCGAAAAGATTGAAATCGATAGTCATTTTGTCCAAAGACAAAAGAAGCAAATCAACCTCATTTAGCAACCTGTGCTACTTAGTGATTTGTTGTTTTGTTAAATATTATTATTGCTTATTTAATTTGTGTGATAAACTAAATAATTTTTTGAACCAAAGTAAACGGTTAGTGAAGGGTTAGGGAAAGAATTGGAAGAAATATCCTGAAAAAAGTTTTAAAAAAACCAATTAATTAGTATTGAGTTGATTATACTATTTCATTTCATTCATCCCTACGGACTTACACCTATAGTATTCACATCCAATCTACGACGTCGCAAAAAGATCAAATCAGTCAAAGAGGCAATAAATAACGCATTAAAATGATAAAAGTGTACACTAAAAGTGAAATAATTATAAATTACTTCTTATCGTCTTTATAGGTAACAAATCTACTAATGGTAGTGGATTTATCAATGTTACGGTTCAACGAAAACATGTAGAGAAGAGAGAGTCCCCAATAAAGCAAGAGAGAAGGAGGAGCAGGAGGAGGAGAAAGAGGAAATCTAAGGAGTTTGAAAGTTGGAAAAGTAATATTCGAAAATGTTAGGGAAACAATAGATACAGATGTGTGTGTGTGTGTGTGAATTGGCTCCCCGCAATTGCGGGCTGGCACAATTGATCGAACACAGCAATACATGTGAATGAGTTTGGAAACAAACAAATAAACAAATAAATAAAAAAAAAGAGGAAGAAATACAGAAAGCCAATTTGTGCAAAAGAAATGTGAATAGGAAAAGGAGAGATTATTTAAAATTGTTCTATAAGAATTGTTATTGGTTACTATACAGTTCTAGTGAAGTAGAAATAAGTACCACGCACAGGTGCTATCAGGCTCTCTTTTATCTCTGTTTTCTGTAAACTAAATCTTTTCCAAGAGGTGAAAAAGTGTAGAGGATAGTGCAACGGTATCCCACCAGGAGGCCAATGACTTCTACAATCTGACGTTTATATTTTTCCTTAAAGTATGTATCGTAGTATTATAGATATCACTTTTTCTTTATTCAATTCCTCAGGATGGATCTTATGTTTTTAAATCTAATGCTAGGCTCTATATATTGCCCACAGTATTGACTGATGGGATGCCAATCATATTAAATTTTTCTTGAGCATTTATTAGTTGCCAGTCAGTGAATTTTTTCGAGTTAATAGATCGGAGTTCTTCATTGAGTGAATCCTATGATGAGAGTTAGTAATGTTTCTCCAAAAGAACAGGATCCCAGGACGTCTGTCTCTGTGTGGAAGCGCTGGCAGGTTGTTGGTAGAGATTCCACAGAAGAGAAGTTAGCTGTCCTTTTCAGAGCTTCCTGCCATTCGCCCGAAATGAGGCCTTCACAGTATCGAATTCATGAATTCTTGGTAGAGGTCAACACGAAGTCCTTTCTGTGGGAGTTCAGACCAAGTGTAGCTCATTCTTTCGTAAAAACTTTCTTATTCGTCCAGCGTCATATGGTCCAGTTGGAGGATCTTTGGTTTCATCTTTAGCTTTTACAATACCAGGTAAAGAAAAATAATGAAAAAAAAGTGCTTTCGTGCAAAAACTGTTGCTCTCAATTCTAAAATGACAGTGATTTTATTTATTTTATTTTGTTTATGCCATTTTATTTATTTATTTATTTTTGACTTGGGGATTTTTCATAACAAAATACCTGTCTTCGAAGATGTGTACAATCATTTAAAATTCAAAGGGACAGACCACGAAATAGTTGTGGAAAAAAAGAAATACACATAATTTATTTATTTTCTATAATGTTTAAATACTCAGTATCTAGATAGAAACAAAGATGTTGATAGACAAAATCTCTTGAAGTAAATTAAACACTTTCCTTGCGCCATTAATTTAGAGGAAACTATTACAGACCGAAAGATTACTATTGATGGACATAATGTTAAATAGCTACAAATGCACTGACTTAAATTTGTAAAGGAAGCACATTTTTTTTTCTAAAGAACATGACCAGCCTAAATCCTGAAGCATATTTCTTTAAAATAAATTTAGTAAAGACTCGTAAAGGAAGACTTCACTCCCATTACCAGATCCGGAGATTTTCTATCGCCAGTAACGTCCAATTTCTGAGGCTAAGAATGCTGCATTTACTATCATTTATTCCTCCAGTTTACCACCATTTC
>CM060832.1:78215000-78220000 GCA_030762175.1 Metallyticus violacea | reverse complement strand
TAAGAGCAAAGTAAAGAACATGCTCCTCGTTTTCTTTAATACCAAGGGGATTGTGCACAAAGAATTCGTCCCACTAAATCAAACAGTGATTTTCACGTAATACTGTGACGTTTTGCGACGGTTCCGTGAAAATATGCGGAGATGACGGCCCGAACTTTGGCGACAAGGGAACTGGCTGTTGTATCACGATAATGCACCCTGTCACAGTTCCTTATTCCCCAGGAGCTGTTTGACGAAAAACTACATGACGGTTGTCTCTGACCCACCGTACTCGCCTGATTTGGCACCGTGCGACTTCGCTCTATTCTCCAAACTGAAAATTAAGTTGAAAACGTCGGTTCGACACAACTGAGAGGATTCAAGAAGCAACGCTGTCTGTGTTAAACATCCTCAAAGAACATGACTTCCAAGATGCGCTTGGAAAATGGCAGAAACGCTGGAACTGGTGAATATGTGTGGAAGGGAACTACTTCGAGGGTGACGGCAGTTATTAGTTTCAAAGTAAGTTTTTGACCAGGTGACAGCACCAGTTCCGAATATTCTGGATACCAGTTCATATAGATTATTTTATTTCTTTTAGGAAAGGCTTTGAACAATTTCTCGTTGTAGAATAGTTTTGTTAAATTTCTATTTCTATGAAAGCATCATCATCATCATCATCATTACTATTACTATTATTTGTTCTTAAATTAGAGTGATAATTTTGTAGCATATTATAAATGCTTTAGGTGTTTTTAGGGCTTTCATGCTGTTCCCTAACACATTAGAACATTAATGATTCTTCTATTTTTATTAATATAAATGAACATTAAAAAGGTTTGCGAAATATTCTAATAATAGTATATTACATTCTATTGCACAAGTAAATGTTTGAGAAATGAGGGAAACGAGTTAGGCAATTTTTACGAATGCATAATTTTATAGAATTATAAACAAACGTCATAAGCAACTTTATATACCATATATAAAATCGATAAAAGTAAATTAATATTAATATCGATTTTCTAATTCATTATTCCTGAGCCATTACGTTCATTTATAATTATGGCATCCTTGTGTCGATAGAAACTATTTTGCTAGTTTGTCTGTTGTTATTGTTGATATTAGCGAAGATGGACTTACCGCAAGAAACTATCACAAAATGCCGAGAAAATCTGTTAATCAAAAGGAATGCGATATATCCATTGACTAGGTGAACAGTAAAAATATTCCAGAAACTTTAATGTTGGCATATTAGAGAGAGATTATTATGATAAAAATTTACTGATTCATTTGGCAATTAATGTTAACTTATTTAATATTTTAATTGAATTGTAAGATTAAGGAACCAGAGAATCGTCAGGCCGCAATTAAGTTGCAGATATGTCGAAATATGAATTTCGTGCATTTTCTATGTCAAATAAGTTAACTTTTGCTTTCCGTTTTCACGTTCATAGCAAGAAAAAATACTTATTAATTATGAAGACGAAAGCTATATGCTGTTTTGAGTAAAATATAAATTGTTCCGTTAAAATTATCGTAACGTAATATTCAGTAGATGAGGGTTTAAGCAATGAAAACTGTTTAATGACATAGATGTTATTTTATGCAACTAACGTCATAACGTATTAGTTCATTAACTATTTTGACCAGATATAAAGACTGTTTATAATCCTGGTATATAAGAAAACAATTTATTAACATCTTAGCCGTTTCTAGAGGTCTAGCACCTATTCTTCTGTACACCTTTTTAAGCAGTTAGTTCTAACACATGTGTGCTCTTGAACAGAAAACTATGTTTATTTTCACATCCATCCTGTCCTCAACATCTTCAAAGCCTTAAACTAAAATAAAGTTGGTAATTTTCATAAACAAAGCTGAAATGTCCAGGGAGAAAGTGCGAGATTTATTCAGATCATACAAATACGCTGAAGGTCAACTATCCAAAGTGTTTTGTTTACCTGCATTAGGAGGCCGTATACGTTGTGCCATTTCAAGAAACTTCATCTTATTACGATAGAGAATACAAACCGTCCAGCGATATTTGTCTTGTCATCTTGTGAGTATGGTTGTAAAGGCAATTGTGTCTGTTTACAAGTTTTTAAAACGTCTTGAAATCGGAGTTTACCTATACCTAGCTGACCCCAACTTTCACTTATTACGTTTTCTAAAATATTTGCCCTTGCTTCAACTAATATGACTCAACGTCTTTCTCTTAAAAACAATAATAACAAAACCCTCCTTCTACTGGTCTGCTACCACGTACATTATTTTTATGTTCTTAAATTTATCATAATATTTCTTTCACTGTTCTATCCAATATTCCAATATATACTGAAAATGTAGGTACGAAGGCACCAAAGCAGAGCAATAATAATCAAATAATATAAAGTTAAATGTGAGAGACAAAGACACGATCTCCCCCATTCCTGTTCAACTGTGTCTTGAAGAAATGATCAGAGAATGGAAGAAAGAATTGAATTAAGACAAAATTATAAACAGAATTAGATTAGACCATGAAAAGATTGGATTAAAATTGAATGTTTCCTACATGCAGATGACACTGCAATCTTCGCAAAGATATCTAATGATTGAGACAAGACAGATAAAAGTTTTGAAAAAAACAGCAATGAAGGCAGGACTACAAATTTCATTTGAAAATAGAAAACTGAGTATATGAATATAAATGTCAGAGATCCAAAATGGACAAAGATGATCAAATACGGTGATATAAAGAGTACAACAGTTCAAGTATCTAGATGAAAATTTGACCTTGAACATCAATGAGAACATAGAAATTGAAGAAAGAACAAGGAAAATAGAGAAAACTTTTAGAATATGTCAGGATACCTGCACAACAATGGAATTGTATTAAAGGTGAAGGGGCGAAGTTGCTTAATAGCCTCACGAGGTGTACCAAATATGGAACGGCATTAGAGTTGGCGAATTAGCATCGCGATGATGTAATCAATAGCCCCAAGCTTATGAGTCAAGTATGAGATGGTTATTATGACGTGGGCGTTGATTACATGAAAGCTCCAAGCAGGTGCCAAATATGACACAGTTATGGGGTCGTGGTTTTGGTTTCTGATAAAGGCCCAAGTAGGTGATTATTATGTGCGCGGCCGACGTCGGTTGGGCCAGCAGTAGGTGACCTCGCAGCGTAGATTCTCGTATGGTGTGTTACCTCGGCTGCTGAAGTTCCTTTACCACTCCTGTCCCATTTATGTATCAGGGTAATTATGGCTGTTTCGTTGACATTGAGTCAATGGACGAGGAAGAGGTGTTGCTGATGCAAATTGAAACAGGGGTTTTTCCTATCCCCAAAAATTAAATTAATCAGAAGTGATAAAATAAAAATTCACATAGGCATCAAATATAATTCTCACAAGAGCGTAGCATTCACAGTTTCCTGGATATTACAGAGAAAGTAGCGTTGCACGAAAACGTCAAAGAGGAGGGATGCTTGCTCTGACCCCCAGACCATAAAACCTTGGAGAATTTCCTAAGGCTACGCAAGGGGAGAAAAACAGAATTTTTTTCAGAACCGTTAGGCTAATTTTCTCCTCAAGGACACTGCAACAGCCCCTATGACATCCGCTGCGTAGTTAGGTTAGAGAACCAACGCAACAAGTAACAAAGGCCGAGAGGACGCAAAATTCAAATCATCAATGAAAAGGAAAGAACAGTAATCAAAATGTTTGAATTTCAGCGAATTTTAAATAATAACGGCGTCGGAAGACCGACTAAAATAGAATAAAATCATCGGAACGCCGCGAGTTCGCGGTCAGTGAGTGGTTAGTGATTAGTTAGTGGGCGGTTAGTGCGCAGCTAGTGGTCAGTCAGTGCACTCAGTCAGTAGTCAGTCAGTGGGGTCATATTCGTCAGAATAGTTAGAGTGTTCAGATTGCTTAGACGCGTAGTTACAGCACGGACTCAAGTAATATTCAATTCAGTAACATTGTAGTTATTCACCGTTCAATTTCTTGTGCTACTTTGAGCAAACTTCATTCTAGCCGAGTGAGGTAAATAATTGAATCCACCGAGTGTAGTAGTGGTTTGCCCGGCATAAAACGTGGTTCAATAAAGGAACATATATATATATATATATATTATATATATATATATATATATACTAGTGATTGTAACTGATCCATTGTTCTCATTTGGACTCACCCTTACAATTCTTCTTCCCGTGGAGCGCCGAGGCGTCTCCCAAAAAGCACTAGCAATATCATTTAAGCCGAGGCTGCGAGGAGATTCGCCTCCTCGTAACTAATTGGAGCAGGGAACGAGAAACGAGAAGAAGGACGACGGGATCTGCAGAAGAGATTACGAGGTCGTTCACTCCCGTAATCTAGAATGCAGTGACTGCATCTCCTATACAACCCTGAGATTAACCTTTTATTTGAATCTGCGTCCTCTCTTCTAATACCAAAATTCCTTACCATATTGACGAACCATCATTAATCACCTTATTAAATCATCTTCACCTTTAATCCGTCTTCTCACACTCAAAAATCCTGTTTCAAAATTAGTACGCATCGGGTAGTATATTGAGAATATGATTTATTGAATAAATTGCTTTAAAGTTACTAAGTGCTGTGCTGTTTGTCTTATGAGTGTTGAATATACGTAGACCAAAGTGATGAATGTGCAAGACTTAACTGCACTGAACAAAGTAAATAAGCTGAGTGATGCAGTGTATCGACTTCCTAGTGAGTGTTAAGAATCGATAGAATCGAAACTAGAATATGTACTGCGGAATCGAATAGAATGACGAATGAATACTGCCTGTCGACTTCGGAATGAAGCTCGGGACTAAAAAACTGCCCTTTCATACATAGTTTGAATCTGTATTGTGGGACGCTTATGTCCCGCGAACTTTGCAAAAACGTCGCTTCTAAGTGTTTAATTTTGAATCCAGCTCCCTTACTGGCTAAAATTAAGTTTGGTTCGGCTGGTCTGATTCTTTCTTTAGTTATTCTTAAAGAGCCTTTTCTCTTATACAAGGATTTAAA
>CM060832.1:78055000-78210000 GCA_030762175.1 Metallyticus violacea | reverse complement strand
ACTTCTGCCTAAAAACTGTGTTATATTTATCAAGGCTTGTGCTAAAGTTGGTCCTTGGAGATATGCCTGCACCCGATTATATCTCTTTATGAGATCCATCGATAAATCGATAAGTTTGTTACATTCTTTAATGTGCATGACTCTTTACTTCCAGTCTTCTCGATATCCGAGAGCAATCCTGAATGGAGGGAAATAGCAGTATTGATTACTCATTAGGTCAAAATCTCATCCTCAGTTCTGGAATATCCAGAAAATTTAGAATGGAGGTTGTCCAATTGCTGCAAAGCTACTTCTTTAGGTCCCTGTGTGCACCAAGCCTAGCCTCCGCTTGTAAATAAATATCCATGGGAGGGATACACAACAGAGTCTCCAATGCAACGGCTGGAGTACTTCTGAAGGTCCGTGTAATGTAGAGACACGCTAATCTCTTTAGCTTTAGACAATGGCGCCATAAGATATTTGGCCCCTGACTATTGCAGCATATAGCCTAATGTGTGGCTCTAGATGGATCCAATAATGCCTCTGGTGCTTACAAGAGACCACCTATCTTTACGGATAATTTCATTAATGAGGTTGTAGCCGGCCAGTTTCTTATCCAGATCGGAAGGTAGATATTTAACTGACTTAGAATATTCTAGGATTGAGCGACCTACTTTAAGATTCCTTAGGCTTTTTACTGTTTTGCTAGGATTAATGGATAGACCCCCCTGAATGCACCAGCTGTGAATTTTTTTTCAGCCCATAATTCATCGTGTTTTTGACTGTATTGGAAAGTTTCTCAAACAGACAGCCAAGACTCTATGTAATCTGGCTGCCTCTGACAGGCTGGATATTCCTTGACAGAAATCTTACCAAGAAGAGCTTTTGGCTTTACGCATATCTTTATTATAATCTGTGAGGGTTGTATGACATCAGTTCCTTTACCTTGTTAAAGAGATGTATCCTGCCCCCCTTCTTTAGTATCCCATGGCACTTTCTTGGATTTCATCCGTGATTGCATGGGGCAATTATCTTTATAACTATCAAGTATAGCCTCTTGAATAAGGTAGGCTACATTGTCGATATCACTGAAAAATTCAATCATGTCAATCTGCCCAATCCGACCTCAAAGATCGTGCATGTAGGTCTCCCTCGATTTTCCTGAGATTCCTATAAAGATTAGGTCTTTACTACATTAACATTAAATTATATATATATATATATATATATATATATATATATATATTTGTGATCCGATAGTGACGGATCGTCTAAGACCCACCAATGTAATCTGAGTAGAGATATACTCAGAAAGTAATGTCAACAACTTCCTGGCTTTTGCGACTAGCAAAGGTAGGCTTGTTACCGACATTAAGTATATGTACCGTACTAGAGAGCAGAAAGTCTAAAAGGTACTCATTCCTTTTGTTGATATTCTTACTGCCCCAGATTTCGTGATGAGAGTTGGCGTCACGCCCAAAAATGATCTGGGCCCCTCTCTGAGTGCAGTTTGCGACCCACTGTTCTAATTCACTGGTAGGTAGATTACCGCCGTAGAAGGGGAAGTAAACGTAATTCAATAGTAGACCCTTCTTCCCTCCCCCCTATGTTGCAGTCAGTTTTCACCGTGGTGGCATCGCTGTAACAAAATTCAAGAAGAGATAGGCATTGCGAGCAACAATACAACTTCTGAGTCAATTTCCCTTGCTGCAATGCATCTTGACACACTCCTAGTCCTGTGACTCGGTCCCTGTTTATCCAGGGGTTCCTGAAATAGGGCTAGGTCTATTTCCCCTTCATTAAAGGTTCTACAGAGGGCAGCAGAGGCTACTTTCTTGTGTTGGAGGTTTAGGGCCCTCTTGATTGGAGTCACACTGTAGCTCTGCCGGTACCCAAAAGCTCTTTCGCCCAGATCACCTGTGAAGAGTTAACACCCCCTGTATCTGAGATTTGCTCCAAGAGAGTTTCATCATCGAGGGATGAAATTGCAACAGGTGAGGGCTGCAGATGTCCTCAGGAGTGAATTGTTAATTTTCTGAGTGGTTTCCGGAAGGTCCCACGAGACGGGAAAATGGTCCCCCAGACAGATTCCCGCTTGCCTGGGTAAGGCTAAACACTCCGGAAGGTCGTCTGGTATTACGGAGGCTCCGTTCAAATGCACATCTTTCATATGCCATGCACCTATACGGGTCGCATTACACCTTGAGGTTGGATGAAAGGTGAAGTTAGATGAAGGATGAATCAATGGAGTGATGAAGTTGAGCAGTTTCTTAGTTTGGCCTATCCTCATACCCGACATGGGCGACCCTACTGGTAACAAGCCATCGCCGGTATAGCTTGATTATTCATAGAGGCTCACAAGCCCCGCCACCAGCCACCAGTTCCTCAACTGTTGGAGGGTCTGACCTTCCAAGAGAAAGGAAGAGAGCAAATCTCATCGGTGAAGGAAGTTAAAGATTTAAAACAGTGTGCAGTCAAGGATGAAGATATAGGAAGCAGAGAAAATGTTTAGAAAGAAAGTTACAGAGGCGAAGAATCTGTCCGAAGAAAAGTCAAAGAGAACATGGGTGTTCTTGGAAGAAGAACGAATTAGAATGAGTAAGAGAATGAAAGAATACTGGCATCGGAGGAAACAGCTTGCAAAAGAGAAGGGAGCTGTGTAATCGTAGCCCATAAATGGCTGAAACGAATAAGCAAATAATTAAGTAAAATAGTGTGGCAAAATGCAGAAAGCGAGACGCTGTCACAAATAACACTACTACGAACTGAATTGCAATACAAGGCCAGGTGTTATGTTAACTGCAACCCTGAGTCGATTATTTCATCCACATATAGGTGAACAGTCATAATCCATAATCACCAATGAGAAGCGCACATGAAAGTCAACGCCATACAAAAGACAATGCCTAGCTTTGGTCCTGCGAGCCTCTGATGATGTCTGGCCATTGTCTCTCTACGATATATCTTCAAGCGCGATTGCTCCGCTCATTTTGACAATCGCCATTAAACGTAAAGTCATTAACACACAAATGTACACCTTTCAGATAAAATGAGCTCTGAGAATATTATTAAATGCAGATTGAATACCAAACAGACATGAAGGGATTTACATTTCTCTTCCAACAAATGTGCTTTAATTGCAATGCTCCTATCATGGTTGGTAATATTGACAGTAATGTTTGATTTTATTCGATACTCCATGCAAATTTTCTTTTTATTATTAATAGATATTTAAAATGTCTTGTCCTGGTATAAATCACATAATATATTTCTATATGGATATTAATTCGAACTCATGAGTCTTATTATTCACCACGACTGATAATTTTAACTTCTTCTTTTATAACTCGCAACCTCTCCCTAAGCAATATTAAATGCAACTTCTCTTGACGGAATACGAGTCACGACTTCTTTTCACGGGATACAGAACACAATCAACTAAATATTTGAAATATAAGTCTCTTATTACGATGGATTATAATAATACTATTAATTACAAGGAATTATTTTCAACATAAGTATAAGTCGAATAACATTCGTTAATTTCTACTGAATCTCAATAAAGTTGTTTCCTGTTTCACTCTTGGTAAACATTAATAATATTGTTACGTTTGCCACTGGTTGATTTTCTTAATATTACACATTTCTTTATTTGTAGTTAATCTATTCATATTCTTGGCTATATGTGTGACCCTTTGAATCGTTACATTTATATTATTGAGTATTGTCATAAAGTCCAACAAACAAACATTAAGACGTACATTGTAATAACCCTTATCTGATGCACAAAATCTATAAAAATGAGCTTACTAGATTTATATTATTTAAAACATATTGAAACAAATATTTGTTATTTGAATTGAAAATTAAAGCCTTTACCTAACATAAAAATATGTGCAAATGAACTTATTAAGTTTATATGACTAAAAACATATTATCAATGAATGTTTGGAGCTTTAAATAAAATATTATAGCCTTTATCTTACGTAATAACATACCCAAATGAACTTCTAGAATTAACATAGTTAAATAGCTATTACCATTAAATGTTTGGGGCTTCATATTGAATATTATAGCATTTACCTAATATAAAAACAGGAAAATGAACTTATTAAATTTATATAATCAAATAACTGCTACCCTTAAGTGTTTAGGGTGTTAAATCCGATATTTTCCGCTTCAGGTTCTAAGTTGGATAATAAAATTATCAGACCGCTTTAAAGAGGGTTGTATAGTATTTTAATAGCAAAACCAACTCCACATGCATGAAATCTTATCGCATATTCGATATAGTAATAGACTTGTAAAGAGGGGCATCAAAAATTTATAATCCTATTAGAAAACTGAAAAATATAATATACTTACCTAAACAATGCAAAGTTTCCAAAAGTACTAATAAAGCACCAGCAAAATTTGTGCAGTAACTTTCTGTTTCATTAGAACACGAACATGTTCGTCCGTAAATGCATCTAGAACTATCACCACAATAGGTATGTCGTAATAAATTAAATATAAACTTTTATTTATCGATTTATTTCCTCCTTGTTTTCGTTATAAATATTGTTTGTACTGAGTAAATATGTCTTTTCTGTTCGCGAAATTTAATGCTCAAATTTATACCCGAACAGACTTAACAGCTTCAGTTGGCAAAGGTACAGAATCTCTGAACCAATAACAAAGTAGCATTATCGTTCCGTCATGAGGTGGAAGCTGCTCTATTGTCGGTTTTCCTTAAAGTGTATGCAGCTGGTTTTATCACGTTGTTGTTGAGTTGCTATGATTCAGAGACTGGTTAGGTTGTAGTATATAGAAAATGTTCTTAAAACGACTTGAAGCTTTTTCCTACATAAAACCACGAATAAAGATCTACATCGATCTCTCGCTGTCGAATTTGTTTTTATTTTTTATTGTTTTAATAAACATTGCTTAAATTACTATACAACAATTTAATTGCGACTATTTATAATTCTAAATATAAATAATCTTAACATATTTTTATGAGGGGAAATTTAAAACTACATTAAATTAATTGATTGATAAATGGCGGCTGTTGCAATGTCGCAACCGCCAACATTGCATGAAATGATGCTGTCAAGTGCAATGTTTCAGCAACCCGGGTATTTAATAATGTTGACTCTCAATCTTAATTTATGACTAGCATAAAGTACAGCTGTAATGAAACAATAATGTAAGACGGGGAACTACCAGGGGAAGAAGGAACACATTTTCCGATTTATTTATAGTTCATTTATGTACACAAAGATTGCTGGTTGGATCTCTTGTCTGTCTTGTCATAAATATGTCTTCCTAAGAGGGGTTGGTACATCGGCACAGAAACAAAACAATAACTTTAAGAAGCATTGCCAAGCATGTACGCCAGATGTAACAAATGAAGTACATAAATTTACAGCGCACAGCGGTAGGGTGAGAAGTACAAAGCTATAAGAACTCAACTACGAGTAAATAATGTACCTACCACCAGCTTATTATAATTAACTACCTGTCTTAGGTGTCATATCGTATGTTATTGAAAAGATTATCATTTGATGTTTCGCATTCAGTCCAGGGTAATTTATGTAAGCAGCGAGAATAAAAAGATTGCAGTACACTGGCACACAAAATGGCACCTCACAATTCGGTGTTAAACAGCGATTGTTTATGTTTTCTGTAATTTATAGTAATTACGAGGTCTTCTTATTTATTTTTGACAGCATTATTTACTCATTTTTATAATTTTGATGTTCAAACTGCTAGATGCAATGCACCTGTCTCAATTTTTCTGCAACAGATCCTTTAGAATCGCCTGCGCAGTCTTCACCACTGCTTCTGCTGATGGAAAATCAGCAGAAAATGGAAAATGGAAAATGTTTTCCACAACAAAATTTGCTATGTGCGGCCTTTAATTAGAGTGATGCAACATCTATCTTGTTGTGCGGAAATGTGGCCTTGCAGAGTTTTCAGGAAATCTCTTTAGTAGTGCCCAGTTACTGTTGTGTGCGCAGGTACATATACTGGTAAACAGTTTCTTGTTTTTGCTTTTTATGATGGGGATTTCCAAACAGAGCTTTGCTATTTGCCAAATGTCATCATCAGTGATCATATTTGAAACAAAATCCACATTATTTTCCTGTTGCATCTTCTTCAGCTACATGCAAATCTGCAACCGAACGTCCTTTTGTTCGGGAATCGGCAGTCTTGATACCTACCCACCGTCCACAAGCACGTCTCATATGCAACTTTCAGTTTTTTTTTTTTTTGATTGGTTTATTTATGGACGCTCTTTAACATCTCAAGTCATCAGCGTCCCATTCAACTCAGGGCGTGAAACGGCCGACAAATTTTGCTCAGAGGCCTCTCTTTCAGGCTTGAGGTTCTTTTTCGTGCCGTAAATGTACGACATGGGACCCACAGCTTTACTTCCCTTCCGAAGGAAGCCATAATTAGGATTTTTACGCCCGAAAACGTCCTGGCCGGGTTCGAACCCGCGATCTTGGGTTTAGTAGGCCAGTATGGTAACCACTACACCACCAGGACCGACCCAACTCTTCAGTTACCAACGTATAGGTGGCTCCCAGTGAATTTTTTTTAGAATTTCTGAAAGTGTTTTTAATGTTCTTCACAAATTGTAAAGTCAGGGCACCTTCCTTTGAAATTTATTGCCGCAGCCTTTTAATATTTTTAAACCATCTTTAAACTGTGCTGTATGGAATAACAAACTCTTTATAGGTCTCGGCCAAAGAGTTGTTGATATTCTGAAATTTTCAGAATTGGACCATCAGGAGTGAGGGGTAACCCTAATTTTGTAGTTTTATGCAATTCGCAACGTGAAAACATCGGTCCCTATGGTATCTACACAAATTGTGTAATATGAATATCTTAGGTTGCACACCTAGCAAAATTACTGATAATATGGTAGACGTTATAGCATTGTCTTTTAATGCACTTGTAAATCAACAGCCGACGCCAACGAAGTTTTTGCACATCTAAAAATGTATACTTGACAAGCAATACTTCATATTATGTTAACTGACTGTCAAACTATCATCATGCTAGCTCAGTTGGAACGAGTGAATGGTTGGTACAAAATCCGTCTGTAATAAAGGTGATTCGAGTCATCTGTGTACGCTTCTTTAATGGTGTGAAATTTATCTCGATTTAAATTAATATTATGTTTCACATTGTCATTTTAATTACAATATTATCCTTTTTATTGTATTTAATCTCTCTCTGCGAAGTTTTTTTTTCTTTTTTCTTTTTCTTTTTTCATTGGTAGAGTGCGGTATTGCAGGGAGGGGGGGGGGGCATTCGGCTGATCGCTATATCGTGGCTCGTGGCTTACTAGATTGGAGGTCGCCATCTCTCCATTGGGCAGCTTCCCAATCACAATTATCCTCAGAGGCTGGGTGGACTCCGTTCCAGACCTCCCTATTTTAGAAAAATTCCTAAGTAGGTGCCGGGAATCGATTCCGGGTCTCCCGGGCAACGCTAACCACTAGACCAAGGAGGTGGTAATTTGTATTTAATATTTTATTATATATATTGCTGGTAGATGCTTAAACGCGAAATAGGCACATTTGATGAAGATGGAATAAAGATTATACACATTTCATCCAAGACAATAAGGAAATTACATATACATTTTAGCATGGATAGCTATAATAGCAATTTTGCTTCTTTGATGCTGTGCAAAGAAATGTATTTGCTATTAATATAATCTCGTGTTGGTATGTTATTGTGTCCTTGAAAGGACTCTTTTGTTTAACAGAGTTCTGCTTGATGGAAATTGCGGGTGAATAACACTGCTCGAACACGACTTTTCTAACGAAACAAGTGCTCGAACTGATGATCTGCTTGGTTAATGCACCCTGAGTACGCTGTTGCATGTTATGACTCAGTTGTAATGAATCTACAGGCGGCAGTAATACGTCGGCGAAAACTCTCTGGATCTTCTGGATCCTCTGTATAAACTTGTTGCCCCAGAGGAAGAAGTCAAGGGGCGTTAGATTAGGTGGTCTGGCTGGCGAGGAGACTGATCCTTGTCTTCCTGTCCAATGACCAAGATGTGTCGCATTTAGATGATTACAGACGATCATCGACCTGTGAAGTGTAGCACCGTCGTGTTCAAATCTCATCTTTTTTTCGCTCCTCTAGTGGTACATTCTTTAGTAGCAGTGGGAACTCATTGCGGAGAAGTTGCAGGTAGCTGCTCCTGTTAAATGACCCTCGAAGAAAAATGCTCCAATAAGGTGGTCACTCAAGATTCTAACCCAGACATTCACTCCCCGCTGCACTTGGAATGCTGTCTTCCTTACCCAGTGAGTATTATCAGCACTCCAATAATCATATTATGGCGATTTATGATTCCGTTGTTATGGAATCTCGATTCTTCAGAATACCTGATTCTGGATACGAATCCCATATCATTTGCCACTCGGCATAGCATCCATTCACAGAAGTTCACTCGAGCTTCGAAATCTCTCCCGTGTAGGTGCAAATGATAAGGATGAAACTTATTAGCATGCAGCGTCCGCATCACAGAAAACTGGCTAATGCTGACCTCTTGTATAACTGCCCGTGTACTAGTTTGCAGATTACTCAGGATGGCATTCAAAACAAAACACCGGATGTCGCTGGTGCATCTTTAACAGGTGGCCTCCTTGCAAGTGACGCTGTTCAACGCAGACGTATTTCCATACTCAGGTAACTTTTTGCTGTTGGTTGTATATTTATTTAGATATTTCTCCTGTTATAGATGCTGATCTTGAGCATTTACTCTCGTTTCAGCGTAGACAAGTATCATATCCATGTACTCCCTGTGGAGTACACAGCGAAGGACTGGACAAACTCTATATGACAGCATATGCCTGAGGAGTGAAGACAGTCTACATCAAAATATCTCTTTGCGGTGTAATTCCACTCAAATGGGACAGAAAGGTATTATTTTTGACATGCCTACAAGTAATCAGAATTATGTGTAAAATTACAGTTTGCTATGTTTATCTATTATTTTTCATAACAAAGTGAACCATTGTAATTCCATTGTAATTCGGAGTCTCTTAATAATACATTATTACGATATTAATTTCAAAACCTTAATGGAAAAAAAAGAAGAAGAAAGAAAAGAAAAAAGAAACAGGAAAAAACGTGATCAATGTCAACGATGCGAACTTGTGTAATTGCGTAACGCACAGCAGAACGGTCATAATTCCATTGATCCGCTTACGCGTTTGATTGATAGGTTCAACCTTAGATCTTGGCCAGACGCTAGTACCACCGTGCTTTTTGTGTGATGTAGCCTATTAAGACAGTTTTAATTCTGTATTAGATGATTTAATATAATAATTTAAATAACATTAGCTATTATGTATGTTATTTGAAATGTAGGGGTCGTAGTTTACGCTAACATTTAAATAAACCTTTATTTGATAATCTGTGTGTCTTGTACAGCGCCCATTAGAAATGTGCCTCTAATTTGTCATAGCCTATCTCGTCTCCGTAGTTGTTTTTTAACCGATTTTGACACTCGACTCATATGATAGGTCTATTTTAGCACAGGCCTTTACTCAGTTGTGTGGCTATGTATATTGTAATGCAAAAGTTTGTAAAATCGGCTGGAAACCCGGAAGCAGCTCTCCGTAAATAAGTTTAATTGTAATTTAGTCCCTTAAACCGTTTTTCCTCTGAATGTTGAATCTTCGTTTATCTAAAAATGTCAATAATAGTTGGTAAGCGAAGAAAATGGACATAAAGCGCAATTTTCGCTTGGAGGGTGGCCTATCTTCCAGAAAAGGAAGAGGCGTCTGAGTCAAATGGTAAGTGTGTTTTTTAAGCTCTAGCGGCCCAATTTTTTTTTCCTCAACGGAACTAGGCATATAATGATCAAATTAACAAACGGATAGTTAACAAGCAAAACTGGACCATTGGGGGTGGGGGTTAACCTAAAGCAAAAGTTTACAAATCGCTCTAGCGGCCGTAATTTTTGTTTTTCTCAACGAACCTGTGTATATGCCATTGAAATAAAATAGCGAAAATAGTTTTCCAAAATCAGCCAAATGAGACTATTAGGAGGAGGGTTTACCTGAAACCCAAAATTTAAAAACCATTCTAGCGGCGCCAATATTTGATTTTTCTCAACACAATTTGGGATATACTATTTAAATAAATTAAGAAAAACAGTTTCTGCAAATAAGGAAAATCGGGCCATTAGGAGTGGGGATATGCCTGAAAACTGATTTTTTGTTATTTTTCTACAGCTGTTTCAACTTCACATGCTGTTGAAGGTCCTTGAGATGTCTTTCAGATATTCTCATTGAATTTCTTTTTTTCTTTTTATGTATCCTTTCACGTCTCTTCTAGCCGCACGATATTTTCCTCTGGTGCAGCTTTTTGTATACAAAATGTTTTACATTGTAAACTTGGAACTCATCAAAGCAATCATCTCTTTGCTTATTTATTTATTTTAATAGTGTTTAACGCCCGTTTTTACTACTGAGACACCACAGGCGGTGGACACTGATGATACATGAGATGAAATGATATTTTGGGAAAGGATTTTTTTTTAAGGAAGGAAGCGTTCCAGGCCTAAGTTAAGGGTTCCTCCCCGGCATTTGCCGTTTATAAGGACTTATGAAAACCTGGAAAAAATCTCAGTCAGAGAGGACGATGCTGGCGGGATTAGAACCTCAGACCTCCCGCTCACGAGTCCGCGTCTTAACGACCTCAGCCACGCGTGGCAGTCTCTCTCTCTTTGCTTACTGATATTGTTTCCGTTGTTTTAGTTATTATGTCCTCACCGCTATTCTCACTATTAGTGAACTGCTTCAAGCAATATTCAAGGTTTTTCTTAAAGTTCGGTTTTATTTGTTCATTTTTGAGTTTATCAGAGTTGAGTTATTTTTTCGTGACTCAATATGTGCTTCTCATGTTGGAGATTCCACTTTTTACTTTAGCCATTATCGGTTAATGGTCCGAGTCAATATTTGCGGCTCTTTGGCTTCTTATATCTAAATGCTTTGAGTCGATCAGGAGATGATCAAATGTCTTCAGATCTGGTATTTTCATGGCACTTTAAGTATGTTCTTATGTTCGAACATGGTGCTACCAATAACGAGGCAAATTTTATTAATCTAACGCCGGTATCAATGGATTCTTCAACTATGTTATATCTTCCGATTATGCCTAGCTTGCATTGTGCCAGTTCTTCACATCCACTGCTGCCCGAAAGTGAATGTATTTATATAATTTAATTTTAATAGTTATTAAATATTTTATATATCTTGCAGTAGCAAGTAAGGGAATTTGATGTATCAGAAAAACGTATGTAGGCTACCTGCCCCGTGCGAGATGGCTGCTTGTTGTAATTTTTTGTATTCTCACCTGCTGAAAGTGGCCGGGGCAATAAGTCTTTCTATTGTAACAAAGCTAACAAAGGTAAGTTCATACAGGTGTGCTGTATGAGTCGGAAAAATAGGTCTTTTGTATTCTTACTTGCTAGAGACGCTCAGAGTGCTATACAGTGTGTTAATGAATAATGCCGAAATATTGTCACGCTATATACGGGAGTCTTAGACAAATAATTTCGTTAAAGATACTACAGAAACAAGTGTCGGCGATGACATCATTACATCGCATGATCATGAACTCTCCAATGAGAAATGAAAGAGTTGAAGAGTTTAAAGCGAGCGCGTTTGGAAGCACAAGAATATGTTGAAGGCTCAGTAATCCGTGAGCTATCATCTGTGGGCACCATTGAGCGTCAACGAGTACATGAGGACACTTTTAAATTGATATATAAGGGGAAACAACTTTGCAAAAGCACGCAGTTCCAGATGCAATCCGGACCTTCATTTTAAGCATTTTCTAGATTTCAAGTCAATAGTGTAGACAAGTGAAAGATGAAGCACACAATGTAGTTTTAGGGCGGTAGTTGCTGTGTTAGTTCTTGGGGCAGCTTAGACTCTTTTTGATAACTTCAGTGCAGATACAGTTTAATCAGATCTTGGGGCAGTGAAGCATGTAGAGGTGTGAAGCATTTCCAGATTTCAGTTCAGGCAGTACGTAGCTGGTGGTGTTAATGTCAAAGAGGTAATGAGCCAGGTGGCAGTAAACAAATTATCTTGTGAATAAACACTTGGATGAAACACTGCCGTTTGATTTTAACCCTTCCCTTTCATCTCCCTTCTCCCGTGACTACTAGAGCACAAAAGGCAAATTCGGGCCCCTGAAAGACCCGGATCCTCGGATAGATATTCTACAGTCACATCGTTGACACATCTCATAAAATCCACTTCAGCACCCCCAATGATTATATTCGCATCTTTTCTTGGACATTTGTCATATACTGTATTATATTCTTCATGTTAAGTGCATTTTATTTTTATTTTTATTTGTTCTGTTGGAGCATGTAGTCAAAGAACGTGCCTCTAATTCTAACCCTACAACGCCTGTGTGACTCTGGTTTAAAGTTCATTATCATATGTTTAATTCTTTTATTTTCTGTAAATTCTGTTTCAAAACATGCTTTCTTTTGTACAGCTGTAGAATATGGTATTTTTTTCTTTCTTTATTTTTTCCCCTATTACACCCTCCATCAGCCATCTAATTTCCTGAATAGCTGTCATATCTATTTTATCATCAAAGAGCATTTTAAAGATCTTGGTTTGTAACTAAATAACATGGGATAACATATTCCATGTTTCAAGTTTCTGGTCCTTTGTACGTTTGCCATATCGTCAAATGGTTAATCCGGCTATTACTTCTTTGCATTTCGAAACTATTTAGTTTTACAGGTTAGGGTAGTCAATCCCAATCTGGGGAAGCAGGCCTCCATATATCTTTATTATTATTATTATTATTATTATTATTATTATTATTATTATTATTATTATTATTATTATTATTATTATTATTATTATTATTATTATTTATTCACAGCGTATTTCACTACCCTAGGAGTAATACTACATATTTTTGCACCCTGTTTACATCCATAGATATAATTTCCATAAAAGCTGGTTACATTATTCTATTTAGACAATGACACATTACTTGCTGTTTTATAATTCTATTTGTATCTATTTCAAGATATTGTCTGTACCCTTTATTGATTTAACAAAGTCAAGAGGGCGTCTCCAGGGAACGCCAACCCCCTTACTCACCATGGCGAGCTCCTGAGTGGCCTCGTACTTATATATGTTAAATTCTGCTCGTGAATTTGAAAGAAGATTACAGGAAAATACACGGATACTGACTTTAGAACAATAGGCTCAGTTTTGGAATGATATTCAAATAGGGAGAAGTCTAAGGTCGTGAAGATGAATGAAACCACGGTGCAATTGCTCTTGCATTTGGGCTACCAAGTCTTGTCCGGTCACAGCCGCAAATTCTCCTCTCATATGTAGATCTCTTGAGATCTCGAGCTCTTATTACAGAGAGTTTATCCCTGAGAGGCGACTCCTGCACTTATGACCTAGGTTCTATAGGTAACCTCATTGTTAGGGTGTAATTTACGCAATGATGAGAGAAGTGTTTAAAAAGAAGTGTGATTAAATAGATAATTGATATAATTTATTGTTAGTATACTGTAATAATAGCTATATAACAAAATTATACACTGTGTTAATGAATAATATCGAAATATTTTCACACTATATACAGGAGTCTTAGACAAATAATTTGAGACAGGAAACCTAGGGTCGAATTTACGGACTATTGAAGTGATTGCAATTTGGTGTCTAGAAATTCATACTAGGGGTAAAATTGTTATTAGAATGACTTCACATCTTCTTAATAATTAAATAGCCGAAATTTAAATAGGTTGGAAGCGTTTTCACACTTAACATTAATTCACCTTTTCATCGTTCGTTAACATTAAATAGTTGAATTATTCTTGAAAAATATGTAGCTTAGCAGTTGAATTTGCTTTTATTTTAGGAATGTTTTGTTCAAAGTGTGACAACACTATTCCTAAAGAGAATTAGTTTCACACTCCCAAGCCTGAACTTGACCTACATCCTACATAAAGACCTGTTCATTTACTTGAAAACTGTGTCCGGCCTAAGTAATTGCTAAGATGTCTGCCTGCTTGGCACTGTGTACATTCCCTCCTCGGTGCGGCTTTAAAAGTGTTTGCAATGGCTTATTGTTCTGCTGAGGTAAATGAGAAACATCAGGAAAAATCAAACAAAAAACCATATAATTTCAGGAATTTTCTTGTAATAGGGAATTGGGAGAAAAGCGGTTCAAAGTTATTTCCCGCCAAGGCGAATATTGTATTCATACCAATACTGTATTTAGATCATACATTTTTTTTTTTTTTTTTAGTTTTAGTTTTATTCCTAATTAGGACAAGAGAGATTGAAATTGCCACTGTGGTCTAATAAGTATATTTTATTTTAATTTGGAAGATTCTGGTGGACTTTGGCAACAATTAGACCATAGTGTAGTTGTAGTCAACGTTTTACGAAGGGAAGACTATAAAAGAAGAGTATTGAAAGTAGGTAGTATTCCTTCGGTGTTCCCCGAATATCCCAAATACAAACAAAGAATATCTGATCCACCAAGGAGGCCAATAAAACGAAATATAACAACTCATCTTGAGGTAGTTCATATAAAGTTGCAAAAGACTAATTTAGTCGGTTCTGACAACTGTGCCGCAAGTCATGAAAACAATGAAATAATTAAAAGTCTAAACGCCGAGGTTAAAAAAAAAAACAAAAACAAATGATAATTACACCGCTGATGAAAATAAATTTCGATCAGCTTCTCTTACATATAAAACTTAACAAATACTGTCTTTAAAACGGAGCAACGGCTGACTCAAAAATACACTAAAGATTTACAGATAAAGAAATTGAGCCGAAATTATACCATAATTAGTGAAAAACTGAAACAATTTAATATATCACCATTAGAAGCTACATAGAACAAGAAGACATCAAAGCTTTATTTCTTAACAAACAACTGCAAGGTCTGGGACAAATGAAACATTGGTGGAGCGAACTTAGCGTTAGATATTGCATATTTTGACAGAGTAAATCATCATTAGCCTACGATTTCGTTAGAAATGCACCGTGCTACTCCTCCAAGCAGGTTAACTTTGAAACGAAACATTGGGGCTTGCACTAAAGAAAATATCTACATTATATTATATGTAGTTCTAGCCAACACATAATTTCGGTTAAACATGATTTATGCTGTAACAATTCTTGATATTTTCATTGGAATGTAATAAATGAAGCTGCTTAAAAAGGGGTTGAGCGGAGCGCTCCAAGCAGCAAACAATGGAATCGGACAATCAAATCTACTACTACTGCAGCAAATGGCCGGGTTTTATATATAGATGTAGGTCTAGGCCCACAAAACACTACACTGAAAAATAGCAGACAACTGATAGAAATGTTTGGAATAGTATTAAAAGAGATGTTTATTTATCTCCCGCAGGTCGAAGTTACGACATTGAAAACAGAGACTGGAATACAGCGGATGTTTATATTTTCCTTTTGCTGAAACCAGCATGCCTCACATTTCAGGCCTGACATTAGTTCTTCTAGTGAGTTAGATGATTTCCTTTCTGTATTTCAACTCCATTCATAGGTGCTATTGCAACCTTTTGTGTTTTAAACTGTACACGTTAATATATAAAGCTGTTTGCTTCTGTTTTTCTTGGTACCGTTATGTGGTCATATATCGTCTCATATGTAAAGTTAATACCGATGGCTAATGCATGTCTCACTTTCAAGAGTTCCATGAGCTAGCAAACGCTGCATGGTATCGTACGAGGATTCTCTCCTGAGCATTGCTATTTAGAGTTCGCAGCCAAGAAGTTCCAGTGGATGAAATGATTTTGGCTTCTTCACTAGATATTTCTGGGTGTCACTTGGTTGTTCGCCCGTGACCCACATCAATTGCCAGCTGTGTGTGTGTGTGTGTTGCAATTTTGAAATGTAAGGTGATAAAATAAGCATTTTCTCGATAAACTTTACTATACTGCTTTATTGCTTTTGTTGAGCCTTATTGTTTCCAAAGAAACCAGTTTCAGAATTTATTCTGTGGTACAGATTTCATACTTAATGAATCTCAAAATAAACAGTTACATTACTACATTAATTGTCTGCATTTTCTTTTATTAATTATTATTTGAAATAAAAGGTTTTTTAATGTTTGTTAGTGAACCACTTTATGTTACAATTTAACGAATCACATTTACTTCATAGTTTCATTGGGACCTGTTTCTAAAACCAGTTCTCGAAACAATATTAATGTGTATTATACACTAACAGATTACACGATATTTAGCTTTCAATAATGTTAATAAAACATTAATTTATACATCTTAAGATTACATCTAAAATGTAGCAAATGTTATGAATCTAAAGAAACGTCAGTTAGAATCTGATTTGACCAGAGGAAATAGCTGTTCCTATTGCTGAGTTAAGCTTACGTGCAGAAATAAAAACAGCGTTTAACTAAAACAAGCAATAGGTGAACGTAAGGTCAGGTGCAATTTGTTAATTGTGCACGAACTTAAGGATCATATTGCAGGTTAATGGAACATCTAACTTTAATGACACAATTTTTCCAGTTTTTTCGTCGTTTAGAGTGAAAACAATGAATTCGAATCAACGTTTTGTGATGGAATAATCGTGTGGAATTCCATCATGTCTGCACTCATTTCGCGGACACTGTATAAATACCCGTTAATTTAATACAATAGACGCGCCTTTTGACAGAAACTTATCACTCGGGTGCAAAATCACCTCAGCTGTAAGCGTGAATTACGTGGCCAATGGGATGACGAGCTAAATGATGACACATTTTCTCTCCAAGTGCGTCTAACAACAGCATATTGTTCTTTGTTCTCCTTTCTGGGACTAGTTTACTTGAAACGTTCGTGGTTGTACATTATTTCGAGTTCTAATGTGGTTTTGCTATGTGGTCAACTTGGGAATGAGTTGATTTGTAGTTACAGTGCGATAAAAGTATGCTAATGAAATAATAGTAATAATAATAATAATAATAATAATAATAATAATAATAATAATAATACTTGGAATCAATGCATTTAATTATAGAACACTGAGCAAACAACCTCAACAAACTTGTGTATGCCTTCATTCCACCACGCAATCGGACTTTCTATTGTGTATCTGTGTATTGTGAAATTTGCCTGGAGTGAGATATACGTTAGAACAAATACTATTTCATTTATGTAGAAAATAAATCCTACAAATTCTGTGGGAGAAATGTTGGTGCTAAATTTCCAAGAGTAGCATCTCTAAAAGGAAGTGATTTTCAGTTTGGTGAAGAAGTTTCAAATCCAGTGTTTTCATTAACAAGAAGCCGAGACTGAAAAACCGAATTTTAGGGAGGGTAAATGTTGAAATATACCATTGACTTGGTATTTCTCCTCGAGAGCGTTTAGCACAATTAGCCCAGAAACTTGGTGTATTTATCGGCTGTGCAGATAAAGCTACTCAGCTGCTGCATCGTCACCCTATAAATGATTGTACTGAAATAAAACTCGTGGACTACGAAAAAAGAGCAACGTTCTGTCACTGGTTTATCGAACATGACCCTGATCTAACATTTTTCACAGATGAAGCTAATTTCAAACTCTAAGTATATATAAGTTCATTAAACAATAGTGTTAACCCTAGCCCAGTTATGGATTTCTAACTTATGACCGAAAGATGAATTGCGGCGAGTGTCTCAAAATATTTCCAAAAGTATTCATAGGAGAGGGCAGGAACTTCGAGCATCTACTGTGATGGTGAGTACCATATTAATTACTGTTTATTACTATTACGTAACGAAAGAAACAAAAAATACGCGCTATGAGTTCCCACCGAGCATCATGACTTTCCTCCGCAGGTGGTACGGCCCATATCAATTCCCGATTGCTTAGTACAATGAGGATCTTGTATGTGATATGTTAAAAATTCCTCAAATAGGAAAAGGATATAATATTGAAACCGCCAAGTCAAATTGTTAAATGTTAATAAAAGTGATCCATAAATACTGCGATTTGCTGCTCACAGACTTAAACTCTAACCTAACGTAAATTTAACAGCGTGTTCATATGTGCATACGTTACATCTGCGATGTGCGTCTGTTCGATCATATAACACCCTCCCTCGATGTGCTGCCTTGATTCTGACTGAAAGACCGAAGAAACATTCCTTGTCTCACGCTATTTTTCAAAATTATCAATATATCTTCTCTATCTTATTTATCATCTTGTGTTCAAAATCTGTCTTCCTCTCACAATCTTAACACATTTTCTCAATCCCAGCACTCATATTGCACCGAACATCACTTTACTCATCACCACTGCCCGTCTCTGGAATGCATTGCCACGGGATGTCAGAGACTGCCGAACTTTAGGATCATTTCAAAAGAAATTGTTTAATATTATCAGAAATAATCGATTACCCTAGATTTAGATTCCTTTTGTTACAATACATGTATTTATTTGTTTTATCCTGCTGTAGAATTATCCATTCTATTATTTTTATTACTATTTTAAATGTTCCTATCTCCGTCAGAGTATTGTTAGGGTTTAATTTTATATTTTGCTTGTATCTTTATTTCCACTTTCAGGATTTATGTAGGTCGATATATGTATCAATTGGCATTGCTGGTGCTTGTTGTATATTATTTTTTATTTTTTTCTTCTTCCTCTTAAGTTAATATTTTTCATTTTTCATTATCAATAATTATGTATTAGCATATATTTATTTACATACATAATGTTTTACATTGGTTTATATGTGTACGAGTATTATCAACTTTATTGTCAATGTTGTGATTGTAATATTGTCGTTATAACGTCATGTAATTATTATTAGATTTGTAGAGCGGAAAAGAAGGCCTAATGGCCTTAGCCCTACTAGATTAAATAAATAAAGAAAAACATAAAGCATAAAAAGAAAGAATAAAACAGCTGGAAAGATTGATAATGTGCGACCTCTACTATGGAGGCTTATAGAGTATTCAAAAAACATAATCTCTGAAATAAAATAGAGTAAAATTTTATCAGGAAACTAGTTTACTTAAATTTCTTTAAAACAAGGATTCGGTTTCCGTACGCTCCACAAGAGATCACTTTTATGTTGTCTGCCCGAATAGCAGCAGGTATTCGGTAGACTAACTCCGCTGGGGCCTACTGGATATCAGCTTATTTTTATATTACATTGCCAAAAAGAGGTAGAAAGATGGGAATTCTTCTTCTTCTTCAGAGACCTATGCACCTCAGTAAGCATATTATAATATTATACAGAGCGTTCGTGTCAAGTTTGATCCAAGAAAGCGAGCGTACGGGATGAAGCCAGTAAAGCCCTAAGTAAACTGCGGTCCGTCCGCAGGAAGTGATCCCTCTAAAACATTGACTACTCATGGTGGGCTCGAATGAAAACACATGTTTCAACACTGGCTTGCAAATCTCACATGTGCAATCGTGCTGGATAATGCAGTTATCACTTCACTCCCTGCTCAAAACTAGGCTCCCCATTTGTTCTTCCGAGAGAAATGATATACGAGTAACTCGTTTCATGCAAGAACATAATTTACAGATTGCAAATCTACTTCCAGTTAATTTTAAGCTATTAGAAGCTATTAATGCGGATATGGGTAAATCAGATTATATCACTCCAGCTTTCTAATTGTTATCACTTGAATACTAGAAGGAAGTTATACTCCTGTCTTGAATTCTGTGCACCTCAATTCTGCACTATCTCTTGATCTGTTTTCACTTATCTTCTCCGCTCAATTTAAACGCCCGATTAATAACTCCACTCTTGTTATGCCCTTGCAGCGAACCTCTCACTTCTCTTCATATTTCACTGTTGAAGCTACTCGTCTGGAACTCTCTGCTGCCTCACATAGCCGGTCACAACAACAGTTTAGTTTATTGCTCATTGTCTATTTATCAAAGTAATGTTGTGTAATTGTCCATGGTGAAAAGAGAGAACCTTATGGCCTTAACTTTATCGAGTAAAATAAATGCATACATTTTATTGTTGTTATTGTGATTTGCAACCAATTGTTTCGAATTTGGTAGATTTAAAAATGCGGGAAAAAATCTTATCCATTATGTGACAAGAGAGTGAAAGATATGGGTGTAAGCTGTATGAGGAATGCATGGAAAAACAACTTATATATGCAAATCACATCTTAAAAATGATAAATGAGGGTGAAAGTGACACGAAAGACGCATATGTAAAAGAGGGACCTCATTCATATACATGTTATAATACTAGCCTGACAAGAATAGTAATAAAATAGATTAGTGATATTAAATAATTGATGAGCTTTGTGAAACGGAAATATAACAATTATGTCTAGCCGTTTACTTACAGAGCTTATTTGTATTACACCTTGATAAACCGAATGTTAACGTTATAGGCGTGCCGATAATATTTGCGTGTTCGCGTGCCTAAAAACGTAATTTCTCTGCCTGTGCATCCTTTATTGTAACACTTTAATGTTCGCGCCTGTATAGGTGGGCTAAGCTATATGTTCTTACTTTACCCATGCTCATCTTTAGCCCATTTTATGTTTGTTAAGCCACTGCACTTTTAATTCTGTGATATCCCGTGGACACTTAAATGCCGTTTTCCTCTTTGTGTTCTCACTTATTATTATTATTATTATTATTATTATTATTATTATTATTATTATTATTATTATTATTATTATTATTATTATTAATGATTCAAAGTATTTGTTTCGAGTTGCATTTGATGTGTCTTTAAAGCCTGGTGTAGACTAAAGCTATTTTTTATAAATAGCTGTTCTTGCTTAGAGAGACCAACAATTAAAGGTACTTGTATTTATTAAACAGTCTTCACCTTAATTTTATTCGAATTGCTGATTCGTGTATAAAAAACGCACGTTATTAATCCTTTTCTCAAACAACTCTACTTTTCTTCACGAATTCATTGTGAGACTTGAAGTCAAATTTCTTCAGAAGTCTGGATGCTTCTTTCATTTGCTGACCTTCTGTCGAAGCATGCGAATATATTTCTTATATTTTTTCACATTCAAATAATATAAATATAATTAAATACTTTTCCACTTCAAAATAACCCATCAAACTGGAATACTTGAAATATCAGAAATGTTACAAGTTTACAACGTTTCTGATTCTACAATGGTGTAGTATGTCTCAAAAAGACATGCCGCAACATTTAATAACAATTGTTATGATCTTCAAAAAACATATCTTTTGAAAGATTAAAGGAATTCTTTTCTGTAATTGTTGAGATTTCGTACACTTTTTATGTCTTGTTTGATTTCGTTCAAGCAAGTATGTATGACTTATTTCCTTGTTACTGCAAGGGCGAGTTGTATAAAAGTTGCTAACTGGAGATTACTTTTAACTGTAATTTAAAAAGTAACTAGAGGTCAGTCTCATATCTGTTACATAAAAATAACCTCAGACTGCGTAAACTCGAGTTTGCAATAACCGTCAAACCTATGACAACATCACGAAATAATAAAGAAATTCCTGTATGCAGCGAGTTAATGTTCAACTTTTCAACCTGAGAAAAGCAATAAGTATTCAGTTTTCCCGCCTCCGAGACATGTTCTTTTTTTTTTTTTTTTTTTTTTTCCTCTATCTCCTTAACATGTCTTTAAACACGGATAAGGAAGAGTCAAAGCGAATGCAAGCGGCAAATTGTAGCAAACGTGAGATCTGGTGATTATTATATTAATCTGGTGCTAAAATGTCAGGCAACAATTGAAAAAAAAAAAATCGATTTCAAATAAGGATAAAGAACGTACATTGGGGGCAGTATAATAATTCTGTCCTGAAGACTTCTACATTATAATCCCCTGGGGAAAATAATGGGTATGTGTATGCAGTCTATAGTACCTAAAACTTCAGGAAAGTTGCGAAAGCTATAGGCTAACAAATGTCTTTACATCTCTCTCTTCGGTTCATATTTTAATGGGTTGAGGTCCCAGAGATGGTTTTGCTGTAGTTACTTTATAGATGGATGTACTGGCCGTTCCTTTCATCACTTTGAATATACCTCCAATAACTATTTGGAAGCTTCCTGTCGCATAGAGCCTAAGTCAGCAGTATCATGAACATAGAATTTAAAGCATGAATTCGCTTAGTTTGTGAAGTAATATCTGTTCCAGTTCTTCGATATCTTTTGCTAAGCGCAATCGCATTTTGAATTTTTTGTCATTCAGTTCTAGGAATGAATTTTGTTTCTTTCATGAAATACACGAGGAATAGGGTGAAATTCATCTTCGGATGAGATATAAAAAATCAGAAATCTGTAAAATATACCGCTTGTAAGATTAATCTAACATAACCTACAATTGAACACAACTCTATTGTTATTACCAGAAATGAAAAGTGAAACAATGAAGAAATTTTATCTTCAAGAAATCAAAATAAACGCATTTTATTTATAAATGAAGTTCTTATGCTACTGTACTCTATGAAAGGTTTTATTTAACAATTATTAAACTCTAGTTAGTGATTTAACTCGTAAAATTTCGCGAATTAGATTATTTTGAGGTTAAGACGAAATTATCTGAACTTAACGTTTATACAACTGGTCCTAAGTCATTTTGTGTCTAATGGGCAGACTAAACATATGAGTCAGATAATAAAATAACAAGGAAACATATGTCGGAACAAGGTTTAATTTAAAGACAGAAGAAAAATATCCTTTCCGCAAAGGTAAAGCAAAGGTACAGCTTGTCACTGTCTATTTTTGGACAAAGCCGCGAGAGTATGAAAAGGAGGGTAAATATATTAAGCATAATTTTACTAAAACAATTATGTTTACGAACTATCAAGTTCTCGTTTCTGAGTGTGAAAATAATCTGTAAAAGACCCTTTATGCGTTGAATAAGGTTGTCAAGTGCTATATTTTTATTATCTCAATACGAAGTACACATGACTTTCAGAAATAACCGGTGAGACAGAATTGGAATTGGAAGATAAAATAATAGAAAAGTATCTTGAACTTAATGTTTTGTTCTGCATTTAATTAGATCTATGCCATAATTAAAAGGAACTTAAACCAGAATTGAAACCCATCTTAAATTTTATGAGTAATTGCTTTAACTGTTGCAAATTATACGGTTACTGAGAAGACAAAAATCAGAATTCAGGCACAGGAAATAAGATTTTTAACATAAAGATGTGGCAGAACCAGAAAATATAAGACATTCAAATATAAGAAGCGATTTTTAAGTAGAGTCAATAAATGATAATTTTAACTTACCAGATACAATAAATAAAACACTTATAACATACGTCTCAAGTTGGATTCTATGTGTCAGTTTGGTATAAACTTGAAGGTTATGGTTTACCATTGAAACGATATACTGATCAGTTTAAGGAACTGCAATAGGCTTAATTGCTAATGCTTAAAGTAGATAATAACAATAACAACATTATTATATTTTTATTATTTGTGACAGTCTGAAGTTCCTCAAATGATGAAATGAGCCCTAATTGAGTACAGAGTTCACAAGACTAAAAGTTACCCGATATTCACCTTTACATAATAAGAAAAGAAAGAAAAAAAAAACGCAAGAACCTTACCCATGCAACTGAAAGTAAGCGAGTTAAACCTTCTGGGTTTGCACATATTCTGAACACAAGACCACCGCGGAGAGTCGTAGATGATGATGATGATGATGACGAGACTGATGTCTGCTTGTGGTGAAATCGTGTATTATACAGTTAATCAACTGGCGGAGTCCGATTAGGCTCGACTGCCGGATATTGTTTTATTCACAGATTTCCTAAACCTGTAAAGTTTAGAATCGGGTAATTTTAAACTTGAGCCATTGTTTCCTTCGTTGCATTCATTGTTTTCTCAAAAGATCTTTCAAAGCTGGCGGGATGTTAAACGCTTAATAAAAAGTATCTACAAGCTTTTATTAACAAATACCATGGCCCGAGTCGGTCCTGGTGGTATAGTGATAACCCTACTTGCCTTCTAAATCCAAGATCGCAGGTTCGACCCCGGCCAGGGTCGATGGATTTTTTTCGGACGTAAAAATCCTAAGTACGGCTTCCTTCGGAAGGGAATTAAAGTCATGGGTCCCATGTCGTAGATTTACGGCATGTAAAAGAACCTCAAGCCTGAAAAAAGAGGCATTCGAGCAAAATTTATCGGCCGTTTCACGCCCTGAATTGAATGTTACGCTGATGACCTGAGATGTTAAAGAGTCCACAAATAAACCAAATCAACAATACCATGAGTCTACCTTGAGAATGTTAAATTTTTTCAATAGATTTAGTGAAGATATGATTGAGTTTTCAGTTTACTTAAAATAAAAATGGCTATGTTCGCACGATAAACCCTTTCGTAGAAGTGTTACGTAGCAATTAGATTAAAAATATGACACTTTAGAAGAGGTGTATTGATACACTAAAGTGTATGCTTTTTTTTTTTTTTTTTTTTTTTTTTTATTTGGTAATGAAATCAAGTGCAAAATTGTAAAACCTATTCACTGCAACCGAAACACCTAATTAGCTCTTCTTATTTTATACTTATTTGAAGGTGTTTGCAATTGGAGGTTGTTTTGCCACTCTTGACAAAGAGAGAAAAATAACGTCAGGACTCCGTGGCAATGTAATAGTTATAAGTTCGATGTTCACAGAACAGTACACAGACAATGAAATATTATGGACTTGAACAGAAACTTCCACCAATTACTCCTCGGAACAACAATGTTATCCTAACCAGCACTTGTAAACTGTTTTCTGTAATTTTGGATAAAAAGTTTAAAACAAACAGTGAACTTGTTTAACTACTTTTGTCATGTTTTATTAACTGAATAATATATACGATATGTAAATGATTAATACTAAATCTTCAAAACACACCTAATTATTGTATATGTGCTTTCTAAACATTTGTCCACAGTAATTCAACTTTGAACAAGCAAAAGTAGTTCCCGATAGTTTTATTATAGCTGCTTTGCAGTCATTTGCAGAGTCTTGTAAAGAGACGGCGGTCTTTAGCAATTTTTGAGCATGGCTGCCGAAATTCTTTAAAATTATCTTCTCACTTTTTATCTTTCTATAATTCTTGTGCTTATATATATCAAGCTGAGCCTGTAAGGTATATCGATACTTGCTTTTTGATGTTTATCTGCATCCCTATTTTTCTCTGATGTCTTCTCAGCATCTTTCGTTCTTCTTCGTTTCCCTCAAATGTGAGTACAGGTAATATGCTTTACTATTATGTTTCTCTTAGGCCCCATTCACGATGAAAACCAATCGTAAACATAATAAAATAAGACCTAACACGATAACTTAGTAGTATGTAAGCCCCATTCACAATAAAAATTAATCATAAACATAATAAAATAAGACGTAATATGTTAACTTAGTAGTATGTAGGCATTCTTAATGAAAGACGCAAACGTATGCGTTAGCCAATCCAAAATAAGAACAAGCGAAGATCAACTAACAGCTGATTGAAAATGGCTGCTTCTAAGCAGACTGCGGTAGCGTTTATGCATATGCAAAGTGCAATAACTAATTTGCTTGGAGTAATATGAGCAAGGATATATTTCTTATAATACAATTAATCTTTTGTCCATTGACCCATTCTGTGTACAGAGGTAAGGTGAAGGTTCACTTCCATACCAGATGGCAGAGACATTTACCTAGCTTAAGTTACTGCACTTTCGACCCTGTAAGAGAATTGGGAGAGCGGAAATTTCATAGAAAGTAAACATCGATCATAACATTTACCAATCGGTCCTGGTGCTAGTGGTAACCCTCATTGCCTCATAACCCTAAGATTGTCAGTTCAATGCCGGCCAGGGTCTATGGATTTTTTCGAGCCTAAGGAACCGAAGTATGGCTTCCTTTGGAAGGGAAGTAAAGTCGTGGGTTCCATGTCGTAGATTTCCGGCACGTATTAGTCCTGAAAGAAGATACCCCTGAGCAAATTTGTCAACTGTTTCATCCCCTGAATTGAATGAGACGCTGATGACCTGAGATGTTTAAGAGAGTCCATAAATAAACAAATATACATCCTGAAACAACTCAAGGTAAGGATGACCGGACTCAAGGGATTTGAACCCGGGGCATCCCAAATGAGAATCCCAAGCGTTACCGCATGAGCCACCACTCGGTTCCTGGTGGATACAGTGTGCATCTTCTTGCTGTTTACTATTGAAAGTAAGTGTTAGTTCTATTGGTTACTACTTGGCAACAATGTTTTGGGAGTTTTACTTGAGTTTTACTTTTTCTGATGGAACGCATCACTCCTAAGGTGGCCCTCATTTTTGCTGCAGGCGAGAGTTAGTAATGTTTATCACACGCCTTAATTTATACACTTTCACAAAAGAACATGTTTTCTTGATCTCAGTTCATGCGTGTTACCTTTCCTTCGTTTTAATTATTCGTATCTTTATTTCATGACTATGAAATAAGATTATCCGTAAAATAATAAGGTATTAAGGCATTAAAAACTTATGTTTTAGGTGCTTAAAAATGCACTAAAATCTTAAAAATAGGCAAGAAATAGGCGCTAAAAATCCGGACAATTGGTTTGTATTATTTATTAACTTATCGCAATTTACAGCTCTTAGGAATATCGTTAACTTTGGATGCAAACAAGAAATTCCAAAAGCTCCTCTATTTTTTTTTTCTTCTGAAAATCCAACGATTCAGTTCTTGTAAATGCGAGCGGTGTTCTAAAAGTTCTCCACCTGATATAATAATATTAATATAATATAATAATAATTAATATAATAAGAACTTAATTTGAATTATTTATTTAATCGAAAATAATGGGTATAAATATAATAGATTTTTGTTAAGAAGAATAATTGATAAATTGATAATGAGAAATTTGAATGTGAAGGGCTTTATGTTTTTTGTTATTCAAAAGTTTTCATTATTTTGAACCAAGAAAACACAAAATTTAAGAGAAAATTCTTTTTAATTTTTTAAACATAGTCACCTTTAATCAATGCATTTAGTCAAAAAACTTTCCAATTGTAAAATAAGATTTGTCCACCTATGAAAAATAAGCCTCTTTCACAGCTTCAACGTTTGATGTGAATCTCAAAAAGTAATCTGACGAATAAGGTACATGTGGAAGAACTTGGAAGCGAAGGTCATGCAGTTTTGCAGCAACAATCCCAATTTGTGTGAAGATGCATTATCGTGATGAAAGAGAACGTTCTTTTTCTCAAGGTGTGGACGTTTAGCCTGAATAGCTTCCTTTAGTCGGTACAGTAGTTTTTTTTTGATTGATTGATTTATTTACGGACGATCTTTAACAGCTCAGGTCATCAGCGTCCCATTCAACTCAGGGCGTGAAACGGCCGACAAATTTTGCTCAGAGGCCTCTCTTTCAGGCTTGAGGTTCTTTTTCGTGCCGTAAATGTACGACACGGGACCCACGGCTTTACTTCCCTTCCGAAGGAAGCCATACTTAGGATTTTTACCCCCGAAAAAATCCATCGGTCCTGGCCGGGTTCGAACCCGCGATCTTGGGTGTAGGAGGCTAGTATGGTAACCACTACACCACCAGGACCGACAGGTACAGTAGTGAAGCGTTATAATCTCCCGTGATGGTTATGGGGGTAGTCTACTAGCACTACACCATGAGAATCCCAGGAAACCGTAGCTATGACTTTTCCTGCAGATGGAACCGTTTTTGCTCTCTTTGGTGCATTTTCATCTATTGTCATCCACTGTTTGGACTGCGCCTTCGTTTCGCGCTTGTTTCATTTCATGTACTGTTATGAAACGTCGAAGAAACTCGCTGGAATTGTATCTAAACACTGTTGCTAAATGCTTATTGGAATGCGTTTTTAGTTCATTATAAATACTCATCGAGCATTTTTTCGGGCGTAAACATCCTAAGTATGGCTTCCTTCGGAAGGGAAGTAAAGCCGTGGGTCCCGTATCGTACATTTACGGCACGAAAAAGAACCTCAAGCCTGAAAGAGAGGCCTCTGAGCAAAATTTGTCGGCCGTTTCACGCCCTGAATAGAATGGTACGCTGATGACCTGTGATGTTAATGAGCGTCCGTAAACAAAAAAACAAAAAAAAAAAAAAAAAACAAAACAAAACAAAAAAACAAAAAACAAAAAAAACTCATTAAGCGGAAAGCTTTCCCATATCCAAAACTTCGTGTAAATTAAATGACACTGCTTATCGAGGTTTCAGCCAACTCACGTATCTTCGATCATCGAGTACTGCATTGTGAATTTTCGTCACTCCTCGGTCGAAGCAGTTTTGGGTTGCCCCTAGCGCTCTTCATTTTGAATGGATATACAACCACGCTTAAATTCAGAAGCCAATTGTCGAAAACGAAGTGAAAGAGTCCTTTAATCTAACACATTTTGTGTTTCTGTTGTGCTTAAACCTCTCAAAAGGAAATACTTTATCGCAGTTCGTATTTCAATGTTATTCATTTTGTAGACAATGTTATCACTAGTTTGTTTACGCGATAGTAGCAAATGTCTATACTTACGCGTCTGAAACTTTACAGCGCATCATCTAAAGGATGACATTTAACTGCTATCATAGTAATTTGGCCATTTTATGCCTTATCTGAATCAGGCCTAGAACTTTTAGAACATCCCTAGTACAAATCTCTCTCTTTCTCTATGATAATGTAACTATAAACTTAAACAAAATATTCCTTTACTTGAGAGATAAATCCCGGCGGTGAAGTACCCCTTAATAAACAGAGCTTTGAGTTTTGTTAACGAGTGCAGGGTTTACACAAGAACAACAAAGGCTATTTAATTTCTCCTACATATTGTAACAAACCTAGCACAATGAAAATATCATATTGTTGACAATTTATGTGCAGTAAATAAAATTTCACTGACTTCCACTTGCTGGAGCTTCTGTGATCAGTTCATTATAGTGAAGACCATACCATCTACAATCAACTGCACAATTGTCAATTAATTCAAATCTATAATTCTCACCTTGGCTCCTCATTTCTTATATCAGGGCACGTATTCTACAATTTCACCATTTACTTCCAGGGAAATTTACAATTTTATAATATAATATAATAAAACAAAATAAAACTACTAAATAAACAACCAATAAATTCGAATTTACAACTTCAACAATTTCAATTAACAATTAATTTTAATTATATTTTCATATATTTATATATTTTAACAATTTTTATATTTTATCATTTATAGCATTATTATTAATTCACTACATATTTAATATTATCTATCTTTAATTATTTGTTATTTTTATCTTATTCATTACTTGCATATATCCTATACATCCATTATTGCAATTTGAATTAATATCAAGATAAAATTAACCTTACTATATTGAATTATAATGTAATTTAAATTAATCTAAATACTAGTGCCCAATATAAAAATACCAAGTAAGCAGTCATAACTACTAATTATTACACTTCCTATTTGTCGCAACTATGTACTGGAATCCAGTTCTGACTAATTATTCACCCCTTCAAATTTAAACTTTTAACATATAATCAAATCCTTTCTTTTATTATTAATTAACTAATTAATTAATAATGAGTGTCTTTTACTGCTAAATTTCAAGCATTAAAAATTGAATATATCTATACATGTTCATTCTTCATTTATTCATATTTAAAAACTTCTACACTCTTCCATCACCAAATCCTCACTACCATCTTTCACTAAAGCCTATTAACTGTCCACTACACGAGATCACTTTAACATGTGAATCTTCTTCTGCGGTTTACAGTCATTTTATTCCAAGGTCCATTAGTTGCAGATCTTACCTTCTCATCTAAACATCTTTCCTACAGCATCAATCAGGGATTGTAACATCTCCCTCTCATCTCATCTTCTTCTCCATCTCATCCTTATCGTAAAATAAGTAATCCTCTCCAAACTATGCACCTATCATGGGACAGGGGTTAGTAAGTCAACGTAATATTTACGAGTGTTGAAAGGGAATAGCAGTTACATGTCTGAAGCGGATAAAGCTACTTTCGGTACTTGAGCGTTGCTCACGGCTGGCTCTTTATGCCTACGCTCCCCTGGGAGCACCTCCGGGAGGACGGGGTGAGATGAGGGATACGGGTAGTGACTGCGCGGACGCAAAATGACGGTCCTTGTGTTTCCAGAAAGAACATCTCGCGCCCGTGTAGCCCCCTCTTGAATTTCTCGAGACCCTCGGAAGGTCCGTTTCTATCCAGTCGCTGAGGTAAAAATGCTTAAAAAAATCCACCAAAGAACTGCAAAATCCCTTGTATAACATCGTAACAGGTGGCGAAACTTGAATATATTCGTATGAACCGAAAACTAAGCAACAATCCACTGTTTGAGTGTTCCAAGATGAACCGAACCCTACAAAAGTTGTTCGTTCGCGAAGCACTTCCAAGAAAATGACCGTTTATTTCTTTGGTTGTACTGAACAAGTCGCAACAATTCCTTTAGAGGATCGAAGAATAGTTAATGCTGAATCATATAAAACAACTTGTTTGCCAGAAGTCATCGACAAAGCGAGGAAAAACAAGGGAAAACGTGGCATCATTCTTCATAATGACAATGCCACCTCTCACACAGCACGTCAAACAGTTGATTATTTGAATGAGTAAAACATTGAATTAATGTCTCATTGCCCGTATTCACCTGATTTATCACTTAAAGACCTCTTATTGTTCCGAATTTGAAACAAAAATGAGTGGACAGCGATTTTCATCATTTTAAGAAGCTGCTGAAGTCGTTAAAAAATGTTTTTACGATACCAACTTCAGAATGAAAATTTTCGAGAATTGATTTGAACGAATGCGAAAGTGTATCTTAAAGGCGAGTATTTTGAAAAGCAATGAAACAGTTTGTTCCAAAAAATGTTTTTCTTTCCCAGTTTTTTTTTTTTTTTTTTTTTTTTGCAAAAACTAAAAACGTAACATCTCACGTATAAACCTAAAGTAAAAGAGAGAATAGTAGATAGATGAAACAATGCACTGATCAATTTCAGAAGCCGCAACAAGACTGGGTTCCTAATGCTTGATGTGAGCCAAAGAATTCAAAATATAAGAAATAAAGAGCCTATAAACGATATAGTATTAACTTACCGGAAAAAAATTAATAAAACACTTAACACGTATGCATCAAGATAAGATTCCTCATGGTTAATTTTAGTATTCGCCGCAAGACTAATTCCTAATGCTTAGTGTAAATGATGATGATGAAAAGCATGAATTTGCAGAATCCAATACAAATTAGAAGCGGATTAAAAAATTCCTGTAGTATAATCGTTATCTGAATGCAATTGAAGTACTAGCTAATTCCATATTTTTGTTTTAAATAGGCGCTTTTCAGATTCTCAATTTTCAAGGACAAATTAGGTTGTATTATACAGATAACTACAGCATACAGAAGAACCAGTCAGGCATTCCTTTCCTTTTATTTGGACAAAATTTCATAGCACGCAATAAGTCTCATTAAATGAATTTTAAGGGGATTTACGATATTAAATCCTTATTAATATAATGCATTAATACTTATTCTCTACCCGCCCTCCATTTTTGTCAAATGTTTAGATCGAACCCTGTTGCATAAGTATATGGCATTCAATTTTTAGCGAATTTCTGTAGGGAAAAAGTATATTACAAGTTATGGAATCAGAAAAGCAAAAAGTAACAATTATAATAAAGTGAATCAAATATAAGAAATTGTAGAACGGTGATAAATGAGCAGAATTTACTAACATTTTCTTTGGAAAGTCAACGTAGTTGATACAGCTCTCAACAGAGGTCCGCAGCGTGTACTCTTGTGTGCGGCACTGATTAACTAAAATTATTGCCAACTGATGACGCTACTGTAATCCGTGCAGGCGAAGAACTTCAACCGGGAACTTCAAATGCGACTAGCTGGAGTTTGGCTGCCATAGTAGTGCCATATTCAGATTTTATGTGATCTAAAGAGTACTGCAGTATAAAGAGTACACACTAGATATGGGCGCAGTGTTCGACGTTACTCAAAAGACATCGATTTGATGAAAGTTTTAACAAAACCACGTTTATTTTTCACATTAAGAACACTTATTTATATTTTGGTACTGTTAGGTCGTAAGAATGCAATTTTAGTGACATTTTGAATTTTTATACTATCACCATTTTAAAATCACAAAATACTGCACTTAAATGCATTAACAAGCATTTTATAACAATGAATATCCCTTTACTTAATCACTTCTGCCAATGTTTTAGTTTATTGAATAGTTGGTGCTATATTGGCAAATGCTTTAGTTAGTGTAAGTCTAATAATTGTATTAAAAACAATTCTGTTTAGATTTTATCTTCTGTCCAAAATTTGAATTTTTATTAACAATTTTGCGATCTACTGTTCGAGAAACCAACTTACCGTTCCAAAAAGAAAGGCCTTTCAGTTCGTATGCGACGATTAGAAGAAAAACGTTTCACTAAAGAACTAGAGCACAGACTTTCCTCCGCCTAAATATGTAACCATATTATTACGTCGATTAATATTAATGTAAAATTGTAACTTTTTGGAACATCTACAATTTTGGAAGTTTACTTTCTATAAGGTTAGCATAAATATCTCATGGAAATGTGTTATTCTAATTAATATCGCCAAATCTGCAGTCTATATATTTATAGAGGTATTTGAAGAAGAGAAAATACACCATATAAATTGTCATAGTGTTTGTCACATACTAAGCAAAAAATCTAAAGGTGATAATTTTATGTTTTCTGCTTCTTTTATAACATGTATAAATGTAATAATTTATATCCTGCAAATATTGCACGTTAACGTCTAGGAAAATGCACTCGTTTAATATAGATTGGAAAGCATGGCACTTATTATATAAACTTAATAAGCTCCTAACTACATATACTTGAAATATACGTAATGGTGCGCACCATTCATACCAGCTATTACAAAGTCGTATCAAGTTATTAAAGGACGTAAACATTTAATTGGCAGTTGTAATAAGAAGCGGCGCTGAGTGAAGGTCAAAACGTGAAAATCTTCTGTGACCGACTGACCACCTCCGGCAGCTATTGCATCAAATGTCGCATTTCGGCAAACTTGGAAAAATTCCTGCATTTTATTCGTAGCTTTGATTTCTAAGTTAGACTGTCTCATTATCATAATCTCGTAGTGTGCACATATTCCATATATAAAGGTTTGCACGAGCTTTTATGCTCACGTTTAACGCAAATCACTGCAGTGTCTGCGAAACTTTAACTTTGTTCTCTCTCCCCGAATGAGCTACTTCCTGGGTTGCCGCCTCTTATTTAGTGTGGGTAGGGATCGAATGGGGGCAGCACCATCTCTTGTAAGTAGCGAGTCGTCTGCTACACCCTCCTATATCCACGCTTTTATTTTCATTATATTTCCAACTGTGAGTAAAGATGTTAGATTTCGAGGGTTTTAAAAAGTGCGCTTATCAATGTGATGCAATCAAGGTATGTATATTTCCTGTATTTTCAGTAATTGTCTGTAAATGGATGGGCATGTCAAAAGTGTTGTACACACAATGCGGCATTCTTGAATGCAGCACTAAACCAACTCTGAGGTTATTCTCAGCAGCTTTAGATACATATTTTAAAAATTAATGTTCTACTTGCAAATGTGCTAAGCGAAAAAAATTGTTAGTAAGCGCACATGTGCCTGGATAAATTGATCTTAGCGGATGGCGCTGCTAGTTTGTTTTCGCCGTTGCCAAACATGGCTACCGGTAGACCAACGGGATTTGGATTTATGAACTTTTCATTGATTTTTGGTGTATTATAGTCATTTAGCAAAAATAGTAATACGTTAGCAGTGAGTGATTCCACGTTTATAAACACAATAATGGAGAGTGCGAACACGTGAGTACTCAAATAATTTTATTTTTATGCGGTAAAGTTTTTTTTTATAAATGTCTGGGAAGACCGCTAAAGCCTAAATTGATATGGCTTCCCGGCTCAGCTTAATTTAAATGTGATACCTAGACATGATCATTTACAGCGAGCTGCGTAACTTGCAGTATCTTAAAAGAGAGTAAGTATTAGAAAGTTAGCACCACTATTTCCATAGTAGTGGCACACCCTCCTAAAATTTGCAAAAGGGTGGTAATAGAAAAGAAAAAAAATCCTTTCGAAATGATTTAAGCAGCGAACTTAGGGTTTTAAAACCATTTAGCTGATCTGTATCATTTGTTATTTTTAAAATTAATTTTAATTTATTTTCTTCTAATTCATGGGCATTGTCAGGAACAAGTATTGTGGAATACATCCATTAATATAATGTAAAATAATAAAGCTGAAAGAAATGGTGCCCACATATATGATTTTTTTTAGGTTAGAACAGATATTCTGATACAACAAGGCCAAACGTTAGCTCTGTAATTAATCTAAAATGCTGAGCCAAAGGTAGATGTGTGAGATTTCATATAATCTTTCATTTTTATATGCTGGCTCAACTGACATTCAGCAGTCATTTCTGAGCTATTTTTAAAGTCAGTTATTTGTTGGTTGCTTTAACAATTAAAATGTAATATATTAAATTATATATGGCTTAAGATATGCAGGTAAAAAAACAGCATTGAAACAAATAAATGCTCACATTTTTGCAGGCAAAATGCTTAATTCTTTGCAAGAATTTATAAGATGTAAACATATTCCACATTATGGATATAGTAATGGACATTGTAGGTATTTTTTACAAGAATTTAATAGTTTTGGCTTATTGCAATTTGAGATATGTTTACCAGCAGTTAAGTATTAAGGGAATGGTAATCTCACAGTCTTTTGCATTAATGCAAAAAATATTTAGAGGAACTTATTTCTGACCTTTAGTTTTTTAGCCTTATTAATTTCAAAGGAGAGGAAGAGGAGAGGAAGAAAACAGTTGACTGCAGTTTAGAAATGTAGCTGAAGTTGAAGCTGATTAATTGAAACAAAAAAATGACTGCTTCAAATGTTTATTTACATATTATTATAACAACTCTAGAGTATCTATTTTATATAATATAACTTTTTATTATGTGTATATATATGCAGTGTCATATGGGTGCTTCTGTATAAAGTGTGCATTTGTATTGTACATTTAGAGCTGGTAACTTGAACACTAGTGGTCAAATTATGCAAATGATATCTTATGCTAGTTTGTATTCAGTCACTGATTACCATGAGTTTGCCTCAGAGAGTAAGGTCTGATGCACAGATAGAAATTAACCCCAACCTAGATGATATTCCAGGATACTCTTTGGGTTGCTTTGATGCCAATGTTGAAAAACTTTGCTTTTAGCATTAAAACTAAATAGTACTTTAATGTTTATAAATATTCTAAAATATAATTTAGGTTCTTTTATTTACAAATGATTTTGTGTTCCCAAATTGCATATAATGTCAGCAAAAATATCTAAAAATATTTAATTTTATCTTAAAATTGGTGCTTTATTTGTTATTTCTATAAAAGTTAAGTGTGACACTGTTAGAAAGAGAACAAGGATAGCAACACAACAAGAACAGACTTTTACAAGTCAAATGGCACTGAAATAAGAATAATACATTGCATTTGCAATTTATATGTCCACTTGTAGCTTTCTGAAATATTGCGTATGTTTTTCTCATTATATTTGGACATGATCTTGTTAAATAGCCATAAATCTATAAAAACTTTTTTCCTGAAGTATATACATCTAGCTGATTGTGTTTGCAATTTCATCTCAGTGTTTGAAATGCTACTCATTTTTTCCTCATTATGCCACTTGGATCGAACACATATTAACAATTGTAATATTTTGTATTTTCCTTTGTTCGATTTTAAAGATTCAGTATTGAGTTTTAATTTGGAAGAATAAATTAATGTTCACATAGGTATAAAACTGTTTTCCACAAAGTACTTTGCTGTAGTAACTCAGGTGATAAGGCGCCTGACAACAAACTGGACGGTTTGGTTCGATTCCTGGCAGCGACAGAGGGATTTTTCTTTGCTCTGTCAGACCTGTTATCCAAGGGAGCACCTGGGGGTTACTGTTTCACCTGGAAGTTTAAAGATGTGCAGATCATAGTGCTGACCATACTGCCTTGATGTAGCACTGTAGGGCATAGGTCAATCGTGCGATGCCTTACCGTGGTTCGTCCCAAGGGCTGTCGAGCCAATCTAAGGGACCGCCTAACTTTACCTAAACTTAATTTTGTAAAATGAATTTTGTTTTGAAAAGTATATTTTTATGTTACAAGGCAACTACCGCCTTGGCCAACTGGCGTGCGTGGTTTGGTCTCCGATAGGACGTTTTTGTTTTTTTATTTCCCGGAGCTTTTCCATTTCCCTGCCTGATATCCTTAGGTGCTACGGATTCTGTAGACTCCTATGACCCATCCATTTCATTCATTCATTTTCTCGAAAGACGAGAGGGAACAAATGCTTTTTTGTCCTGAAGGTTATTAAACAGTTAATAAGTCAATTTAATATATACAGAGTGCTTTAAAAAAATACATGCAATATTGAATGACTGGATTTCTCGTAAAAAGTTATAAAATACGGTTCCGGAAATTTGGAATATTTGAGGCATCGGGCTTTAATGTTAGTTGACTGCAAGAATACACACTGTTAATTAACATGAAATGCTGAAAATGCCCAGCCAGCGCCATACTGCAGACTTCTGTTCGTTGTCTCATCGCATTACGAATATGCACAAGTGTTTGTGTCCATGTGAAATCATATACATTTTTGTGCCTGTTCGCAACGCAAGGAGACCGCAGTATGGCTGAGGGTGGGCATTTGCCATGTGTTTTTGAAACACCCTATATACATATATCATCCCATGGTTGTGAGCTTATATTAAAATTGTTTGTGTTTAATATTCTTTGGACTTTCACAAACGGCGTTGTTATTAAAATTGATAATCACCAGACTATTTTGCCTTGTTTATTGGTTTAAATCAAATGTGAAAACCAAGCTTCGGCTGGCTAATGTTTTGTATTTATCTTAAAATACACCATTTAAGGTGCTGATTACCATGTTCATTAAATTGCACACAGCAGAGGAAATTTGAAAATATTAACGCTACAAACTAAAAATTTGCACTGGGCACCAAAACAAAACTTTTTAAATGCTATATTTTTCTTTGAGGAATTGTTTTTCGAGAACATCACATCTTAAATCATGTAATCCATTTTCCTGACAGACTTACACACCTTTTACATGGATTTTTTGGGGCGTAAAAATCGTAAGTATGGCTTCCTTCGGAAGGGAAGTAAAGCCGTGGGTCCCGTGTCGTACATTTACGGCACGAAATACAATCTCAAGTCTGAAAAAGGAAGCCTCTATGCAAAATTTGTCGGCCGTTTCACGCCCTGAATAGAATGGGCACCCTGAATAGACCTGAGCTGTTAAAGAGCACCCGTAAATAAACCAAATCAAAGCAAACCAAACCAAACCAAACCAAACCAAACCCTGGTCACCAGATCTTCTGTTTCAACTAGGGTCTCGTAACAGAATTCAACTCCATACAAACAAGTTCGGTGATCTGGGGAAGGAAAGCAACGCATAGGACTACCTCGGCTAATTCACTTCCGTGAAAATCCTTGATGTACACACAATGCTTCAGAATTATCCCTCCGTATTAGTAAACACGTTCAGCAATGAGTCAAGACGTATAAAAAATGCAGTCATTTACATCTGAGGAAGATTCGCCATCTAGCGGTTTGAAAATACTCTCATAGGAAAATATGATATTAGAAAAACACTTTGTGTCCCATATCTCAAAGTTTATGGCTCTTTTTTCCCCCATTCGTCGAATCGGTGTCCAGAAACTTTACCGTTGCAAAGACTGTAAAAGCGTAGCAAAATATACGCTTGCAGCTGTCTCCGTAAGGCATCAAAATGACGAATTCACTTACCTGTATACTGTTACTCGTCTCGGGGAAACTTAAGGGCTCTTAACGGATAATAACATGGTGCGGCGAGGGAGCTACTCTCTCTACGTGTGGATGTCGCTTTATCGATATTCTCTGCTCGTGTAGAGTATGGGGTCTAACGTATGCTCCAATTATTGTTATTATTAAACTCCGGCGGATTGCTACCAAAGGCATGCATTCGGGTTACTGACATACTGAGACTGGAGTGTCTGCCCTAGCGCACGCTTTTCATGTTAAAATTTGCAGCTAAGCAGCACGTGAACTCTTGTCGCTTAACGCAGTCAAAGCTGAACATATTTTATTTATTATCTGCAGTTATTATAAAATTGGTGCGTTTTTCAAAGTTGCTCCTGATATTGACAATAAAAATATTACAAGTGAATACACATGCATGTACATGCCTCTGTTTTTGTAAGTCTACTTTAATATTCTAGCTATATTTGAATGTAAAATACATTTTATTTATACGTTTGGAAGTTTTTTTATAATAACGGAGTTTACTTATATCACACAGAATACAGGTTTTATTATGATTGGAGTATACCGACTATATTTACATCTGTTCATACTACCGGAATTCTCCCAGTCTTAAAGTCTGTGTGCGGTAAATAATGCAGCTCTTGTGGCATTACGCCGAAGTCTAGTTACATTTTATTTATTTATAAATTTTATTGTAAAAGTGGGATAATAGCATTTTTAAATTTTAGAGACTTGAATTCTTTGCGATATCGTAGTACAAAAGGGGTGTTATCTTACGCTTTTTGTTTTTTATTTTAAGGAAATAAAGCTAAAACTCCTAAAATGCCCGAACTCTTGAGCATAGAGATCTAAAAATGAAAGGAGAGTAACTGATAGACCCCAGATATATTCTAATTGCGAACAACGTGTGACTTTTAAAAGTTATTATTATTATTATTATTATTATTATTATTATTATTATTATTATTATTATTATTATTATTATTATTATTATTTTGATTCTACAATGAAGTCGGTTGCTCCTAATATTTTTCATCGAGGATGATAGTATAGGTAGAGGGAAATCAATGAAGCTGCAAATCCATTGTTAAGACTGCACAATGGATAGAATGGTGAAATTAGTCAAATTCTATTCAACCTTGTATATACTTCGCTAGGCAATCATCCATAATCAACCAAAATGTCTCAATTACATTTTAAATTCGATTTTCTGCCGAGGCATTCCCAACTTTTATTTATTTCTTTATTAACTTTTACATGTTCATAAAAACGTTGCAAAGTTATATTTATCAAATTTTGAAATTTGGAGGCTAATCTTCAAACTACATGTGGGAGATCAGCGACCTCATGTTGCTAAAAGGGAAAGGAAAAGGGAAGAAATTTATTTAAAGTTATATAAAAAGATTTAATACTGCAAACAAGTGGGTGTTTCATTTATAATCATGGCTCAATACGGCAGCATTTTTCTTCACTATTTGCAGCCGGTTCAAGCTATCAAACATTTTTACATGTTCAAATTCTCGTTTGTTGATATAGCATTTTTTCTTCAATCAGAATATTTGACAAGATTAGAGATATAAAGCGAGAGTTGTTGGAAATATATTTAATTTCAAAACCTGCAATCTTAATAACTTCCTATTTAACATAAATTTTATTAAAATAAGCCAATATAGATATTGAGGGGGAAATTTAAAACATTTTGGTTTCAAACCCGCAGTTCCAGCCACCCCCACTTTAAACTTTGAATTGACACTCCCGCCTTTTGATATTTAAGTTTTCAAGAAGATCCAAATATTATATTTTTTTTATCGTTGCCTAGCAACATGAGTTCTTTTCATTGCTTGAATTTGGCCAGAACAATACTACAAAAAATACTGAGCATTTAATATATTAGTTGTGTTTTGGTAATAATTTGTTTCAAATTTACCGTGCAATATGTGTGGAATAGCCTGGAGTTCCGAAATAGACGTATTGCTGTAATGTTAATACTTGTAATTTTATCCAAAATAGATTTTTTTCCATGCTACAACTGACTTATTTTTTGTTCTGTTCAAATTCAAATAATAAGTCCAAGTTTCCAGTTAACGATAAAAACAAAAGTTGTGATAATTATTTAGTCATTTTTTAAAAATCAAGTATCCAAAAAATGGAGGTGCCATTTCAATTTTGAAGTGCGAGTGCCTGGGGGCGAGATATAAAATTTAATCAACATGGACTCTAACCCCCCCCCCCATGTGTAAATAGCGTTTTGTTTTTGTTTGTTTTTTTGTTTTGTTTAAATTGAATTTATGTTAAATAGTTAGTATCAAGTTTTGGAATAAAAGCTCTTGTAAGATCTTACAACTGGTTGCATTCTTTATGATCCAAACATCCAAAGGCGTCTATTTCGAGCATCTTCCGTCCTCAATTCTGTTTTATTCATGGCTTCTAGTATTTCTTCATTTCAGCCCTTTTTGGTTCTTCGCCGCCTTTCCCGGGGTTACCGTAGATAATTGAATTATTTATATATAAGTACATCAATTTGTTTGATGCCAAATTATTTTCATGTTCCCAAGTCTGTCTGTGGTTTCTCAGTAATAAAAACGGGCGTTAAACGGGAGAAAAGGGGGAAAAAAAGTTCACCAGGTGTCTAAATATTTCCATCTTCTTTAATGAATTCTAACACAATTATTTCTACATCCATTGTTCTTAAAAGTTCTTAATTTCTCACTTGGTACAAACCGCCAAAGGTAGCTGAGGTGATAAAACGCGAACTCGCGAACAAGATCTGGGATTCGACCGTCCTCCCTGACTGAACTTTTTTCCCCCAAGGTTTTCCTCAGTACTCATCAAAGGCAAATGCCGGGGCGGTACCCTAAACATTGATCTGGAAAGGTTCCTTCCCTTAAAAAAAAACAATTTCCTAGTTTATCATCTCATGTATCATCAGTGTCCTCCACTGCCTTTGATGCCTCAGAGTTAAAGTGGACTTTTGTCACTATTGGAAAAAAAAAAAAAAAAAAAAAAAATGGCTCAAGCCTTGCAATCCTTACGCTTCGTCTCAAATAATCCATTTCCACAGCCAAAAGGGTTCATATACCGGGTGTAAAAATATGTCACAAAGCACATGATAGATGGGTGCTATATAATCATATGTTAATAAACCCATGTCCAGAAGGATTTTGTTTACGTGCTATGTCTCTGAAATGTGGAGGAGGAAGTAGACAGTACATATCACAAAAACTAGGAATAAAGTAAAACCGAAATTAGAAATGCTGTAAGTAAACAGCATTTTAATGGACTGCAGAAGGTGCTCGATATTGTCGCCATCCAACTTCGATACATTTTGTGCATCGGCCGGTTATGTCATGTCGAACTCTTGGAAAGATTCCCAGCACATCTTGGATGACTCCAGCTGCTGCTTGAAGTCGTGTCACAAGATCTTATTGTGTCTCACGGGGTCTCGTACACCAGGGTTTGTATATACCCAAGAAAAGAAAGCCAATGATGTCTGGTCAGGTGAGCGAGGGGGCCAGGGTATTCGACCTCTACATCGAATCAATCGGTTGCCAAAGTTGTCATTCAAATTGTCAAATACCTCATGATCGAAGTGTGCTGGAACGCCATTTTGCTGGAACCACATCGCACGACGGATTTCCAAGGCAACTCTTTCAGCAACTCAGATAATGCTTGTCGCAGAAATACTAGAGGTAGTCGGTACCATTAAGAAGTACAGGTATGAAGTACGGACCTATTAGTTGGCCATTCCCTTGCCCACACGTTTACAGGAAGTGATGTTGCTGGCTTCGGATATGCGCCCCATTAAGATTTTCTTCCATCCAGACATGGATATTTCTGTAGTTGAACGTGTAAAGGCATACTCATTAGAAAACAGGATAAATCGTAGGAAATGAGGTACCTGCCTATTTGTCCGAGAAGCCATCAGCCAGCCAAAGGGACACGAAGAGGAAAGTTATCTTCAGTCATCGTTTGCGCCTTCCGGAAGTGAAAGGAACCATTACACTAATGGTGTGTGCTGCAGATCGAGTGCATGTAGAAGATTGGACTTCAAAAAGTTGGATTACTACTTCTTCAAACTCTGGTTTATGACATGTCCGAGGACTTCCACAAAGTGTTTGTAAGGACGTAAGCTGCCTGTTTCACTTTAACACCTTTCCAGTCTTGAAAACGTCGTGTGGACTGGGTAACGCCTGTTGGGGTAACGTTGTTGATATAGCCGGAAAGTCTCTCTTGCATTCCCTCGCGCTTCACCGTAGAGAGAAGCATCTGTGTACTCTACATTTGTGTAAAAGACCGCCATTGTTTATTCTCACTTGATAGCCACCAAATGAATACTGTAAAGTATGGAGCAACTGAACATAAAAATACTGTAAACACTACCGTTGTTTGTGGGATATGGTGAAAGACTGTTGTGCATCACGAAACAGCTGAAGAAGTACCACTGGTAAACAACCCTAACTAATGGTTACGACCTCTTGTTGCGGAGTCTAATGCTTGATTTACCTGCAGTCATTCTCCTCCCGTTTCGGAGGCTCTAGCGCGTAAACAAATATTTTCTTCATTGGTTTATTAACATTTGATCACATGGTACCCATGTATACCTTCATCGAGCCTTGTAACATTTTACATCCTGTATACATGCATACAGGTCCCTAATTGCGCTACGCAATCGGAATTTGATTTTGCCGATGGGAAGTTACTACGTAAGCGCTATGTCACTATTCGAGGGAAATAATGCCGCGTTGTAAGAATTCAGAGCGCGTATATTTTTTCAGTAATTAATATTGTACTGGCCATCATAATACATGCTCGAAGTGCCTGCCCTCAGCTGTGAGACATGCCTGAATACTTTTGAAAAAAAATTTGAGACTCTCGCCGAAATTCATCCTGCCGAATATTGAAAACCTCCAGGATTTTTGTTTCGGCGCCTTCACGGGTTTTATTTCATGCACGACGGTAATTTTATATGGATGAAGATGCGGCAGCTGAGTGGCTTTATACGCACTGCCAACTTTCTGATAATTGCGTTAAAGACTTTCGAGGAAACGTTTCTACCGACAGGCTACTTTATTAAACTTCTCCTCAGTCAAAACATGGTATTTTTTGGTCTCTGCTTTTTGTGAATGAAAATGCCTTGAATTCTAATTTTGTTCACCAATTTTAAAATTGCACTTCCCGAAAGAAATATTACTCTTGGATATTTAGTACAAAATTTCTTCTACAGTAATTGTACATTTCTTTTGTACATAAAACAATTTTAATAGAAATAAGAACAATACTGGGAATAATTTCCATGGCAATAATTTTAACATTCATTGCCTTTCAGTCCTAAATATTCTTTGTTCTAACGCATATCTCCCTCTCGGCATACTCAACAACACAGGAATAGGTACATAGTAGAGTGTCTAACACACACTTTCTGCAGAAATGTAACAGAAGCAGTTGGCAAGATAAACACGAATGAGCAAGTTTAATTTCCTGTCTCAGTGAAACTTTTTCTTCAGTATTACCGGCAGTCGTGCATCCATTGAAGATCAGTCGGTTTCTACTAATGTATGTAAAATCTGATTGCATTGGTGAATGAGGACGTGGTATTATTACATTGTTTTAATTCATTTTTGAGCCATAACTAAGTAAAGCTTCAAAAGATTTACTGTAAATATATTAATTTTATCTTTCTATTTATTATTATCATCCCACTAATTTGAAATTAAACTAAACGGCCCTTCAGGATAGGGCTTGATACAATGAGCCAGCTCACCTGTTTGTTGTAAAAGGCACTTTTATTAGGCCAAATATAATCAAGACATGGCGGAATCAAGAGGAAAAGGACTCTCCAAATGAATGTCGGTACAAATAGAATATGAAAACGTTAGTGCAAATATGCAAAAGAAAGAGTTAAAGCTACAAGATAGTTTATGATGAAATGCTGTTTTAATTCGTTATAGTGTCGTGAAATTAGTATAAATCCAAAAGTAACTTGCACTAAAGAAAATAATATCTAAATCGAACAATGATAAATAACAACAATAGTTAACATTGTAAGCAGATAATAAAAACCTTACTTTATATTCCTTATTCGAAATGAACGGTTTGAAATGTTCTTACGTGGAGAGCAAGATGACAATCTAAGGTAAATCAGCTCCAAAGAGCTAAAATCTGCCTAAGTGGTTGACACTACTGAGGAACTATATGGTTATATAATCTTCATCTCGGCCTTCCAGACTGAATTCGCTGCTTATCGGATTAAATAGCTTCCCAGTTGTTCCTGTTGTAGACTATTTTTTTTTTTTTTTTTTTTTTTGGAAAAAATGTTCAAGATGCCAGAAATCCAACGAAGGAGTTCCAATATGATGAGGATCTGAAACATTTTTATGTATTTTATTAGATTATAAAATTCAACACCTGTAGCATTTTATTCTTTAAGGGTTTTAATTTCAGGGAAGTAAGGGAATTGAAGACTTAACACTTCGTACTATGAGAATCAGAGTTTTCTGTCAGTGGCACTTATACTAACTGTAAGGAAAGTGAAATTAACGGTTATTTGATACATTTCTAACGCACAGCATAAAGAGGAAAAGTAATAAACTAATGCGGAAATGTAACTGTTGTCAGAAATTACAACACAAAAATAGCAGTCAGAATACGAACTAAAGTTAACTAAAAGTGAAAAATTAAACAATGTAAATGTTATAATTAAACTGAGGACATAACCAAAAATGCCTTTTTTTCATTTTAAAATATGGGATTGAAGTTGAAAGCCATTTTCGGACCAACTTTTTAAGTTATGATAAATTTATTAACATCTATAAATACCTATTTTAACATTTGTTGCCTTTTATTTACATTGCCTATTTCATTTGTTAAAATAGTAATTTGTGCGAAAATAAGCGAAGAATTTATACATTTCGTACAGTTTTCATGTGGCACAGTATCAAGTGATACTAGTTGGAGCAATACGGTGAACAATTGCGAATGTTACCATGTTAACAATAAACTTTTATATGGTAACATGTCATGCGCGTTGCTGCTATAAATTTATTCCAATGTGTACAGTTAAATTTTATATTTTAGAAAGCTAGTCTTATATGGACACTAAGTAGTTATTAGCGTTAGTAAAAATGAAATTACTACACAATATTAAGTTTTAGAATTATGCTAAGGAATTTTAAACATGGCGGCGCGTAGATCATGCCTCCCAGTCAACTTACCCTCTAAGATGATTCAGTAGTTGATCATTCGCCTCACCCAGATGTCCACGTGCACATGTTTTTCTTTCCAAATCTTGGTAACGTAGTGTTTTTTCTTTTCTTTCTTTTTGTTATTTTTGCTAAAGCACAACTCTGACTTTAACTTTCAGATTTTTGGTGCGAATTTCAATCAAGTCTTCAAGAATCTGACTAAAAATGACCTCTTGGAAAATTATATGCATGATCACACGCAGAATCCCAATAGAAATGTTCACAACATACTTCCAAAACGTGACCCCCAAAAATGAGTATGTTGGAAACATCACATGACAACTGGGTATGTTGGATGCGCGGAAGGAAAATTAAAGTATATAAGCAGTCTGGAATATCACCAGGAGATAATAGGAAAATTGCACCGAAGGCGATTATATGATTGAAGAATCATTAAAATAGAAAGGGACATGCAAAACATGTATAAGGCGGCAGAGTTAGGAGGATACGAGAGAAGTTGCAAAGAAAGTGAAGAATGAACAAAATATTGAACTGGTAAACCAGGGATGTTCTAAATATATGTCTTTGCTCTCATTCCACACATTTATCTTTAATTGTATTTGCCCAAATCTGATATTTTTTCATATTTCAGGTGAACTTTTCTCAGTAACCCCTTAAGATACATGGATGAAATGTTGCTTGTTTTTCATTATTAAGAACTACATGCTCCAACTAAATTTATTGCTCATTTGTTCATTATATTTTGTGTACAAAATTGTGTGTGTGAAAATTGGTATTTAGAAATTAAATATTCGCAAGAGAAAAAATATTAAGTGGAATATGTCAAGCAGTTCATATATTATAATTATAACACATATTTTTTTCACTGAACAAGATCACATAGTTTATGAGAAAAGTGCACTTAAATAGTTTTCCAAACGAGACAACTTTAAGAAGTCATATCTGATTTCTTATATGTTTATATCATCAGCTTACAGGATATGCAGATACTTATAGGTTTATGCGTTTATCTTTAGAAGGAATTGTGTTTAATGTTAAAATGTTATTAATTTTTGTTTGATAGTACCTTAGAAAATTAGCATCGAAGTTTAGCTTTATGTAATACCCCGTGTCTGTAACTCTTAAATTTTTGTTTTCGTCCATTTGGGCTGTTGGATTACGTTACGATCATTATTTCAGTGTAAATGAAAACTTATCTAAACATAGCTTGATCAACTTTAAATTTTTATTCACTTTCTAGACACATCTTCCGATACATCTACTTTGTTACGACGTTAGTTGTGGGTATTAGATCGTGTGGAATTTGTACTATTCTTGCATTGTCCATTTTAGTATATTCTGTCAGACTTGTTTTGAAGAGGTAAAAGGCTAGTATGTACAATCTTAAACTTAGTTGTTCCATAGAAGATATTTAACTCCTTCCAAAAAGGCGCGTCTCTTTCAGATAAAATGAGAGATGATGATAATACCATCTGTAATACGTCACCCTGGCACCTAGATAGCCATACCAGGACATATATTACAGTTTATTATATTTTTTCTTACATTTTTAACATTATTTGTACAGATTATATCTATAATTAAACAAAAACAATTAACAAAAATAACAAAATCGTAAATGAGCAAAACAACCTCAAATAAAAATAAAAAAACTCAAACAATTCTCTAACTGGAAGCCAGTTAGCAAACAAAACTATAGCTGGTAGCCACTAAAACTTAAATTAAAAACTAAAGCTAAAACTACCAAAAACTAAAACGCTGGTAACCAGCACCCCTAAGCTAAAAATGTATTTAATCTATCTATTCCCTTTATCAATTTTATTGGTTTATAAATATTTATATTTTATAACTATTGTGCTACACTTTATTTATGTCACTTTCACCTTGTTCACTTAAATTCCTTTTCCACCTTCTATCCAAAACAACACCTCACTTAATCTAGTGTTCAAATTGTGACCGAAATCATTTAAACTTACAATTTAAACCAATCAATAGCTACACTATTTACTCACCACTCGCCTACACTCATCATTTTATAAACCTTCGTAGTTTCCATACTTTGTCCTCTGCTCCTCTCCTCTGTGCCTCTCCGGTCCATCATTTGGTCCCCTCTGCTCCTATCTGGATCTTCATACAGCAACCACTCCTGAATCCTCCCTTCGCCGTCTGCGTTCTTCTCCTTTGGTTACCGGTTTGTCCTTGTTTAAATTATGGCACAAAATGAGAGATACGCGATAGTACCATTTGCAACAGCACTTACAGCAAAACATTAAAACAAAAATGTCTTTGCAACCAAATCTTTCTCCAAGCTGAGCTATCCGTTGATTAAAACTTATAGCCTATTCTAAATGCCGATTTTTAAAATACAGGGTTGTTCTAAATGATCGTCGGGGTTACAACAAGTCATAACTCACAGTGCAATTGACGTAGGAATATGAATCTTGTTTTAATTTGTACTGTAACTCATAACATTTTTTTTTACAATCATTACAAATTATGGATATGTGCGCTTTTTGTAATTCTACACATATCTACTCGATAGTCCATCTCTTCCCACATACGAGTCAACATTTCGAAGGCGGCTCGGATGCGCTGCTTCAGTTCCTGAATATACACCGGTAGAGGAGGAACAAATAACTGATCTTTAACATATCCCCACAGGAAGAAATCGCACGGTGTAAAATCTGGTGAACGTGGTGGAAAGGGTAAGAGCATCAGACACCTTCCGTTCCGCGTCCCATCCATCGTTGTGGAAGTTCTTGGTTTAAAAATGTTCTGACCTCCCTGTGGAAATGAGGTGGTGCACCATCCTGTTGCAGCACGTAATCGTCCCTTGGAGTAACAGCCATTCGTGAGCATGTCCAGGTAAGTCAGCTCTGTCACTGCCTGTACATTGAAGAAGAACGGGCCGTAGACCGTGTTTGAAACGCACAGAACACATTCACCTTAGGGGAGTCTCGCACATGTTCCGCATAACAATGGGGGTTCGTTGTACCCCAAATTCGAACGTTCTGCTTGTTCAACTTTCCATTCACATGAAAAGTAGCTTCGGCACTGAAAACTAATCTGTCAGGAAAACCATCATCTTCAAAACGTTCCTGCAGTGCCATGCAAAAGTTGAAACGTAAGACTTTGTCATTAGCTGTTAGAGCTTGACGCAATTGTAGGCGATATTGCTTTACCTTTAGGCCTTCGTAACACACGGCATACTGTGGTTTGAGGAACTTGCAGTTCCCTGCTACATCTCGTAGTTGATTTCTTAGGACTACGGAGATAAACGTCCCTAATCCGATTCACATCCGCTTCTGACACAGGGGGACGCCCACTGCTTTTCCCTTTGCACAAACAACCTGTCTCCACAAATTGTGCGTACCATCTGCGAATAGAGTAGTAGAGTACTAGAGTAGAAGGAGACTCCTTCCCGTATTTTGTCCGAAAATGGTGCTGGACTATGGTAACGGATCGGTGTTGATATTCAAGAGTACAAAAAGCTTTCTCCTTACCGCTAACAGCAATTTTGTTAAACACTGCTGTTACTGCCATCTGGTGGTAACTGATATCACTACAGTTGATGCAAAACACAACTTTGACAGTTTGTCTTATCGTTACTGCAACAATAAAAATGGTATGGTTTCCAAGTTTTCTAAAAAAATTCACGAACCCCCGACAATCATTTACAATAACCCTGTATTAATATCATTTTACATTGGCTACCCTCTTTAGATTAACCGTCAAACATGCGAAAGAAACATCAAGACTGTTTCAAAATGTTTATTCTCCTGCAAACCATGCGTATGTGTGGGGGGGAGGGGGCTGATAAAAGGCTGGAGATTTGAAATTGATTGTTATTTTATTTACATTTAATTACAGCATTACGCAGGTATTGTAACACAAAAACGAACTGACCATAGCCAGAAGAATTGCTGATATTCTTGAAATTTGTAGAAAACTATGAAACATACGGCCATAACCATAAAGGAATCACAAATTCATTTCTGTTACGGTCGAAGATTGTTTACCTGGTTGGTTTTGTGCTCTGAATAATATATTACGGTAATGGGTTGTGTTTGGTGTCTTACTTGTTACTACTTTCAGGCTCCTGGAACATTTTTTTAGAAAGGCAAGGGCAGGTTCCTACACAAAAATAACCTCTAACAATCTCATCCTTCTCACTGTGTAAAACTGCCACGGGTGGCCGAAGTCGTTAAGGCGCGGAATAGTGAGGTGGAGGTCTGGGGTTCGAATCCCGCCAGGACCGTCCTCCCTGACTGAGGTTTTTTCCAGGTTTTCCGCAGTCCTCATAAATGGCAAATGGAGGTACCCTAAACTTAGGCCTGGAACGATTCCTTAAAAATAAATTCTTTCCCAATGTATCATTTCATCTCGTGTATCATCAGTGTCCATTGCCTGTGGTGCCTCTGCAGCGAAAACGGGCGTTAAACACTATTCATTCATTCATTCATTCATTCATTCACTCACTGTGTAAAAGTAATCCAATGGCGCAATATTAAGGGTCGTGGAATCATATTTTACATAAATCTTTTTGCCATCCGAACCATTTTCATGAGAGAAAACTGGGCATGGTTAAATATAAAAGTGTGCGCCAACCCGAAGTTAAAAACTGCAAATCTTTTAAAATGATGGAGATTTGTTCAGATTTCATCAGAATGCCATTTGCATACACGCAACAGAAAAAAAAAAAGCTTAGCTAATCCGGCATTAAGCGCATAACAGACATTATTTGTCCTTGTTATTAATATTATTTTTAAAACTAAGAAGTAAGCTTTTAACTCTTTAAAACTTTTAGCAAGTATGCCTGCCTGTAACTGGCACAAAATATCTTTAGTACATTTTTAAGTGATAATAAATGCATAAAATAGTGAGAGCCGTATCGTAAAGATAATATTAACGGTAACATTTTTATATAATCAGAACCCACAAAAAATTGTTAGGGTCATTTTTATTTTATTAGATGCCACAAAATATTTATTAGCGTCATTAAATGCCCCATAAGAAAGATCCGCGCTTATTATTGCTTTAGTTTTGATTACTCCTTCCAAAACACTCAAACGAGCAGACCTTGGAAGTGTTATTCCCAATTGCTAGCCTGTGTGTTAGTGGCTCATCAGACCTTGTCGAGTTTCCAACGTGAAAAAGTTCAGGTGAGCTAAACATCCCTTAATATAAGAAAAATGTTCGTATTTTTTAAATTTTAGAAATAAGAGTGTTAATACACTTTATTCTCTCCAATATATGTGGTTATAAAAGTTTAAGTTGCCAGAACTGAAAAGTATTAAATTCTGAGAAATATCGTAATATAGATTATAGTATAAAATGAATTATAATATTATATTTCTGCAAGTCTTCCTTTGTGGAGAAATAGATGCTGTGCCTTCAGTATTTATATCAGGTCGTTAATAGCAAACATGAATTGATATATTTTGTGCGAAAAGCACATCCATTTACGCTTTGATAGGTGCAGAATCACAAGCAATAAAGTTCTTTAGCATCATATAGTCCTTAAAATCAAGCCGGTAAAAAGAACCGAAATACTTTGAATTATTTTACACAACACAATACTTATCACACATCTTGAATTCTACATGCATTCTGCCATTATGTATGACTTGTACCATATGCTCTGTCCAGAACTTTGTGCAGGATATGGAAAGTCTAGGTGTCAGGAATTCGACCAACCGCGAAATAATTGTTGCATTATCGTCAATGAAATATGAACCAATGCTGTCGTAAAAGACACATCACCCCACTCTGTTAATTTCTCCGAATGCTCTGTGCACATTCTTCGCGATTTTTCCAACCGAGCAAACGACAATTTTACTCATTGATGTGGCCACTCAGTAGAAAGCAAATTTCTCAGACCACCACCAATTCGGAGGTATTCAGAATTTTCATATTGACCAATATTGCACGCATGTTTGATGCATCTTTACCGAGACCCTCTTGATATGCGACTTTTTGCTCAATATTGCTATTGGTTCTTGTGGTTCTACGCCTTTCAGGCATCTCTTTGTAATGATTAGGAACTGAGCCTTTCTAGTAAGTATTGGAGAAATGCTTTTCGGCGGTTCTGATTTTTGAAACTTTTCTTCGAAGCCCGCAAACACAATTTTCAGTTAATTTCCATTGTTTTCACAGAACCGAATTACAAAAATAATGTTCAGCCCCAAACTAAACGTAGCAGATTAAATGAATAAATTCATACGCCCATGTTATGAAGTGACAACAATGAAAAAAATGTATGCTGTCCATAGACCCACAGAAGAACGTTTTATCGATTTAGAAAAAAATGAGCAAATAGCGTAAATATTTCTCAAGGAAAGATCAGGTGGCGAAAATAAGTTATTAACACGTACAAGGATCATTTGAAACAGTTCTCGCATTGAGACCTACAGATTGCAACAGCAATTCCAAAGTTGCTTTCATATCAAAACCTGCCATCATCCGTAAAATATTTGTACAACAGTACTTGGATAGGCGAAGAATCGTAGAACATCGTGCAGTTATTAAGTACTTGTTGAAGCAGGGTATGACGACAAATTCATACAGAAAAATATGACAGACATGTATCATTTTCAGATGTTTTCAAGTGGATCGTTCAGCCGTGAAAGCTTGAAAAGACCACCCATATAACGGATAACCAAAATTCAAGACATCAAAAATGATCGAGAAAAGGGCGACTTAGTTCTGAAGGATGTCGATTAAAGGTGTCTGAGATTGCTAAAGTTGTAGTCATTTGTGAGGAATGCGAAATTCATATTTGGCAAATAAAATTTACCTGCAAGATGCGTGTCGCGCCTATTGACTTTCATCAAAAGCGAATCAGAATGCAAATTTGTCAGCAGAGTTTGGCTTGTTTTCTGAGAGATCCGGTTGACTTTGTGACCTATGATGAAACTTGGGTGCACTAGTACTCAACTTAAACAGAAAAGCACAAATTTTCACTGGCAAAGAAGGAAGTGCGTACAATCGGCCGGGAAGATCACGACTGAAGGGTGTCATGCTAAACTTTTGCACCAACTGAAGAAAATTTTGAAAGTTATCTTGCATCAAGTATATGCGTCATTGCAACGGTGGAAATTAATGAATAGTAGTCGCTGCCACATCCGCCTTGTTCCCCTAACTTTGCTCTATCGAAATTATATCTATTCTCAAAGCTCAGAAAATTCCTCGGTGGAAAGAGGATAATGGCTTTGGAACCTCGCTAGGCAAAGTACAATTGTGTCCTGGAAGACTGTTGAAAAATTAAAAGAGTTTGGAAAGATAAGCTATCATTTTGTGCTTCATTTTGAGGACTGTTCAAATGATCGTATAAAATACACATCAACCCCATTTAGAACAAGATTATAAATAAGTATCAGAATACAAAAGAGTAAATGACTCTCCAGCTGACCAGTTATTTCTGTTTATTACTAGGACCCAGATCTTTAAGCATTAAAATCACTTGATATTGACAAACAATCAAATCTGCGCTTAATTCAAATCTCCAAGTTACGTTATTATTGTATATAAATTAATGAGTAAGTAGGTTACTAAAATGTTCGATACTTTCTGGTGACACAGTTCGTCTCTTGTCGGTTAAAAGAGATTAGTAGATCAAAAATGACATTTTAGCGTTAACAGACATGATTCAACAGTATTTATATATTGCTTGGGATAAAAGGTTCCGAATATACATCTGGCAAAGATAAACGAATATGTTGGATTATATTGCAATGTTAAGAACGGAGGAGAATATTTCGCTGCTTCAGCCTTGCTCAAAGGTTGGTCGTTTGTGCCTACGACCCCAGTGAAAGCGCCTCCGTGAGGAACGGATGAGATGATAGAGGCACCGAGTGACCACGATAGACCATTAGGCCCATACATATACGGGGGTTCCTGACATTGTTGCTTTCGAACTCCTCAGAAGAGTCGATTCCATACCAGACGCCGGGGTAGCAACTTTTCCAAAGTGCAAGGTGCCATCACAGCGCACCATCAGAACTAGCGGAATGAAATGATATGAAATAGGAAAGCAGAAAATTTATTGAAAGAAACGATCCATCCCCGCATTGACCTAATCGACAGGGGTAATCACGAAAGAAAAACTCCAAGATCAGAATGACTGGCCCCAAGGGATTTGAATCCGAGACCTCCCGAGCATTATTCTCTAAGCCACCCCACTCGGTGGCTTGAACCTTCTTTAATACTGGGTTTGAATTTATCTTTCTAGAAAATTGCTTATAATCTTTTCTTCACCGTTGCCTGCAACGAAATTCAAACACGTTTCGTGAGTGGGCTCAAGAGGAGTACGCTCTTAACGAATATTATCATAAGATTTCACAAGTTTAAAATTTTCTTCACGGAAACATGCAGTGTAAGTGTGCAACCTCTTTTATCTGATAGAAATTCGCCTGATAATATGAAACTGCAGATAACCACGTTACCCACCTACTGAGAACAGGCTCAGGTTGCAGAGTAGCCCCAGGCAGGCGATCTCTATAAAACTGAATACGAATGGAGTTTTTAGCAATATTTTTTCCCGCTATTGTTAACTGTAGTGGAAAAAGCGTGGTATTTGCACCGTAACACGGTGTGATCCGACTAAGCAAGCAATGGTAATAAGATTGAAATAAAACTCTTGGAGAACCTTAGCTGCTTTCAACATGCATGTGTGACAGTAGCTAACAATAATTATTACCAGTTTCATTTGGCCGCAGAAGTCCACTTACAAAACCTGCCATTATATAATTAGACCGTTGCATGCAAGAAGATGAGGTTTGCCGGGTTCGCCTAACATAGCTTGCCCATATGTTCACAAAGTCTGTTTCAGCCACTTATATCTAGACAGTTCTCGCCGATGTCATCACGAATTGTATGCATTGCAGAACTGCACAATGGTGATATTGTTTAATTTATTACAGGGAATGTTTCTGCATGCTAAAACTTTTTCAAAGATTGGTCGAAAATGTAGATATTCGCCTAAAACTTACGTAAGGAGCAGTTCTACTTTAATCTGATGTGTCGGGTCATTTTTAATGCGTTCTTCTTTGATTTGAATTCTTTCTTCAAGCATATTCGGCAAAACACAGTAGAATCGGTACTCGAATAGTCACTATTACCATTGCTTTTAAAAAAGTGTCTCTTAGATATTCTGCATGAAGCCACTCACATGATTGAAATTGGAACTATTTTTAATTGGATCATGTGAGTAATAACGCCATTTGTCGCATTTATAAAAAGAGTTCCCAGCACTATCAACTTTAAGAAATATGTCACTTCAGTTTTTAGAGTTGTGTTTATTGAACTTCCAAACTTGGTAAGTATGGAAGTCCAGATCTGTTTGATATATCAATACTCTCAAAATAATAACATCAGACCTTTGTACTCTGTTTGATAAAAATACAAAAGTATTTAGTATGGAAGTATCGATTATCGAAAGTAAATGTATCGAGTAGAGCTATCGAGTATCGAGACAATTTGGTATCGATCAATATGTAATTATTGCACTGTCAAATGCAACAGCTGTTATTGTCGAGTGGTTGATCACTACTTCACAGGAAGTGAGAACGTTTCTATTGGCCTTTCTGCTCTTTAAGCACCAAAACATTTTCTATGTAATTACTATCAAATTCAGTGTATTCATCCATAGAAGTCCAGATCTGTTTATCGACATGGCAGTATCTTATGTTATTGAAGGCATCAATAAGTACTATACAGTTCTTGCAAATGTTTATGTTACAGTAAAATCTCTCGTATCCGGCAAGTGTGGAACAAAACCAGTGCCAGACAACTGATAAATGCTTTTATAGGTTATGTAAATACATTTAGCACGAAACTTTTCTTTCCATGAAGAAATTGGGCGTTTTCACGTGGATTTTTAAAGATGAAAATTCTTCAATATACTGTGTCCTACAAAATACCCTTTTCCATTTTACCAAACAGCTCTCAACTTCTGCTTAGACTTATGAACATTTCGCTTGCGCTTCAAGGAACCCGGCAGCGTGTTAGTTCAATTTAGCTACTATCCACAGGTGCGGCGATGTGACCGCCATATTATCGCTCGCTACTGTTGAGTGTGAAGCCACGGCGCTTCCATAATAACACTCCATCTGTGACGCTATTAGAAGACAATGAAAAAATCACCAAAATAACCACTAGTTACCTTCTTTTTCTCTTTTCTTTGTTTACTAAAAGTGCCGTTGTTTTGGTACTGCCTTGTCATTTGTATGCCAGATACGAGAGATTTTACTGTGATTCATGTACATGTAGAAAAGGATTAAAGTATATATTTATTATTAACTTTCTTCAGGAATATATAAGCAAACTTCATTTCACAAGGTTATTGTTAAACTTTTAACAATTTGCTTCTGGTGAACGGTAATGAACAAACAGGGACTACTGGCGGTTCTCTGATGCAGCATATAGATTTGGTTTGGTATTTCGCTTTTTGGGTTCTACTTTAACTTCCCAAAAATTACAGATAAGTATAATAGAATTTCTTCTCCATTTTTCTCGCCACATGTAGTTAACTTCGCATCACATGTTGTATGAGGTAAGCACAAATCGCAATCATAAAAGTAACTTAGGGAGATGGACTCGTTACATAAGCAGAGGCCGGATTTTCAGGCGTTAAAAATGTAGAATAGGCAGGCAAAAAATCTGTTGAAATGCATAATAAAAACCGTAAATAATATTACACATTGTTACTGGTAACTAAAAATTAAAATAAACACAATCAGAAAATAAATAAAATATTATTTGTAAAGAAAAATCACTGAAATACTCAAGACATGTACTAAACAGTTTTTTCTCCTCAATATTTTACCGCCATGGGTGGCCGAGGTCGTTAAGGCGCGGACTCGTGAGCGGGAGATCTGGGTTCGAATACCGCCAGAACCGTCCTCCCTGACTGAGGTTTTATCCAGGTTTTTCTCAGTCCTCATAAATCGCAAATGCCGGGGAGGTAACCTAACTTAGGGCTGGAACGTTTCCTTTCTTAAAAAATCCTTTCCCAATATATAATTTCATCCCATGTATCATCAGTGTCCACCACCAGTGGTGCTTCAGTAGTAAAAACGGGCGTTAAACACCCCCCCTCCAAAAAAAAGGTAACCCACACTGCTAATAATCTATTTTCGCTTATTATTTTATTTTTATTGTTGTATTTTATTGGCATATACCGAGTTTTATTGAGAAAAAATTTGAGGCGGCTATTTTTTTTTTTTTTTTTTTTTTTTTTTTTAATTTCGCTTTAGGATAACCTCCACTAATGGTAATTTGCTGATTTTTGAGCTCCGTGAATCATTTGTTAATTGATCATTAAATGCCAAGTTTCATCGGTTGAGATTTGACGACATTTTTCAAAAATCTTTCATTTCATGGGTTCAACCGCGAAATTCGCTAAAAGTGTAAAAGTGACGTGTCATAATATCCGAATCTTAATATAACAACAAAGTCCCCCCCACATTTTTTCCTCCACTACACGAATTATACGTTCTGTTGGATCCCAGATTAACGGGTTTCGTTATAAACCCTTGGAAGGTTTCCTATCGCCTCCATTTTGACCGGAAAGGTCACCATTTCAAGGTTCTTTGAAACATAGGTAAAATTAGATAGGTTATTCCTGGATTCACATTTGTAATCAGGGAATTACATCGCATCCCATAAACGCCTTAATTAGAAGGATGATTTCAAATCAGTTAACCTTGTTGGGAACTGAATTTTCTCTTATAGGCTATATATTGTGATATTAAACGTTTCAGAGAAACTGTAGCTAACGTGGTGATACGCTGTCTAAACCTTTAAAAAGGGGGGAGGGCGGGGAAATTAAAATCTTACGTCACCTCTCTGCAATTGTGGATGACTTCATGCACTCAGGAGGCCCTACACCAGGAGTGTTATATCGCAAGGTTATTTGAAGTAACTCTCTAAATACTTTTTCTGAAGTATTTCTAACTTGATTTATTTTTTATTTATTATTTTTCGCATTGCTCTTATCAGGTCCTATTTTAGACATCAGGAATTAAAACTGTATTCAGGTTAAATAAAAATGTTACATTAAATTTCTTTGATCTCCACTGAAATGGAAAGCGTCGGCAATAATTACTTTATGTACGAATGATTGATCGAAGTGCTTACCGAGCGTGCGGCATTGTCATTCTGTTGTCCATTAATGTCCCCGTTCATTCGCGATAATGCACTGAACAGTCTCCTTAAAGTTTTATGACATATAATCACTTGACAAAATATATCTACTTGCCAGTTTTAGAGAAGGAGATGCTTAAACAGTCCATCTTCATTGTTAACATATTTTTTTGCCATATGTAAAAATCCGCCAATCTTTGTCATGGTTTCCTTGAGAAATTTCCTCAAATAATATCAAGGAATTTCAAGGCCACAAGTTCTTACTAATAAGTTGATCTTTGCACTCAGCATTTGTTCCAGCAAATTTAACTCTATGAGCTATGACATGATCAGCTCAAATGATGAATGAATTTTTACAGTATAACAACAAAGTCTATCATTTCCTAAAATATTTCATTAGTTTTTAAATAAATATTTACTGCTACTGACAAGAGTGTTCGCCCGCTCATAGCTAAAACCCGAAAAGTACTTGGGTTAATATGTTCCAAATTCTTGAGAAAAATTGTTGAAACTACTTAATCGGTTTTTTTTTCTTTTAAGGGGACATTATCATGAAAAAAAATGTTTATAACCCTTTAATGAATACTATTGCATATACACAGCTGGCAATTAAAATTGCAACGTCCATAAGATACGCTTTAACTGCAACTCACATTTTCTCACAAGGAACAAGTATGATTTATCGAAAATACGACAGCATTACAGCAATGTACTGCCACGGGTGGCCGAGGTCTTTAAGGCGCGGACTTGTGAGCGGGGGTCTGGGGTTCGAATTCCCCCAGGATCGTCCTCCCTGACTGTTTATTTTTTTTTTTCAGGTTTTCCTCAGTCATCATGAATGGCAAATGCCGGGTAGGTATCCTAAACTTAGGCCTGGAATGCTTCCTTCCTTAAAAAATATCTTTTCCCAATATATTATTTCATCTCATATATCATTATCCACCGCCTGTGGTGCCTCAGCAGCAAAAACGGGCGTTAAACACTACTCTAATAATAATAATAATAATAATAATAATAATAATACTGTAGTGTCTGAATTTGAACTGTAGCATATCGAGAGTGTCGAATGTCATTCCGAGAAATTGGTGCTGTGTTGGACGAAATGCGTCCATTCAAACATCCGAACAAAATACAGACATTTCTTCATGGCTATTATGAACAATGTTGCAATATTAATGGCCAGCATTGTATATAATATGCATATATATTTCCCAATAAGGCCATTTAACCTTTCTTTTAAAGAGCAGTCTGCCTAGGTGGTCTAGGAATGACGTGTTCTCTTCTGGACCTAAGATTCATGGGTTCAAACCCAGCCGAGGTCGAAAAATTTTTCAGGACTCAAAATTCTAGAGCACAAATGAGGGACTTAAAGCCGTAGGTCACATATTAAAACACGATAATGAACTCGATACCTAAAAAATGAGGTCTTTGGACAAAATCACTGTCCATTTCGCGTCCAAGTAATACCTTAGCAGCACACTTGAAGCGTTTGGCTGACCATCTATCCTTCTGATATCTGTTAATGGTAGTAAATACATTCAAATGGATCTTTCGGTCCGTCAAGACACAGAAAGGATAATCCCTGACTGTGAAAATACCTAAGAAGTAGCTAGAGAAGAAGAAACACTTAAATCAAATAGTCACACCTACTTCTATTTCCTTTAAACCCACTTGACTATCTAGTATCTTTTAAGAAATGCACATTTTATACTTGAAGATTTCACACATTTGTAGAGACCCGTGCAACCCAAAACTTCTGAAAAAAGTTTACGTGGGAAAACACAAAATGTGAATTAGTCTCTGAATTGCTTGATTTGGAATAGATGACCAAGACAGTTTTTGTATCCAAGCTAATAGCTGTTAATGGAGTAGTAGCTTGCTTCAGTGATGGAAATACAGCAAGGAGCAAAGTTTAAAGGAAAATGGGAAGTATTCCTGAGACTTGGTGCGAAAAACTGTTGCAAAAACTGAATAAAGCAACTGTTCGACAGTCAGATGTCAGAATAATAGTGTTCAGCAAGAAAGAAAAGACCAACAATTATAGAGTAGGAGAACATTAATAGTACCAGAAACCAAAATAATGCTGTAAACGCATTTTGTGGGTCATTTCTCCAAACTTGTTTTTACTCTATGCACATTTATTATTAAACCTAATGAAGCTTTTTGTTTCTTTTGCATGTACATTAAAGCAATAAGATTAATTTAATTTTTTTATTTATTTATTTATGGATGCTCTTGAACATCTCAGGTCATCAGCGTCCCATTCAACTCAGGGCGTGAAATGGCCGACAAATTTTGCTCAGAGGCCTCACTTTCAGGCTTGAGGTTCTTTTTCGTGCCGCAAATGTACGACACGGACCCACGGCTTTACTTTCCTTCCGAAGGAAGTCATACTTAGGATTTTTACGGCCGAAAAATCCATCGGTTCTGGCCGGGTTCGAACCCGCGATCTTGGGTTTAAGAGGCAAGTATGGTAACCACTACACCACCAGGACCGACAAGATTAATTTAGAAATACACTATGGAGTAATGTATTATTTAAAAAATTAGAAAATATAAAAAACCACGTAATAATTTTTACTATTTAAAAGTTTAGTAACATTTTTGCACGAGATCTAACGAAAAATCTAATTAAAAAGTTTTACACCTATAAACAATTACATTTTACTTAATTGTGCTCTATAATTTTTGCGAAAAGATACATTAAATGGGGTAAAGTGTTAAATTATTTATAGTAACATTTGCACAGTCATTAATAATATGTAAACGGGCTTTTTTCCCTAGGATTCTGAAAAATCATACTATAATGAGAATTTCTATGAAAATTTAGCGCATGTAGATTTAAAGCGTGGTCTGTTGATGACCCTTTAGAAACATACAGCTCTATGAAAATTCACATTGGACGTAATTTTCAGGTACTACGGTATAGCATTCAAAACATTAATAAAATTACAGAAAAAGAAATGAAAATTCACCGGTAGAAGTAAAACATCAGAAATAAACACTTTTTTTAATTCGCACATGATTCTAGGGTAAAAAGATAGAAAACATGAATTAAGATCATGCTATTGAGCCTTTTTTTAAATTTTAATTTTTTTCGTAATTTTACGAGGCGTGTCGTGCAGTCACGAGGCGTGTCGTGCAGTCACGAATCGCCATGCACAACGTCCGAAACTACGAAACAATAAAATGTCGCATATATTACTTGCAACAGCAGAAATTAGCGTACAATGCAAAAGTTGCGTTAATGCAATCGCCAAATAAGCATTTTTAAAGGTATTTCCTATAGCGCCTAAACTGTTAGATGCCTCTTAAACCCAAAACGCGGGTTCGAACCCGGCCAGGACCGATGGATTTTTTCGGGCGTAAAAATCCTAATTATGGCTTCCTTCGGAAGGGAAGTAAAGCCGTGGGTCCCGTGTCGTACATTTGCGGCACGAAAAAGAACCTCAAGCCTGAAAGAGAGGCCTCTTGAGCAAAATTTGTCGGCCGCTTCACGCCCTGAGTTGAATGGGACGCTAATGACCTGAGATGTTAAAGAACGTCCATAAATAAATCAATAAAAAAAACCTGTTAGAATATTGTCACTTTTAAGAATCCGGAAGTATGGGTTTATCTGCTAAAATCGCTAAAAGTTAACTTATACTGAGGAAAACATAAACAAATTTTTGTACATGCAAAGTTAGCCGTTTACTTACGATGCATATTGATTCTTTACCGTTATCGGATAACACACGTTCTCTTTAAGTTTGCCACTTTAAGGATAGTGGTTATTTACGGTCCTAATGTATGAGGCGGAATGCTTAGCATAAGCTCGTGTGCTGTTTTCTACAAGCTGACAAAACGTCATGATTTTTTTTTCGAACTCTTATTCATTCATAAAGTAGCACATAAAAAAAAAAAACAGTATATTTTTAGTTGAAATTAAAAAGTATTAACACTTTTACGTTTATGATAGATTTCATTCCTACTGTCGTGTTGTTGACGCTTGTTTACAAATGTCAATATAATTTATAGTTTTAAAGAAAGTAATTGTCAAATTATTTAACATTTTTGAAAATATGACAGTTGGTAAGAAAAGTGATACAGAAATAAGTATATTAATGCTTAAATATGTTGTTGATGAAGTTTAGTAGTGTTTTAATTATTTCCATAAAAGAAGGAAATATAAGCATACAATGAATCAGAAAAGTTATTTCTTTTTAGAAGAAAGGGAATAAGCTAAAAGTCTAGTTTATAGTTAAACCTGTTATTCAATTATTACTTGATTTTCTTTTGGCTCTGATTATCCTTTTCATGAGCATAAATGCTAGTTATATACCCTTCTTCCTTCAACATTTATTGAATATTTAGGTTTGCACTTTTTCAGAGCGCTTTATTAAGATTACTTATTCAGGTTGAGCAACGAATATCGATTTTCTCTTTGCCTTTTGCCATGTTAAAGGTTTGCTGCTCTTTAGCTGTGTACAGAAATTGTTAACCGAGCAGGATGGCTTAAGCGGTAACGCTTGGCACTCGATACGGGAACCCCTTGGTTCAAATCCCTTGGGGTCGGTCATCCTGATCTTGGTATTTCCGTGGTTTCTCCTGGTCGCTTAGGCAAACATTGACGGATCGTTCCTTTCCACGAACTTCCGTTTCCTCATTTCACATCGATTCATTCCATTGGTTCTGTTTTTGAGTCGAAAATGCCAGAGCGAGGTGGGCTAGTGCGGTTGGACGGTTGCTTGCGCTAGGGAAAGGTTTCTGCCCCGGCGTCTGGAGTGGAGGCGGCCCTTCTGAGGTGCTCAAACTCCATGAATGGAGGAGGGTCTCCGTCGGCTTCTGGGTGTTCTACCCGGAAACAATGTTGAGAATCTTATGTGAATCCTGGTCGCCCAGTGTCTCCCTTTCTCCTGGAGGAGTGGGCATTAACTGTTAAGGTCTTCAGCAAGACATTCTCTTACACTAACAATAAAATCCAGTCTTAAGTTCATTAAATGCTTAGCGCGCAGAATTGAGAAAACATTTATCCTGTAGTACACAGGATGTCCCATTTATCTTGCTCAAAATAACGTTTTCATTTGACGCATCAGAAAAAAAAAAGTATTTTGGTTGAGCAAGATAAATAAGACACGCTGTATATGAGAAATTAAAACAATTTGAAATTATAAAACAATTATAAACTTATAATTTGGAACTAAAGATAACAGAATTATGTCATTTTTACGTGTACTATTAATTGAACTGCAATAGTGGCCCTGCGAAAGTACATTTTAGTCTAATAACCACTCTTTACTATATTGCTGTCCTCCGCAGAAATAGACTAGAAAGTTTCCCATGGAGTCTCGTTTTAGCATTCTCTCCTATATTGTCGCCACCTTTTCCTTTAATAATTTTCAAGTTACTGGTGTTTTCAGGTTCGCCTGAGTACGATACTATTTGGAGTGTGTAAACATTCACTATTTTTCTATGCTAATAGAATAAGTGAGAAATGCTAGAGTGGGCGTCGTTATGCAGCACCCACAATTCATCCCTGAAAAATTGAAAAATGATTTGAGAACGCCCGAAAAGCTGTGCACTGCTAATGCTTCTTCATTCGTGCGTTTTCGCGTTGACTCGGCATATAACGATGAGGGCAATTCCTGCTGTTTCACTGTCAAAGCTTAATCACTCCGTAGGAAGGGGAGAAAAGCATTGCAAGGATGTAAAGAGGAACGATTTTTTTATATTGTGAGCCGTCATTTGTTTTCTTCCAATTTCGAATAGAAATCTCTCCATTCGTAATGGAGTAGCAGTTCTATGTATATTATTATTATTTACGGCAGCTCAGTTCTTTAAGCTGCGTTATCAGAGTGGGCAACTGCGGCGTTTTACGGATAAAAACAAACGAATATCACAATAGAATTCAGAGGTATGATTAGCAGAAATTTGGCGCGGTTTTGTTTGTTTGAACTCGGGTTTTTTTTTTCTTTTAAAGTTGCGTCAAGACATTGCAGTATCTTTCGGCACGCATGTCTGGGGAAAAACAATACAATAAATAACTTTTTTTTTTTTGTAAAACAAAAGTTTATTTCTCAACATAATCTTCTTTGAGCTCAATACATTTGCTCCAGCAATGTTCCAATTTTTTTATTCCCTCAGAAAAAAACTTTTTTTTTTTTTTTGAACTTGCATAATATTCGTAGCCTTTTCATTCGCCGAAAATTTCTTCCGCAATTTTTGAGGTTAAGAAGGAAAAAAAAGGCACATAGGGTCAAATCTGGGGTGGGGAACTATTTCGAAGCTTGTGCACTTTTTCAATGGCAAGGGCCGACGTGAGAGAAGGCGCATTGTCCTGGTGAAGAAGCGCCCAATGTTGGCCGGTTCTGCTTCAACTCACTGTGCAAAGCCGGTTCAATAACGTTATGTAATAACCAGTCACTGCTTCACCATTTTCCAAATAGATTATGAGCACCTGTGAGTCCCCTAAAAAGCGTTGCTATCACTTTTCCCATTAGCTTTTTTCGGTTCGCCAACCCATGTTTTGATTGCTGTTTTATCTCACGGGTGTGGCGGTGGATGCAAGTTTCGTCCACAGTTATAAAACAACTGCAGAAGTCGATCGAATACTCCACAATTTTTCTAAACACGAGTTTGAAATGTCATTTCTCGAGCGTGTTTGTCCAGACTGTAGAGCCAATAAACGCGGCACCCATAGCACATTCAGCGTCTTCATACGCATAAATTGTTGCAGGATATTATATACCCGTCCATATGGAGGCGCCTACCATCTGAGCAATCTCACGAATCTTAATGTTCTTTAACGATACCATAAATTTTATGGACCATTTCTTCAGAAGAAACCTCCATTGGGCATCCGGAACATGCAGCATCTACAGTACTCATACGGTCACGTTTAAATTCATTTACCCAGTAATAAATGATCTTGAGAGCTAGTGTGGAGTTCGTATGAACTTCCTTTTCTGTTCAGTTTGTATCTGGGCTGCAGTCCAATTCTTTAAACAATGGTTTATCACTGCACAATACTCTTATTTATCCATTTCTAAGAAATGTGTTACACCGATCACTTAAGATAGCTACCAACAAAGAACTGCGCGCTGCATCTGTTTGAAAATTTGAACAAAACCGTTACAAGAATCACGATTAGCAACTTTCACGCCACTTAAAACCTAATTTTCCACCATTTCATTGAAATTTACCAGACTCATTCGTAGTTTACCAGTCAAATCCTACGACCGTTCCAGGAAACCGTCGCCAAGCTTTTCCTGCAAAATTTGCAACCATTTTTATTGGGAATGGGGGGGGGGGAGAACTTTTGACCATAATCCCAGTGTGAAATAATTACCCAGCTTTCATTGCTAGTAACAATGCTTCACAAATTGGATCTCCCTCTCTTTGGGCATCCCTCCCTATCAAAAGGCTGAAATGTCCGTGTTGTACGTGAGCATGCAAACGTGACTTTTAAATATTAAAGTTGGTTAGAGCATCCAATTTCAATACCAGGATGTAGAGGCATACGAGGTCTGTTCAAAAACTATCGCGAATTTTGTGTTTTTTCAAAAAGTATTTTTTATTCATGAATATCCATTTTGTCCACTTCAAAGTAATCCCCATCAGATATTATACAATTGTGCCAACGTTTTTTCCAATCCTCGAAGCACTTTAAAAAATCGTTTTTTGTGATCTTGTTCAGCTCCTCCTTCGGTGCAGTCTCCGCAATCTCTTCAATCGTGGCGTAGCGTCGTCCTTTCAGTTTTGGGAACAAAAAAGGTCACAGGGCCCAGGTCTGGGGAGTACGGTGACTACGGTATCATAAGTGTGTTCTTTTTGCCCAAAAATTCGCGCACAAGCAACGATGTGTGAGGAGGGGCGTTATCATGGTGCAAAAGCCAATTTTTGTTCTTCCCCAAATCCGGGCGTTTCTGGCGGATTGCTTCGCGCAATTTGGCATAAATTGCAGGTAATATTCCTTATTGACCGTTCTACCCTGTGGCAAGAACTCATGATGCACCACGCCCCTGCAATCGAAGTAAACTGTAAGCAAAACCTTCATATTCGACCGAACTTGGCGCGCTTTTTTCGGTCTTGGCTCGTGTGGCAGCATCCATTGGGATGATTGAGCTATAGTTTCCACGTCATAACCGTAAACCCATGATTCGTCACTAGTTATGACCCTCTGGAGCAAATTTGGGTCGTCGCGGACAGAGTTCAACAGCTCCTTAGCAACGTTAATGCGATGGTGTTTTTGGTCGAAATTGAGCAACTTTGGTACGAATTTTGCGGCGACCTGTCTCATGCCCAAATCATTGGTAAAAATCGAATGGCACGAGCCAATCGATATGTTTAGGTCCTCAGCAACTTCTCTAACGGTGATTCGACGATTGGCCAATACTATTTTCTTCGCTTCTTCAATGTTTTCGTCTGTTGTTGGCGAGGTCGGGCGTCTGGGACGCTCTTCGTCGTTCACATCTTCTCGACCCTCTGAGAACATTTTGTACCACCGATAAACGTTGCTTTGGTCCAAGGTAGCTTCACCATATGCCACAGTCAACGTTCGGAATGCATCCGCGCACTTAATTTTTTTTTCACACAAAATTTGGATCAGATTCTTCGTTCCATTTTTTGGAATAGGCAAAAATCGAAGACGAGCCAAAACACGTCCAAGCAAAATAACTGTCAACAATTAACTGAACATTCAAAATGGCCGAGCTTGTCAACATAAGTGAGGGACATGAGTACCAACATAACTCCACAAAACAATTGAAAATGGAATATACGTAGCCCGCGGAAATTCAAAATTGGCGAAGAATTTTGAAGAGACCTCGTATGCCTTTACGTGGATGTGTTCAACAATATTTCCTGCCGTAAAAACGCCCATTATTAGAAGCCAGTCTTCCGCTGCGCTCTTTATCATACACACTTCCATGATCACGTACACCACTGCCGTCGGAACATTTGAATTCTTATGCAGCTTTCTCCATCACGATGGATATTCACAGTAGTTCGTCATTTACTGTCAAAGTAATTCACAATCGGATACGCACAGTAGTTATATTTGACGTTCATTTGATTACCGCCAGGAAAGTGTGCACAGTTGCATGCTCGAGTGCTGACAGAACATTCCAACAAAATACGTCAGTGCACTGACTTAATAATTGCAGATTGTTTTTCAAATATAAAAAATATGGAGACTTCCTTAATGGAAATGTCTATAATTTCTTGATAAATTTAATCATCCCTGAGTTTATGAAGGCAGCTTTTATTAAAAGTATGTTTATTTTGAAAAGCCGTCTATATGCCGATCCTTGACTTTAATGTTTGCTCTTAAAGTTTATTGAGGTAAAGTTTGTTCTTGAGTATTTCTCTTCTAACCTTAACCAGATTGTATGATTTCGTAGTATATAAACCAATTCCTGAACATTTGTAAAATGTATAAATGCTTAGAAATGTTACCTCTCTCTCACAATAATAGTCGCTTTTTAGTAACTCTTACGTTTGGTTTCTGGTTTTCTAGTGGTAATCATATTTCCTTCGTAGACCCAAGATCGCAGGTTCAACCCCGACCAGGATCGATGAATTTTTTTCGAGTGGGAACATTCTAAGTATGGCTTCCTTCGAAAGGGAAGTAAAGCCGTGGGTTCCGTGTCGTAGATTTACGGCAAGTGAAAGAATCTCAAGCCTGAAAAAAGAAACCTCTCACCACAATTGATCGGCTCTTTCACGCCCCGCATTGATGACTTGATATGTTAAAGAGCATCCATAAATGAAACAAATCAACAACTTACGTTTAATACCGAGTCTTGCACATTCACTCCTTGTTTTACGAACGGCAGCGGAGGATAGTGGAGAAAACCGAGCCCAACTGCAGTCAACTAAAATGTTGACGGATAGTTAATATGTTCTTCATTTCGGCCCGGTGGCTCTGTTTAAAGCTTAGTGGTACCAACGGGAAGGTAGTGGGCTCTCTTCCCCCATAGGCAAACTTTTTTTTAAATCTACATAATTCTTTTCTTACTATAGTAAAGGTTACGTTTTTTTAGGGAGGACAACGCATAGGCTGCAATTTTACTTTTAATTCATGTGCGTTGCAGGTTAGGTTAGCTTAGCTTAAGTTAAAACAAAATAGTTATGTTAAAAAATGCAAAAGTTATACTGATAACACATAGGTTGCATTTTTTTTTCGGGTTATGTTAACTTAAGCTAAAAAATATTCACAACTTATATTGTTAAAAGCCAATGTCTTTTCCCGTATTAATTATTTCCTTTGCGTTTTACATTACTACATGTTACAGTTCCCATTTCATTTGGCTGTATCCTGAATGCGATATACTATTAACGTACTTCCTGCATAGCTAATTTTGGCATATGAGTGCTTGTTTTGTGCGTTACGACTGTTATATCCGCATGTATTTGTTTAATCACAATACACTTTTCCGAAACTATGCATTCTCCGCTGCCATTTATGAAAGAAGGCAAGGCTCGGTGCAGAATGTAAATACAATTTATTTTAGTGAGGTATTTACTAACAATTAATGAATACAGATACTTATTATTGATAAATTGGTAGCAGTATTTTCCCAGATGACTATAATAAATGTATAGCTGCATGGAGGTTACAATATCGGAGTTACAATGGAAAACTAAAGGCAAATACTCCTGTGTTGTAATTTCTACTTCTCTATGTGAGGTAGTTTGTAGTTCTTGTCGTCAAACTTCATAAATTAAATCATGATTTGTTGCAAGAGGTTATTCAGTGCCTTTGCAGGAATATCTTCATAGGCCTTCATAACGATGGTAACAAGTTCATGATATTGGGGAGACTGTTATCAGCACAATTTGCATGACACCATTCTTACTGAACGAAGCAGGTGATCAGAAATGATCTACTGCTGATCATATCCAACATTTTTCATTCCTCCTACCGTTTAAATACTACGCTTCTTGGTTACATATACTCCGATATATGTCAACAAACCTTCATTGTTTCAAATATCCACTGCTGTTGCTTAATGCATGTTAAAAATTGAACACTCAAATAGATAGGAACCCATAATAGTTTACCCAGCGTTCCAAGCACGTTTCATACGCTCTATGCATATCTGGCTCTTTGCTTTTGTTTCTAGAGCGAACAAGGTCGCCGAGGAAATGCGATTATTATTTTGAGATAGAGATAGTAAAAGTTATCCAAACGTTACGTAATAAAATGGGCATTAAATAGTATTGAACACTGACTGAACATATAACACTGGTCTAACAATTTTTGCTGAATGAAAACTGTTCAATTTCTACATAGAATCTCTCAAATCAGCCTTAGTTTTGTTTCATCGGACTACAGTTTTTCAGAAATCCTTATTATAAAAATTGTAATTTTTATTATTTGTTCATTGATCAGGTACATAACAGGAATAATCTAAGATAGTTAAACAAGATAATAAATTGTTCATTTTGTGAATGGGACAGTAGGGCTAAATCAGAGCATTGAACTGGAAAAAATTGGTAAAAAGGAGAAATTTAGTTCCTGCAGAAATAAAATGTTAAGTATATGAATCATTGGTTTCTCCTTCTAATGTTCTTCTTTCCTTCTTCCACCACTCCATATTAAGTTAAGTATGATAAAACAATTTGTTACTGCTCTGAATAAGGCTAGTGATAGTTCAACTTTGTTACATAGTACCCACAGAAAACTGAATCTAAGATAGCAGCAGGTGTTTTCAAACTCGTGAGCTTATGCAGGATGAGACCTTTCCTCAGTCGATGTCCAAGTTAGATAAGTCAGCATGGTTGGCATACAAAAAAGTGACAGAAAACTTTCTTGTCAACAAGAAATCTTTGAATTATAAAGAAATTATGAAGGGAAGGTTACAACATTTTAGAAATCTAGGATGTAGTATGAGTGTAAAAGTGCATTATCTCAACAGCTACATTGGTTACTTCCTTGTAAATCTTGGTGCAATGAATGAAGAACAAGGTGGGCGGTTTCATAAAGGCATCAAAACAATGGAAACAATTATCAAGCCCATTGGGATGATGACTGATTACTGTTGGTGTTTGTAAAGGGACACTAGTGAAGAACATATCAGAATTTCGAAAAAAATTAAGATTTCTTCTCCCTAATAGTGTAAAGAGTTGAAAATTCATAATTATTGATAGATAGCTCTCTTTTTTCAACATATTCAGTGATTTTTAAGTTAAAATGAAACCTACAAAAACAACTTTGCTTAGTTATATGTCTTAAATCTTATTATTTCATAAAAAAATTTACTACATTTGATGTAATTTTGTTTAAAAACCTAGCCCGATAGAATAAAACTGAAAAAATATTTGCATTTAGGGCATTCATATTATATCCAGGTGGAAAAATATAAAAAGCAAGGATTTTTTTTTTTTTTTTTTTTTTTTTTTTGGTACACCAATGTAATCATGCTATCTATTTACAGTGCTTTAAGGTTTAGGGCAATGTCGGAGAAATCATAAAAGAGGACTTATATTGGATAATTTGTGTGTGCGTGATCTACGTTTCAACTCAATAGTTCATAGTAGATTTTCGTACTCTTTTAAGGACGCACTCGGAAATGCATCTTTCATCGTCGTCTTCCTGCTTCCGTTTAATGATTCCATTGTGCACAAATCCTGTGTTTATCCGGCCACATGAATACAGACCCAGAATTTGGCTAGCGACCCCAGTGCTCAGGGTAATCGATACTGGATTTCCTTGTAAGAGTTGGCACACATAGCACGAGAAATCTGGTGGTTTGGCTGCATGCACTGTAGCAACACTTTTATGCTATGAGTATTCCGTCCGTAAGTTTTGAGAGCGCTTCATTCACTTGAAAACCGGTATATCCAGTGCAGTGGTGCAGAATCTTTAACACTCTGAAGCCTTAATGTGCCTTCGCTTTTCGATAGAGGCAGACGAAGAAATTGAAAATTTCAACACATGTGTTGTACTATGAATGTGTATGAGTAGAATGTTCCAGCACGCTGACTTCATTTGGTAACAAAGGAAAAATTATAAAATATAAATTATTTATATTTTAAACAGCGTAATTTGCAGTTCTGCTACTGAATACCTGGCGTCGGTCAGAAAAGAGACTATCTGCACAAGGTTTGCTTTCCTAGAGCTTGTGTAATGATTCAATAGGCGTAGGATGGCTTATTTAAACAGAAGTCATCTATGCTGACCCAAAATACTACTGCTTGTGACTGAACAGAAGATTTTTTTCTCTAGTTCATGCGTCTTTAAACAAAAGACTATTTAGGAAATAAATGAATTAACTTGTAATAAATATCGTTTAAAGAGCACAATATGGAACTGGAGTACTAAAACTCTGCCCTCTAAACTAAATATGCTATAGAAGTAAAAAAGTGAACGAACGAAACTCCCTGCTCTTTAGCCAAGTTTTGTTTACTGCATTTAAATTGTGTGAAGCTTCAAATGCACTTGACAGTCCAATTCTAACCTTGTTATCGAATGGTTTGATATCTGGCGACGCAGCATATTATTAGAATGGGCATAAATATTTCTAATCTTGTGACTGATTAGCTTGTGGAGGGCTGAATCCTGTTGGAAGATCTGTTTACCTCCTCCTTTGAAGAGTGTTCGAGAGGTTGACTGTAGAAGATTAACGCTGTCCATGAAGAATGAAGATTAGAGATGTCCCGTATCCCACCAGACCGCCAAAGACACCCATACCACCAACTTTGATTATTTACTGGGTTAAAATTGCTTTATCCAGAGTTAGGTGATGCAAGTTTTAATCAGACGAACCAGGGGGTCATCCTGTCTCTATTTACTATTCACATATATTTTAATGGCGAAAAATACCACCAGCCATTCTGTACTTCAACCTTAGGGGTTACGCTTTCACAGTTAGTAATCTAGGGCCGTAACATACGCAAGTGTCTAGCGTCATGCAACATCCCCTCATTCCAATGAAACTGCTGGTTCTTTCATGGTTTTGTCGCCCGTTTCATTGCAGCTAGCGGGTCGGCAGTCATGACGGTAACCCCCGGTGAAGCGAGTGTAATGCCCGCGCCACTGATTAAGTTGTGGCAACTACACCTAGAATTACAGTGAAAATAAGCACATGCCTTATGATAGGAAATGCTGCAAATGCTTCTTCCTGCTACTTCCACACATTTTAGAAACTTGTCATTCACATGCATCGGTTATCTTCCGAAATTTATTCAATTTCTCGCCAGACATTTTCTTTCACTTCTTCTAACATGTAGGGATATGTTCCATACATTTTATTTTTCAATGTGCACCATAAGTGAAAATCTTATACTGCCAGAAGTCGTTCCTGTATCAGTTTGATTTTATGCTATTGTCAAAAAAGACAAGCACCAGTGTTCTGTACGCATTTACTGCGCACCATTTTCTCTCGTGTAAGGTGTTTTTGCATATAAAATCAGCTTTTCCTTTACTCCAATACCTGTTATTTTGCGTCGAAACACGATCACGTAAATGGAACCATGTTTCAAAAATATTAGGCGTTGATCAGTTACTCTGTTATTAACGTTCCAGGATCACCTGCCTGCCTTGTGTGCTTTCAGGCTAAAATTGGCTGAATTTCGGAAGATGTGAATGACAGTTTTCTAAAGATTTCAGACATGTGTGGATGTAGGAAGTAGCAGGACAGCATTTCCAACATTTCCTGGTGCTTATTTTCATTGTAATTGAAGTTGTAATTGCAAGAACTTGAATCAGTTGCGCGGATATTACATCCACTTTGCCGGGAGTTAACCTCTCTGACTGCCCACCCATCAGTTGCCGCGAAACGGGTGTTAAAACCATGAGATATGGTACATTAATATTCTACTGCAGATGCTTACATACTCTACAATTACAATGTAGCTTTTCGCATTATAAATGGATCGTTCTGAACTCAATGTGCGCGTTCGTATGTACGCCAATTGGGAAATATGTACTTTGTCTGCTTGCTGAAGACATACATGGGTGAAAGAGAAGTTATTATTTTCAATTTAAGGAAATCTGTGATTTAGTTAGTAAAACTGAAAAAAAAAATCTAATAGCGTTTTTGTGTATGGAATACTAATATAGAGTCTTTCATATACGGCTAATATGTCAAATATATTCTTATACGACTGTCGTACATGTCTTTCAAATATGTCTGCCATTCTCTTGTTCAAATTCACCATACTCTGCTATGCTGTACACACCTTTTTGCAGACAATATATTGGAACATTCCAGATTTCTTTCGAGATAGTACTCTTTCCTGCATTATTGATGGGTGTGGCATGAAAACGCGTTATTGAAGACAACCCCATAACCAAAGTTAGCATGGTTGAGATCTGTAGATCGTGTAGGAAAGTGTCTATTGATCCATGTGATTGCCTACTTTGGAGGGGCGTAGAAGTGGAGTGGTGTGCCATCGTGCTTGAAGATTGTTCAGGTCGACATTCCCCAATCTAGGCTTGCAGCTTTAAATTGCTGTTCTTCCTGTAGCAGCAGTACTAATAAAACATTAATGGAAGCAGTGCAAGACATTCCCTAAACCCTTATATGGTTTCTATGATCGACTGGTACGTTCTCAAGCACTTTAGAGCTACCAGTTTGAACTCAAAGCTAGCTTTGTTTTGTTATTGTTAAGGAAGAAACTTTTATTATTCACTACATTTTTTTTTTTGTATTCTTGATTGTGCGCGTACCTTTTCATTTGCTCTTAATGGGCATTAATGGAACATGTAAAATTGTAGGGGTATTCCATTTCAAATAAGGGAGTTGGAATTACTTCCTGCTAAACTGGAAGTAGACAAAAGTCAGTAATATCATTTTTGAGTTCTAAGTATACGGTTATCCCCAAAGACCAAATTTCAAATCACTGAACCACATGCTTTAAATTTTATTTATGTGTTGCGAAACTTTTAACTAACTCTGTATATATAAAATTAGGAGCTATTTAATTAAGTGAGAGCTCATTTTCTTATAGTCCGTTAGTTTTCTTGTTTTGATGTTTTATTTGTGAAAGCCAACAATTTCGATGGACGCATCTAAACCGGAAAAAGCTAGACATTTAAACAAGTTGATGCAGCTAATAGATACATTCTACAAATTAATATATGTCATCTTTAATATAAAATGCCAACAGACATAGATCAAATAATTGATTTGAGTAACTACTCCGTGGAAAACAGTAAAATGTAAAAATGGGGCTAATTGCGCGTGCGTGCTCTTTGTCTCTATTTGCTGAACATGCCAGTATTATTTTGATGATAAAGTAAAATATGTTTAGATTGAAAGCGACTATTTGTTCCAGAGATAGCTTTCAAATAGTTAAGCCGAATAGGTGGACTGGCATAGTTTCCCTAGCAATAGCACGCATCTTTCAACAACGAACTGCGTATGAGGATAGGTCCATAAGTTTCCGACCTAACCATTTTCTAGGTATGATGAGGCAAAAACTATATTTCACTTTATTGCAATACACTTCTCACATTTTTGAATTAACATTTCAACCTCCCCCCCCAAATAGTCAGAAGTCTTGTCTGCAAAATGGGCATAAACAGCATTCATCACTTTTTCGTCACACTTAAATTTCCTTCCTCGAAAGTGCTTCTTGAGTTTTGAAAAGATGAAAAGTCACTGCAACCTAAATCTAGGATGTAGGGTGGATGGTCGACTCCTTGAAGTCACATTTCTTCACAGCTTCCTTTGCAACAAGAGCTGTGTGCACAGGTGCGTTGTCGTGAAGAAGGCGCACACCACCACTCAGCTTTCGTGCTTTTTCTCTTTGATGGAAGCACGTAGTCTATACAGTAGACCAGCATAGCACTCCCATTTACTGTGGTGTTCCTCCCCTTGAAGTCAATGAAGAGTATTCCTTCACAGTCCCAAAAGATTGTGGCCATGCTCTTCTTGTTTGGCTGAGTGACCTTGGCCTTTAGAGGCGGTGCTTCGCCAGGTTTACGCCACTCCATCGATTCTCTTTTGGACAAAGGATCATAGTAGAGGATCATAGTTTCATCTCCTGTAACACTGGATTGCAGAACTTCTCCATAGAAGCATAGCTCCAAAAATCCTGACAACACATGACTCGTTGCTGGTTTTGGACTGAGGAAAGAAGTCTAGGCACCCATCTTGCACTAACCTTATTCATGTTTAAATGTTCATGAATAATTCGAAGGACTTGTTTTAGAAAGTCCCAACTTTGCTACTATTTATGTAACTTTGGATCGCCGGTCTTCCATAATTTCTGCTTCCACAAAAGCGATATTTTCAGGAGCGAGCACCTTCAAGAGCCAACCTGCATGCTCTTCGTCTTCAATGCTTTCTCGACCCATTCGAAAAAGTTTGGCCCATTCTTTTACGGTAGAATATGAGGGGGATGCTTCCCCATATACCCGTCCAATCGCTGTTTAATTTCATTTGGAATACATCTTTCTTTTGTGAAGAAGTTAATAACAGCTCGGAACTCCATTTTGAACATGTCGCAATCATCTACACATAGCCTTCCTTATGCAACTATATCTTAACAACTGAACACAGCAGAGCGGAAGTTACAGCTGCAATTATTTACTGAACAAATAAGGTATGACACCATTTATCTAAAAGAACAAGTATAGAAACCATTTGGAAAACGTAGAATTAGACTCAATACAAATTTCTCCCGTTAAGCGCGATATATCATGTCTTATGAGTGAAATGCTACGTTACCCTCTCATTCATGAATTAAAATTAACAAGTAAAGTTGTGCCACCATAGGTTGTTACTTTTTATTAATGTTTTATGCATTTTATTTACTTTTTGAATGTAATATTATTATGATTCACAATTTCAGCTTACGAGCATTACTTACGTTAGAATATTGGCTGTAATTAAGTACCGATTATTTTTATAATTCACTGAAATTAAAAACCTTTTACCCTGTAAAAATGAAATACTTTATTTGCCCAAATAGTTTCTATTTTGAACAATGCAAAGCCCAAAATATAGACTTTGCATGAGTATTTTAGTAAATTCTGAACTAATTTCAAAAATTAATAAATAGGGAAATATTGTAAAACTGGGTATTTATTTATTTATTAATATTTTTAAATGTAAGCTATCGATGAACAATTTAAAAGATCACATAGAATGATAGTTAGAATTTTGTGGTTTGAGTTAAATCCTAGGGGTCTACGATTGTCAGCAATGCCAATAGAGAAGAGTCAAATACCGGTTTAGGAGTATTTCATGAATAGAAAAAGAATATAAGTAATATATATTTGAAATTCAACACGGAATATTAGTACTTGTATAACATGTTATTTGTAAAGCTAGTCAAGGAATGTGCTGAAAACACAACTATTAATATTCTGCTTTCGTTAACGCAATGAGAATGGACCGAATCTTAAGTATTTGAATAGATGATACACATGCAGTGCGTAATTTTACTTGGCAGATAAAGCCTCCTCTCCCCGCATACGTAGCTAGCCATCACTCCAGCTCCCAACTTTAATTCTGAATACCTACTTATTCAGAAACCGCGAGGTTATGAAAGTCGACTATTACAATCGCTACCGCTCGATTTAGTAATACCAACTGAGAAAAACAAAACAAACATAACTTTTTACCATTTTGAGCAAAGTTCTTAATAAAACTTATGGTTGCTTAGGCAAGTATTGTTACACAATTTACACAATGATTTCAGACTGGTTGACTGAATACGCAAAAACAATTGTTTGTTCCTATCAATACGATTTCACTGCCTGGTAGCTAAAGTTATATAGATTCGCGCACAGGAATTATTGTGAAGGAATAGAGTTGGCTACACTGACCAGAAGACAAATGCACATCGCGAGGCAAAAGGATTTGTTAAAACCGTACGAGAATTTCAGTGCGATATCGAGCTGTGATTGGTCAAAATTCAAAACGATGTTTCGTTTCTATGGTCGATTTTATGATGACGTCACATCAGTGAAATGATTATAATAATATTACGTTCAAAAGTAATACAAATTATTTCCACCCTGCATATTAAAACCAAGCAATCTATCATCAGTCGTGATAAAACGCTTGAAAGTCTGGACGAAGCACGAGGTGTAAGAAATAACTGCGAGCGCGATCATTGACTGACTAATGAACAAATAATCACGCAAGGATTAAGAATGAGGTCGATGTTGCATTGTCTGTTCTCGGAAAGCGTCCAATGGACCGAAGGCTTTACGCTTTGTCTGCATTTAAATCAATAAAATGTCAAGATATTCTTCATTAAAGTTTATTTTGCGTCAGCAACGTCCTAAACCCTACCAGCGTCGTGTATAATGCGACAGCTCTGCAAATCATAAAAATATACTTTTATTTCACGTATGTCTTAAGATGTTTTCTGCCCTCTCCCCACACGATAGTTCACACACAGAATTATCACTTGGTGACCGTAACGTCTGTTATAGTTTCGAACAAGCCACTGAATATACCGTCTTGCTATATCAAGCAAATATCCACGAAGGGTGGTACACATTCTACAATACATGAAAGGCAAATGTAATTTACTTTTGTGACATAATTCTAGTTCTACTTTGTTACCATTTATAGTTACAATGAATATGAAACATGGGTTTGCGAGGAAGTGACCAATGTATCTACAAATATTTTTCTTCTTCCTCTTCTTATCAGACGTTACATCTTTGTTTTGAAATTTTTGGCCTTCTAAACAAATTTCCGGCATTTATTTCTATCATTTTCACGTGTTCTTCAATCTTTTATGTTATTTCCTTTTTCATTATGCTATTTTTCCATCTATTTTTAGGTCTTTCTCGTGTGCTGTTATTCTCATTGGTTTCCAATTGTATATTTATATATGCAATCTTTCTTTTGGCATTCTCATTATAAGACCAAGCCATCTACATTTTTGAGAATCTCCTTAATTGATCCGTAAATTTTCCTTAGTACCTTCTTTTTAAATGCTAATAAATTTTGTAAATCTTTTTCTTTTAATAAACTATTTCAAATGCAAAAGATTATAGGTCTAATTATTGTTTTATACCCTGCGATTAGTTTCGTTTTCCTCTTGAGTATTTTGCCTATGGGAGAGTGCGCCGCTCCTTAGTCGGCTAGCCAATAATTAGCTTGGAGTAAAACAATAAAACCAACCCTATAAAATACACAAACTAATTTACGGGGCTCACTGCTTACCATATTATCAAATGAGGTGTAGAAACTGCCCGCCTTCATTCCTCACACATTGACATCTCTTTAATAAATTGTTCATCACTCGCTGTAGTTCATTTTGAGAAATCCTGACAATTTCCGACGAATATTACAGTTCAGTTCTTGTATGGTGTGCACATTCGTCTTGTACACGACATTTTTTTTTTTTTTTTTTTTTTTTACTTACCCCATGAATAATAATTGCAGGCTGTTAAATCGAGGAACCAGGGGACCACAAATCCCTACACTGGAATAGCATTGTGAATTGCTCTCGTGGAATTATTCGCAGTGTGAGCAGAGTCCTGTTGAAAAAATGCATGATTACACTCCCTCGGTTTATTCTCTGAAAAAAGGGATTAGTGTGGTATTACATAAGTACAGAATCAACCGTATGCTAAAAAAATTGTCCTAAGATTCTTTCGCCATTGAGTTACGAGGGTAGGTTCATAAGTTTTCGGTCTCGCCTATAAGGATTTTCGCCTTCACAAAATCCTTATCTGTAAAGAAAATAATTGCAGTTGTAACTTCTGCCCCACTGTGTTCAGTTGTTCAGATATAGTTGCATAAAGGAGGCTATATGTAGAAGATTGTAGCACGCTCAAAATGGAGCTTCGAGTTATTAAGTTCTTCACAAGTTCTTAATTGGCAATAAGAAGGACTTGCTCCAAATGAAATTAAACAGCGATTCGACGGTGTATATGCGGGAGCACTCCTTCATATTCTGCCGTAAAAGAATGGGCCAAACTTTTTCGAATAGGTCGAGAAAGCATTGAAGACGAAGAGCCTGCATGCCGACTCCTGAAAACTTCGCTCTTGTGAAAGGAGAAATTATAAGACCGGCGGCTCATATGCAGAAATAGCAGAAAGTTGGGCCTTTCTAAAACTACAGTCCTTCGAATTATTCATGAACATTTAAACATGAATAAGGTTAGTGCAAGATGAGTGCCTAGACTTCTTTCCTCAATACAAAATCAGCAACGAGTCATCTGTTGTCAGGCATTTTTGGAGCTCTGCCGTGGCAACGATAGAGAAGTTCTGCAAACCATTGTTACAGAAGATGAAACTATGGTCCTCTACTATGATCCCTTGTCCAAAACAGAATTAATGGAGTAGAGTTAACCTGGCAAAGCACCGCCTCTAAAGGCCAAGGTCACTCAGTCAACCAAGAAGAGAATGGCCACAATCTTTTGGCACTGTGAAGGAATACTCTTCCTTGACTTCAAGGAGAGGAACACCACAGTAAATGGGGAGTATTATGCTGTCCTACTGCACAGACTACGTGCTTCCATCAAAGAGAAAAGGCGAGGAAAGCTGAGTGAAAAGTGGCGTGCGCCTTCTTCACGACAATGCGTTTGTGCACACAGCTCTTGTTGCAAAGGAAGCTGTGAAGAAATGTGACTTCAAGGAGATCGGCCATCCACCAAGGAGCCCTAAAATAGCTCCCATTGACTATTTCTTCTTCTCAAAACTCAAGAAGGACCTTCGAGGAAGGAAATTAAGTGCGACGAAGAAACTTCTGACTCTTTTTGTGTGAGGATTGAAATGTTAATTCAAAGATGTGAGAAGTGTATTGCAATAAAGGGTAACTATATTGAAAAGTGAAATATAGTTTTTGTCTTTATCAAACTTATACTCTCGTAACAAATATGAATCGTGCGGTTGTAAACACACAAGGGTAATACACTTCATGTATACTGTCGAATTAAGAAACGAACAACAAACACATACCCGAGAACAGCTGCTCTACGACTGCGACAGTCAGCAAGGTCAACAAGCAAGCAGGCTAGCTACCCCCTCCGCGGCGCGACAAACGAGCGGGGGCTGTCTCATAGGAAAAACCCGGCGTCGCAGGAGAAGGCATTACTGACCGCACATAGCTTCTGTTTAACACTTCTGAATATTAAAATATTCATCTTCCCCAATATGCATACCATTTATTGAAAATTGAAAATGCAGGGAAAGTAAAGCGATTGACATTAAAAAAAATGACATTTCTACGTATATCTTGGTGTAGTACATCAGTTATTCACTGTTTTTGAGCCCTAAAGAAATTGTTGAGAGACAATAATTTATACACTTTTTTGAGCCCAAAGCTCTGCCTCGGGTATTTAAAAGCATGGCAATAGGTTTTGCGAAGTATGTTGCTGTATACCGGGCGTTAATAAACTGTTCCACAATAATTTCTGTTTGAAACCCTCTCTATAGATGGGTTTCAGACAGAATCTATAGTCATTAAAGAAAAATAAAGGAGATTTATGATGATAAAGAAATTGAATTTAAATGATAAGCTATCGTCAAAGAAAAATGGAATTAATTGCTGCCTTAGAAGTCTCTATACTGCTTTTCAAGCGAAGAAATTCCAATTTTCAATGCCTTATCTCTAAACTCTCGGACTAATCGTGTGACGGCACTGCACAATGTTTAACTAATTTTTAGTGTTATGTAGCATAGTCCAGAGCTGATTTTCAACTTTTTTTTCCTCCACATACCCTAGAGACACTTTTCCACTCGAGCTTGTACCCCCAGGTATAATTCAGATAATATATAACTATATTCAAAATAAACGAAACAATTTATTAATATAAATTATTTTTAAAACATGAAAAGGAAACTTCTGATAGTAAATAAATAAAGGTACTACGTTACATATATGATAGAAGCCTTATCCTTTATATTATGTTAACGAGATGACTGGGCTTGTTCTCTGCATACCAATTTCTCCATCAGTGACTGAATCTTCTTGAGTGCGAGCATTGGTTGTTATTCTAGATTAAAGCACTTTCTGTATATCGTTTTGATAGTTGTCAATACAGATAAAACCCTGTTCACAGAAATAAGTAGAGCGGAGAGGATTGACAGTGTCTTTTATTTTCATATACTCTGTGCCACCATAACACAAGAAGTCACAAAAAAATATTTTCAGTGAACTATCAACGGACATTTCCAACAGGTTGTCTTTTAATTTTACGCGAATATCTGAGGAATTGCTAAGATGGAAAACGGATTTGTTATCATTAGCGTGTGCTATCTTCTTTCTCAATTTCCCGAAAGTATTTAAAAACTATAACCTGAGATTTTCTAGGTGACATTTGACTATTTCTAAAAGTCCACCAGCAATACTAACTTCATTTTATTCAGACACAGTTGGGTAAACTGCAATATTCCCAAAATTTCTTATAAAACCGCTTCCATTTCTCACAATCTTTAAAAATAATTTTATCTAAGCTTTGGATTTGAAGATTGAGATCATTGAATTTATTGAATACACCCGACAAGTGTAATGATTTTCAGTATTTAAAAACTGTAACCTGAGATTTTCTAGGTGACATTTGACTATTTCTAAAAGTCCACCAGCAATACTAACTTCATTTTATTCAGACACAGTTGGGTAAACTGCAATATTCCCAAAATTTCTTATAAAACCGCTTCCATTTCTCACAATCTTTAAAAATAATTTTATCTAAGCTTTGGATTTGAAGATTGAGATCATTGAATTTATTGAATACACCCGACAAGTGTAATGATTTTCTCTTAAATGTTTTAACACTATTCTCACTGATGTAATGTGGTGGAACACAGGCTGTTGTAACGAAACATCGAGAAGTCACTCCGCATCTGTCCTATAACCAAGGGACGGGAATTCAGGTGACAGCATCGGCGATCTTGTGTGCCAATATTGTGAGTTTCGCTTGTGCAATTCATGAAAGGCAATGTGGATAATAAATAATATGAAATTCACGTGTTTAAAGTTGTGGAAACAGTTTAGCATTTTCTTGAATACAAATTCACTCGCTTTAACTCATTTTCAAAAATTGTAATTAAGGTCTGTCTGATTATCTACCAATTTTTATTCTGTTAAGATCTCGGTCTATCACTCCTCGCAGTATCTTGCAATGACCTGTCTCCCAAAAGGTATTAATTAAATAGGCACAGTATCTCGATGTGGTAGTTTTGATTTTGGAAACTAGTATTAAAATGTTGTTTGATTTTTACTGTGTAATTTCCACGTTCAGCAAAAACGTTTTCCACTAGAAACACACGTTCCTCTAAAGAGTACATTTTAATTATAGTTTCGCTTTACACACACCACCTTCGCTTACAAGTCACAATTAACAATAACGACTTAGCACCCGGCATTTTACGTGCTGAAAGCTTCCAGTAAGTCTGGCGTGCGGAAAATGTAGGTCAAATGTAGGAATCGCTACTGTTTCTCGAACGGTATCAGCAAGATGCGGAGGAAGTTTTCGATGACCCGTTACTTTTCACTATCGGTGGTCAACATTCGTCCCCTTCTTTTTTCTTCCTTGCCTTTACGTTTCTCTCTTGTGATCAATTTACCCTTGTTGCAAGAAAATGTCAAATATTTAAGAAGTATAATGAGCGAAATGCGGAACTGTTGTAAAGAAACCGAACCTGCAAACAAGAGTCATCACATATTACTGAAAGATGCTAAATCAGCCAGCAACGTGCATTTGCAAACGCCTCTTGCTGCCGGCATTTGAAGTTGTTTGTAATTATAAAACATGCTTAACATAACGAGCCTAGCTGCAATATTTCACCGTTGGAGAGAAAAGGAAGGCAACACAGAGAAATAGTTTGCAATATCTCTGATCATTCAGAAACATACATGCTTATTTTAAAAGTTGTTTATCCCCCAAAGAAGTCTTCACATACCCCAGGTTGAAAATCTCTGGTCTCGAGACTGCTAAATATCCATCTGACTATGTAGTCTAATGGATAAGGCAAGAAACTGTGATTTCCAAGATAGTAGGTTCGGTCCTGCCGGTTAAGTTATTTGTTTTTTATGTTATTTTTTTATGATCCTACATAAAAGATCAAACTGGAACTTGAAAAAATGATCCACTTTTAATCGATGGTAGTATCATATCGACTGCGCCAAAGAAACGTGCTTCACAACTTCCCTCATATTATTGTGTGGCAGCATCTTCATAGTCAGTGGCGAACTAGAAACTTAATGCTTTTATTTGAAACATGAACAAGCATGTTCCGTATCCCGCATTGCTTGTCTATGACTCCTCTACAATCTCTGAAGTTGTTTCAGTGCATTTCATTAACACTCTGTATAGCAATACTAATATTTTTCTTCATATGAGGGTAAGTCCGTAAATTTCCGGCCTAACAATTTTTAGGTATGATAAAGACAAAAACTATATTTCACTTTTCAATATAGTTACCCTTTATTGCAATACACTTCTCACATTCTTCAATTAACATTTCACCCCCTCCCCAAATGGAAGTCTTGTCTGCAAAATAGGCATAAATAGCATCCATCACTTCTTCGGCACACTTAAATTTCCTTCCTCGAAGGTCCTTCCTGAGTTCTGAGAAGAGGAAATGATCACTGGGAATTAGATTACCCTCTTATATATAAAGAAGTCATATAAAGCTTTTCTTATCCATCAGCATGTGTCTCATAAAAGTGTTACGTATTATATTAGCTGTCATCTTTTTAAGTTAACGAGACCTGTTGGAATGCTCTTAGTTGGCAGGCAGATGTGTCAAAAAATCTGTCCATCCCTAGACTCATCCTATACGTGAAGAAATTTAGTGAAAATCCCCTCATCTCAGTTTGAAGCTCTCCTTGGAGCGACAGAAGCGCAGAAATGAATTATTCACATTTCGTTGCATGATCTACTCAGTCACACATTGACGTTTACATTCATAAACACGCCCTGCAAGCAGCATGTGTTGTATATTTCATACATTGAATAGAAGAGAGCAATGAACTTCTACAAGCATTTGCCTGCACCCTTCTGTTGCATATTTGCCTTTGCCACACCTTACTCCTATATCCAGAACACATGATATACAAATTCCGTATGCTTTCCACTGCGTCATTTTTCTAATAATTTTGCATAATGATCCCATCGTTGTGCAGAATATGCAACGGCATTGTAAGTTCCGTTTCCTTCCTTCCTTTATTTATTATTTTTAAAGAATTTCAAATTTGATTAGAAACTTTTTTATCGCTGCAAAAAAATTAGATTTTTAGCTTTGCATCGTTCAAAAGGAGGAACTTTTGAGGAAAATAAAGCATTTCAGTTTTACGGGAAACAAGTGTATTCATTTCTGTGAATCACGGTAGTATTCGGTACTTAATTAGAACCAACATTTTAATGGAAATTGACAACATTAAACTTTGGGAAATTATTTTAAAAACAAAGAAACACACACACATGCACACAAAAAATGTATTAAACAATAAAGTGTATTAGAAAACGGAGAAAGTAAGAAATAAAAGTAAAAGAATAATAGATAAATAGCAAAGAAGTCTACACGCAAAAGCAAATTTAAATTAATAAGCTAAGTTAAAAGCTACACCAGAGGTACATACAATATAAAAGAAAAATAAATAAAAATAAAGTAACTTGTAACTAAATTAAAAGTAATTATAAAAGCAGAAAAGGATAAAATACTAAGAGAAAGTCACACTTGTAATCGCTATATTTCGAACTCGTTGAGTTCTTCTTTACAGTTTGGTTCTACCGGATTTCCATTTCTTCCTAAAACTGAGAAAATTCCTTGCTGGAAAGAAATGTTTATTCGATACGCAACTTAAATCATCATTTGAAGAGTGTTTCACAGGCGGAGGAATGTAATTTCCCTGATAGGATAAAGGCTTTAGAGATTGTAAAGAGTGCATTAGTGTCAAGAAAAACTAACAGAAAAAAAAAATTCAAAAGAGTTAGCATTGTACTTCATTCCGAGGGATTTTCAAATAAGATACCGCGACATGAATGCATCTATGAGATAGGGAATGCTAACTACGTGCGATGGAGTTATCTTTTGCATGAGCTGCTCTATGTTGGAAGATCTGTGTTTCGCGTACATTGCAAATATTGTTGGTGCTTTATTTCTGCCAAAATAATTCCAGGTCTATGGGCCTAGACTGTTAGACCGGCAAGTAGTGGCGATGTTGTAAAGTTGTAACATCACCTATTCTCCAATGAGAGCATATTAAGTCCCACAACTTAGATCGGCCGACCGCCCACATATATCCCCCCCCCCCTGTTCAAAATCTTCACACGGCACCATCCAGTTTCCAGGTAGTTGGGAGTAGGATTTCGACAGAGTCGGGCAGTTGCGTTGTGCAGTCGAGAGTGAGATTTCATTAAATAGTGCATCTTTGTTGTGCAATTGTGATATATTCACTTCGTGATCGTATATTCATGTTCAAGGCATATATCAGATGCAGAAAGTCGTGTAGCAAAACGAGACAGACATTTAGGCCTAAATTTCCTAGTAGCCTGTTTCCAACACGAAAAGCAATATTACAGTTTGTACAGATGTTTAATGAAACAGGTTCTGTGAAAAATATCGAAGAAGCATATTGTTCCGTGGCGGGATTGTGCCGTGTTTGGTCCCAGAATTATTGGTTCTGGTTTATGCCCATCTCGTTCCCCACATGTTGTGGTTTGTGATTTTTTTCCCCCTTGGGTGACATTGAAAAAACAGAGTATATTTATTTAACCAACACACACTGGAGGAACTTAAACATCAGTTAGTTCCATTATTGTAGTGTCGAAAGTGTCAGGCGAGTTGGGATGATAGGATAGCCCGCGCTTTAGAAAGGCCTCGGAGTTGTTATGGAAGCGGACCTTAGAGGGAAAGGGGGTGGTTGAGCAGAATTGGGTTTGGATTGCTCTATCTGGAAACTATGTTAGGCTCCCCGTTTTCCTCTGTGTCTCACCGCCACTGATTCTTCGTCGCTGGGTGTCCTCCTCATGTTACTATTCGTTCTTAGATGTGCCTCCATTATAGACATAAAGGCCATAAAGTTCTTTAATTAAATTTAGAAATATTACATGGCTATAGGATGTGTTCTGTCTATATTATCCATCCATTTTATGTATATTTGTATATAAACACAGTCTTTCGGCTAAACAATATATTTTCTAGTGCATATTTCTGAAGCATGTCTTGAGATATGTGCCAGAAACGAGGAGAATCAGTCAAAACGGTAATGTGTTTATATCGCTTCGACTATTTTACTAACGGAAGAATGAAGTTATTGAGTCTAAAGTTCAAGTGCGCTCAGTGGAAATTTAGAGTTGTTTACCTACATTAACAACTGAGATGTGCGCAAGGGCCAAGCTGAACAATTTACCTACCCTATTTAATCTCGAGTAGAATGCAGAGAATGAATTATACCTACAATATCAGGCGAAGTTTAAAGTTTGGAACAAAAGAGAACAAGAGAGAAAGAAAAAATAAATAAATACACGTACCTTAAGGAGGGAAGACACATCCATTTGATAATGGTTTAATTATAACTAGTAACTAGTGACCGAATTTTATAAATGAATGCCTTTAAGGATACAAAATAATCCATAATACAATTTATAACTGTTTAAAATGGCAAGAAAACGTGGATTAACTTTAAATTTCGACAATTTATATTATTTAATGATAGCAAACAAACAACGATGTAAAGATGCATATTGCGGGATAAAGAATAAACGCATATTCTATACCAAACTCGCCCAAGTGTTGGATTCGCCCAGAGTGGCATCGTATCAAACAAACTACGAAGTGCAGTAAGCAGTTTCAAGGACGATTTCATTGAAGAAGATGGTACGATTGACGATGACCTATTTATGATTTTAACAAGTTTGGTGTAAAACATATAAAGGACAGAATACTTCAACGTCTCAAGTACCCAAACCATCAAAATAATAAAAAAAAATTCGTGGGAAAACTTAAAAACAGTAACTTATTCAGGAATCTTTGCAGAGGCCACAAGAAAATTCAAGAAACAGAATGAGTTTTTCACTTGTCTCACAACCACTTTTGCTCAGTGTGGCATTCCCTTCAAGGTAAATTATCCTGCAATGAACAATTTCTTAGAAAAACACATTGAAGAAGATGGTACGATTGACGATGACCTATTTATGATTTTAACAAGTTTGGTGTAAAGCATATAAAGGACAGAATACTTCAACGTTTCAAGTACGCAAACCATCAAAATAATAAAAAAAAATTCGTGGGAAAACTTAAAAACAGTAACTTATTCAGGAATCTTTGCAGAGGCCACAAGAAAATTCAAGAAACAGAATGAGTTTTTCACTTGTCTCACAACCACTTTTGCTCAGTGTGGCATTCCCTTCAAGGTAAATTATCCTGCAATGAACAATTTCTTAGAAAAACACACACAACCTCTGTTCATGATAAAAGTGCTCTCAGAAAAAAATATCTACAACCAATTTATGAAGTGTTGTTTGAAAGAGTTAGGGAGATTGTTAGATACATGTCTGTTTCGTTTCGGATGAAACAACCGAACCACTTTCTAGAGCTGTGCTAAATAGTGTTGTGCAGTCGCTATGCTTGCTATGCCTGAACTGGATAAAGTCAACTCTACAACTATCATGCAGAGTTTCAATGACTTGTAAACTCTGGCCGTCAGAAATACAGTACAACAAAATATGACAGGTTGTTACACACCAGGCAACATACATGATCTCAGCATTTGCACAGCTTAAGTCTATGTATTCCAATATCTTGTGTAGCTCTGCTTTACATAGAGTGTGTGAAACAGAGTTGAATATGTTGTAGCAAATGCGTTCATTTCTGAACTTAGGGCTGCAAGTAGAATACAAGGAAATCACAGGATTGCTAGAACCTAAGTTTCCTATTATAACTAGGTGGGGAACATGGGTTTCTTGTGCTGTTTTCTGTGTGAAAGTTTTACAGAGATTAAGGAGTTTTTACTGTCTTTGGATGATGCAGACTTTGTAGCTGCAGTACTAGTCAACGACTTACTAGGGGACCAAAGTTTGGAGACGAGAATATATCAGTGCACACATTCAAGTTTATCCAAGAGGCCATCTTGCTATTAGAAGAGGAGAGTTTATCTAAGGAAGTGCATTGAGGAGGTAGAAAAAAATTGACAACATGTCTGAGAGATTTTCTAAAAGATAAACTCAAACTTATCAAAAAATCAAGCACTTGAAAAACTAGTAAAGTTCAGTCATTTGGAGTTCATAGTGCGAACCAAGTATTCACCACTAGTTTCCTTTTATGTAGACGTTTTCCATGTACAAAGACATACATTCAAAGAGACAGAACCGAATCTTCAAATATATCAAATGTGTTTTTTTTAATGATATTTAACGCCCTATTTACTACTGAGGCACCACAGGCAGATTTTCCCTTTAAAATTCTGGCCTTAATTATAACAATACATCAAAGGTTACTTCACTTGGTAAGCGTTGTGCAGTTAATAAAACTTAAAAATTAGTATGCTGATTAACTTTCAACATTAAATGATAGAACTTTTTGACTGCTTGATCATGTGAGAAACTAGTATTCATAAATTGTTGAAAGTTGGCAGTCTTGGAGCATCTAATAAGAGAAGCCCAAAATAGGAATCTAATACGTTTTTATGGGATTCTAAAATCCTTAAAATGTGAGTGGGAGATACCAGCAAATGTATCTTCTTACTCTGTTCTTATTCTATTTCCTGTTACCCCTGTGCTTGAAGTGTAATATTTTGATTTTAGACTATCCATCATATAAAGATTATCCTTTACCTCAAGAATCATCTCTGTCTGCTTCTATTCCGTCCGTACCTTAATCCACCATATTCATCCCAGTAATCTGTCCTTTTTTATTCTTTCCACAAGTATAAACCACAATTATTGTTCTTCTGTCTTTATTCATTGCAATTTTATGTTGTTTTAAAGGCCTAACAACCCCTAATCGTAATATTTCTCTACTATACGTGCCCCAGGTCAGGTTTAAAACGGAAGGACTAAAACCTTGTTAAAAAGCAGCAGCAATTCGCCGGGTAGCTAGTCCTAAAAGAGCGAGTATGTGGTTTGCGGAAACTACCATCTTTCCTCCCATTCCTTTATCACGTAATATCACAGTTGGTGAACGCGAAAAATTAAGTATCGGATTTTATGAGCTAAAATCTTGGTTTTCGTTTTGTTTTTCCCCGCACTTGAAGCGGACGGCAGTCGGGAGCATAAAGCACAGCTGCTCATACCCAGCCCGCCGCGCGATCGGCAAAATATTAAAAATATGCTTACTTTTTTTTTTTTTTCTTTTTTCCACAAGACATTTCTCCTCAAATCCGTTAGTTATAAGGCATGCACCTCAGTAAACTTCTATACGAACTTTTAGCACTTTCTTAGCAGAATGTGCTGGTGTATGACTGCCCACCGATTGCTGTGCTAACTTTGCAAGAGATTTTTGCCGTGATTTAATCGAGTAGCGATTCAGTACAAGGCAGAACTGTGGTGATGTAATTTTGTGTTTTAGTAAACTGGGTATTATTCATTGTGTGTTCTCTTTGTTTTAATAACATTGTTTCTCCTTCATAAATAAACATCCACTACTTTGTGGATCGCGTAGTTTAGTATTTTTTTTCTCCCTTATTATCACCTTAATAAAATGCAGAATGTTAGGGATATGGCGATACAATGTAATGCTCCTTTAGCGCTAAAAATTAAAAGTGAGTTTTGCAGTAAATTGAAATAGCAAACATCTTATTGCAATAATACTCTACTGCTGCTGACATATTATTTTAATAAATTATCTGTTGTTTTCGTTGGGCCTTCTGCTCCCTCTCTTTAGTTTTTAACAGTGGCGTGCCACTACTGTTGACATTCCTCATCTCTCGAGTTCCGTTGACTTTCTCTCGAAGTGTATGCAATGATAAAGAACCTCTCTGTAACCGCCACGGATGGCCGAGGTCGTTAAGGCGCGGAAACGTGAGCTGGAGATCTGGGGCTCATCCTCCATGACTGAAGTTTTTTTTCAGATTTTCCTCAGTCCTCATAAATGGCAAATGCCGGGAAGGTACTTATGGCTTGGAACGCTTTCTTCCTTAAAAAAATACTCCTTTCCCAATATATCATTTCATCTCACGTATCATCAGTGTCACCGTTTGTGATGCCTCAGTAGTAAAAACGGGCGTTAAACACTATTAAAAAGTCAGTCCTGATGGTGTAGTGGTAACCATACTTGCCTTCTAAACCCAATATCGCGGGTTCAAATCGGACCAGGATCGATGGAATTTTTTCAGGCATAAAAATCGGAGTATGGCTTCCTTCGGAAGGGAAGTAAAGCCGTGGGTCCCGTGTCGTACATTTACGGCACGAAAAAGCACCTCAAGCCGAAAGAAGAGAAAGAAGAGGCCTCTGAGCAAAATTTGTCGGTCGTTTCACGCCCTGAATCGAATGGGACACTGATGACCTGAGATGTTAAAGAGCGTCAATAAATAAAACGAATAAAAAAAAAATACATTAAAAAAAACGACTTTCTGTATCCTGGTATACTCGCCATAGGAAGTCATGGTATCACAGTTACGGCAAGCAGCTGTGATTCGTTTGCGCAGAACGCAATGTTTTGTGACCTGTTGCGGGAGACCTGTGCTTTAAGGGCCCCCTTAAAAAGAAAGCTATGGGTGTGAGGTTCAGCGAACGAGGCGGCCACTCCAGCTCCGTGTATATCTAAGATGGAGAAAAGAATGTACCACAAGGTCATGTGGCGGTGAACCATCCACCTGTACCAAGCCATGTGTGTGTCAGCTGCGCGGGACATCATCTAAAGATCACCGACCGTTAGACAAGTCTGCAGGAAGTACAAGAGACATTCTTCACTGAAATCGCCTTCCAGGAAGACTGTTAGTTGTATTCAATTTGGTACCAAGTAGTTTAATCTAAAATAAAACATAATATCTCGTAAAAGTGTTTTAATTTCGAGCTTCATATGTTCGACTTTCAGCAAAAATTAAAATGTTGCACTGGACATTCATAACTGTAAGCTCATTTAATAGATATATTACTTGATTTTTAGAATTTTATTCGCTAAATAGTCAAAATATACAACACGAGCTCCAGATTCTCTCAAGATAAAATACTATATTGATTATTTATTTGTAGTACACACTGTTGCCTAGGCCAAAGCAGCTACAAAGACATTTAAATCCGTTGTCCAAATGAATTTGCTTAAAAACAATTTGCGCATAGGTGTGATAAAATGGAAACGACAAAAATTTGTCGATAAGCAGCTTGATAGGTTGGAATTCCTAATATTGCCAAACTAAATTGGTCACTGATTCATGATCTAAATAGTCACACATACATAAGACCGCTCTCAAAAGTATTACAAGTGTAAGGAGTGGATATTCGTAGAAATGTACTTTACAACTTCATCCTTATAAGTGTACAAGGGATTTTTCATTGTTTAGTTCCACAGAGGTATTACTTTTATTTATGCTCTAAAATTTTTGTATACATTTCTCTACAAGTTTAAGAATAATGGTAACCATAAATACAGGTGCAGTCATTTAATCTCTTTTTAATGACTCAGGGAATCAGTTGGTCTAAATATGTGTTCCAGTAGTAGCGCAAATGATAATATGACATGTGCGTGAAAAATGCACTATTTGAGTACAATGTACAAGTACTCGCAGGACTTATGCCATGCATTTTCTGTTCTTTACACATTTCATTCATTTCGGCATCTTAATTTATGTGGTTGTTTAATCTTCTCGCTAAATAACGCGAAAATAAGTTCTTTATCTGCCTCATCTTTTGAAATAAACAATGTCTTTTTGACATATTTTCAGAAATTTTGCTTGTAATTGACGTGACTAATAAATAAATAATCTAACTGAATCAGAAAGATCGATTCTCTGCACTAAAATTGAAGCATGCATGTAAATTTACGATGTTCATCTCAAAACTAGGAGAATCCGCTTGAATATAGACATACATCATAAAGTAATTAACGGTTATTATTTCTGAGAAAAATATCAGACAAAGGAATGAGAATAATCGATTCTGTATATTAAAAATAAGCATTTTTCTTACTAAGGAGTGGGACATAACCTTTTCATTCAAGGTATGGCGTCGTGTTACAAACAGCTGTTCCTCGATGGCGTCTTCTAACTCTTTACTAACACTTTACGAGTGTTATATTAATTTGTGCAACAGGAAGTTACACCTCGGTAGTTTACAAAGACTTGTACTAATGCACTGTGGATCCTTTTGTGGAATTGAGCTCAGGCATGGGAAATCTTCATTCAGTTCCCATTCCTGTTGCAGAGCAGCGGGAGTGCAAATTTCAAAAGCAGTTGTTATGGAGGTTACTAATGCCTGGAATAAAAATGAGACATATAAGAGATACGTTTGTCACAGTCTGCCAATTCGCTTGAAGTCGACGTTTTATATTTCCCTCTTGGCTGCTTTCCAAATTAATGTTTTGATTTTATCTGGTTTCCGCAGTTGCCTGGCTGAAGTATGATAAGAGATGCGTCTATTGAAACCCGCTGCAAAATGTGAATTTCCGGTCAGCAGTCAGGGGAGACCAAAGACGCCACTACTATCTGGCTTGAGTTTTCAAAACTGCATAATGAAGAGTAATTTGCTTTATTACCTATGTAATGTTTTATGCCTCCACGATTTTAACGAGCATGCATAGGATTCTGCATAACATTTTATGGGCTTATGCTTAGTAAAGCAAACTTTGCATTTTCCTAGAATAAATAATGTTTTGTTAGTTTTTATAAATAACACAACACATTTATGATTTATTACTTTTTTTTTTTTTTTTTAAATGGACATAAGCATTTCTAACCACTGTCTATTCTGTTAATTTAAGTATGTACCTCGTAAACGACACTGCCCACGATGTAATTGTTGGATCAGTACCAGCTGGCCTTTTTGGAAATTCTTCTTTCTATGTTAAATTTTATTTAGGACATTAATTCACATATGCACGGTAAAGTAATGCTCCATATACCGTGCCCTCATTTCAGTTGATCTTCAGTGGACACGCGATACCCGGCAAGACTGAACGTAAGTTCTGCTGAGGTTTTTTTTTTTTGAGTAGTGTTTAACGCCCGTTTTTACTACTGAAGCACCACAGGCGGTGGACACTGATGATACATGAAATGAAATGGTATATTGGGAAAGGATTTTTTTTTTTTTTTTTTTTTTTTAAGGAAGGAAGCGTTCCAGGCCTAAGTTTAGGTACCTCCCCGGCATTTGCCAGTTATGAAGACTGAGGAAAACCTGGAAAAAACCCCAGTCAGGGAGGACGGTCCTGGCGGGATTCGAACCGCAGACCTCCCGCTCACGAGTCCATGCCTTAACGACCTCGGCCACCCGTGGCGGTTTCTGCTGAGGTGATTAGTTCAACTTGCTCAGTCGTGTTTATACAGTAAATGTTTCAGTTGCATTTCTTGCGTTAGACTTTCTACTGTATATTGTGGAGTATTCCGAGAGTGAGATATGCGCTAAAATAATGCTTATTTATGATTATGTGCAAAAGAAATTGTACGAGTACTGCAGGAGAGACTTTCATGTTACATTTCCAAGAGTAACGTCCCTTTGTGCAATTTTCAGATTTAAAATGTATTTTCATTGACAATAAGCCGAGGAAAAGAAAATATAAAAAAGAGTTTTTACCAGAGAAGAATGATAAAATAGACTATCGAAAGTATTTAACACAATTAGAGCAGCGAGTTGGTGTATCTGTTGGTGGTGCATATAAAGCCATTCAGCTGCTGCATCTTCATTCATATAAAGTTACTGTTGTACCTGAAATAAAACCCGTGACACAAAATATACGGTAAGTGGTTTCCAGTACCCGGGAGGATGAATTGTGGCGAGTGTCTCAAAATGTTTTCAAAAGGATTCAGGAATGTCTCACTCCGTGCATCTGCTGTGATGTTGAGTACAATGTTAATTAATATTGAATATAGTCGCTTTACTAAATAACTGCCCGTCGTAAAACCAAATTAATTCAATTTAAAGAGCACTCGCTGAATTCCTAAACTCAGTAGTAACCAATAACGCGACATTAGGGGGCATAGACAGAGCTAAATCTTCCTTTATTCGTTACACCCTTATTCTAAATTATCTAATAAGTATGAAAGGAATTAGTTTGAAGATAATTATCGTTGTAAAATAAATTACCGATCCTTTCATGATAGTTTATTGATACCTGATTTACATATTTGATCAAAAAATACCTCATATCCATAGATCTAGGCTCGGCTGTTCTGCTTCACGTCCCAGGGAAGAAAGAGGAGTCGAAGGGTTTCCTCTCAACTTAAAATACTAACGCGTTATCTTTTTGACGCATGCGCTAGTTCCCTCATCAATTCTTACAATCCCTCCCAGTGCATATTGCTATATGCTTACAGTGATAATAAAACATACAATTCCAAAGTATCCACAAAATATGTGCTCTGTAAGTTGCGACCGCGAGACATGATTTCCCTCGGCAGGTGGCGACGCCGTTACGCAGTAACTTTCCCTTGGCAATATTGGTTTCCGATTGCGTAGTGTAATGAGGATCGTAGAACTGTGACTTCTATTTCGGCACATTAGAAAGAAATATTAATAATGAAGTTTTTTTCTCGCCTCAACAGTAGTTTAGCTAAGGTCACAGATTTCAACTTATTTTACGAGAAGCTGAAAATTCATGTTATCTCTAGAAGATGTTATCCCAAGAAGCAACAGAACTCTTAGACTTCCGTGAACTGGTGTTTAGTATCTGCCGCACTTCACGGTTGCCAAATAGTACGTCCAAATTGTGTTCACAATGTCATCAGCACTACTAGAATTCATAAAATAAAAGCGCGCAATCATTCTCGGAAATCCTGTAGATTGTTAATTCCCTTCTGCAAATAATTATCGTATCTTGCAGTTGCAATTTAGCAGAATATACTGGTGGTAGCGTTAGCCGTTTAATTTTATCGCGCGTTCGTGCTGGAATTATAAAATTGCACCTAACTTTATTTATATCATATTCTTGAAATGAAAACCATCTGCCGCTACACGTGCCTCAGAGCTTCAGAATATGTTTCTGGAAATCCGAAGCAGCTGCAGGTGTTACACATTTCCCGTGATGCACACACATTACATTACAACACTACAAAGCCAACTTGCGCTATTTCATAAAAGACTGACAATTAAAGCACTGAAAACTCTCCGTCCTTTGTCGTGATCAAAAGCTAAGCTCGAATTATCGTCTTTTAGTGTGTGATTACTAATTGGTGTTTTCAGTCTTTTTTAAATCATTGCAACGTTCTAGTTGACGTTTGCCTAAAGAGGACTTTTTTTTTACCAACTTATATTACATTGTGCATATATAATACTAATTACTAGTGTATATATAATACTAATTGTTCGATATATACATCATAGCACTAATATATTAATATATTAGTACTATAATATACTAATATAATATATTATTTCACCTAGATTTGAAGTTCATTTTGATATGCTTTGCTTTGCCTTTAATCTTTCCTCATACATAAAAATCGCATGGTTTAGTGACGGAGGAGCTAGAAGACCACCAAAGGCTAAACAACTAATTTTCTTGTGCAGAATGATTGTAACGCTAGAGACCCTAAACTACTGTATATAAATGCTTATGTTATTTAGATAATGGATGCAAATTTATATGCCCACGTCTTTAACGAAGCAAGATAACATGAAAACTCCCGCGTCCAGTGACCACTGTTCCGCGTCATTACATTTCGGCAGTGTGATTCGAATGTTGCGTGATAAACAATGCACTTAGTCACACGGTGCTTGTTCCTCGTTCGTATAAATAATGGAAAATAGGTTCCTTTAAAGCATGCTAGATGGTGAATTTTGATAAATTTTGTGAAAGATGCTATCAAAGCGTTGGATTCAGAAATTAGTGAAAAAGAGACAATAGGCAATCTTCTCATTGAACATTCAAGAGGTCTCAAGCTACCTGAAGAAGTAATATATAATTTAAAACAGCTATTAATGGTGCACTATCAAAATCATTACGAAGGCTTTTCCAAGAGTGTAATCTCCCCTATTGCCATTCTAAAGAGGGGAAAGAAAACAAAAATATAAAACCTACGCGTTTACCATGCATCATGTGTTCAAGAACTGATTGTGATCGATCATGAAAATCATGTTCAGCCATCCAGATCTCCCGATCTAACGCCTCCCGACTTCTTTCTTTGAGGCCTATTAAAGGGAAAGTGTGCAGAAATAAACCTTGCTCAATGGAACAGCTTAAAGAAGCTATACGTCAAGGGGTTGACGTCGCCACTTTGGGGGAAGTATTCCAAATTTGCTTGGATATGGAAGGAAAGATTAAGTTTCCCGATAATTCTGTGTGCATTTTTATAACACATACTCCTATTTTAAGAATAGAAGGAGACTGGAATATTGGCTTCGGATTTTGACACCCTAACAATAGTTCTTTGCTTATTAAGGGGAATCCTAATTCTTTTGGCACAGAACAATGGTTCCCAAACTTTTTCAGTAGAAAAGTTCATCTGTGAGGGCTAATTTTTACCTAGCGTTCTATATGACCATACTATTTTAGGATAGAAGGTCAACATACAGAATTTAGAACTTCAGACATGTGAAACATGCTTTATTGCTTTATTTCGTTACAAAAAACATTTTAGACATTACTTTCACTACATTCATTATAAATTAAAGGTAACACATTTTAAGACAAAATAAAAGCAAGTATTGTGAATCCATAATATATTCTTATATATCTGGTACATAAAATCATTTTTAATGTTGCAAAACCAAAAATACTTCTTGGAACCCTAAATCAGGATGAGACTGAATTGATTTACATTAACTGAGGTATGAACATGGGACAGCCGGAGACGAATATCTGGCTCCGCATCGAGGCAATATCTGTGTTTTGCTTCAATAGAGAAGAGAATCCTGATTCACATAAATAAATGATTGCAAAGGGCAAAAGGATAGTTTTAGCTTTGTCAGACAAAACTGTAAATTCGTCTTTTAACTGACATCAGAATTCAGACCAGTAACTTCTTATTTGAAAAATTATCTTTTATCATGGGATCTGGTGTCAAAACAAACGAGCATTCATTGCTGCATTGTCAGAGAGGCTGGCCTTTCTGAGACAGCTGAGAATGGTCTTTCAACCCAAAAGTTTTCTTTCATTTTTCATGAAGTTCTTTCTCAAAATAACGGTTGAAACCATCAAGCAAACTTAGTAGGTGAACTTAAAACTCATTAACGATATCCCCAGGTAGGTCTGAATCTAGTTTTATAAATTATTTTTCAATTGGGAAGCTGCCAAGATTGCCATTGTTCACTGATTCTGCCCAAAACTTCATTTTCTTTTTTAAACTCTAGCACTTTATCGCTGACGTCAAACACTGTTGTTGCTTTTGCTTGAAGTGAGAGGCTGAAATTATTAACTTTCTGAAAAACATCACTTAAATATGTCAATTTTATTAGCCAGCGTTCATCACATAACCTCTCTCAAAGCTAAGTCATTGTAGGCAGGTACATTCGCACTTCAGCGATCATTTCAACTTCTGTATCGAGAGAGCCATCTTATTTCTGTGTGAAGATTTATGTAAAGTCCCCGTGTCATCACACAACACTGTGAATAGTTCGGTATTCTTAGGTCGTGATTTAATAAAATTAATTTCACGCTTTCTGCCAGGACTCCTCTTAGGAAGGATGGCATCTTTTTCACAGCAAGGACTTGGCAGTGGAGGACGCAGTTGCATGAGACATTAATTGTTCAGAATTTTTTAAATTTTTATTTTTGAATCTTTCTTAATAAGCTGTAATAACTGAAAATTACGTTTTTGAATTCAGCATAGAGAATTAAAGACAATCGCAATGTTTCATCACTGTCGATTTTTAAAGTTGAAGTTTGTTGATTGTTGAATTTATTGGATTTGGGATTTTTCTCATTTACACTCTGGCAATGACTAAGAGGCAGTACAAATTCCTTCTGTGTATTTTTAAGTAGTGTGCTTTTCATGTTATTCCTTTAGAATCACGGGGATTTCATTTTCGCTTAAAAGCTTTTAACATTGATTTAAAAAATAAAAATCTCCAGATCGCGAGCATTAATTCAATTCAGAAAGAACTTATTTTGTTACTGTGGTATCACAGTTCTATGTAAAACAAGTGAGATGATGTGTAGCATTATAAAGGAATATATTCTCGTTTGGTTAATATGAGAACAAGAATAGGATATTATCTTAAAGCACCTATGACGGCATAACTCGTACAGTTTTTTTTAATGATGTTTAACGCCCGCTTTTACTGCTGAGGCACCACAGGCGATGGACACTGATGATACACGAGATGAAATATTATATGGGAAAGGATTTTGTTAAAGGAAGGAAACGTTCCAGCCTAAGTTTAGGATACCTCCCCGGTATTTGCCATTTATGAGGACTGAGGAAAACGTGGAATAAATCTCAGTCGGGAAGGACGGTCCTGATGGGATTCGAACCCCAGACCTCCCTCTCACGAGTCCGCGCCTTAATGACCTTGGCCATCCATGGCGGTAACTCGCACAACGGTTGCTAACTTGCTTATATATAAAAATTATGTCATAATATAAAAATTTACCAGTTCATTTAGAAAATCGTTAAATTCTAATTTATATCCTAGAAAAATTTTATTTGAAGGCTTTTATCCTTATGCAAACCTAGTAGAAATATCACAAGTAATATCATTACGTTAGTGAATTTATCGGTAATCTCAGACCATCAAGTGATATTTATTAGGACTATTTCACGATTAAAATAAGAATCTAGATATAATTCCTGTAAACTTGGCTTACAAAATTTTAATAATTGTGTATTTGTACTTAACCTTTTCAATCAATCTTGCGACACAAGAATACCGATTGTCAATAATGCCAATAGAGAAGAGCAAAATTCAGGTTTAGGACTATTTCATGAATAGAATAAGAATAAAAGTGATATATGTTTGAAATTAGCACACGGATATTAACACTTGTATAAAACGCTGTACTTACGAATATTCTATTCAGAAACCTGAGACTGAAATGGACAAAAGCCAGTTACAACCGCTACCGTTCGATTTTCTAATACCAACTGAGCAAGAGAGAGAGATGATAACATACAGTGTCTCTATTTTTGTTTGTATTCAGTGTTTGGAATTCCTAATGATAAGATCAATTTACACATTTAATGCATCACCAATGAAGAACTCTCCATTTTGCGTCCATACTTTTGTTGCTATCAATAGCTCCCCATCGCCTCTAGCAAAAGTGGTCAGTGATGCGTGTTCAGGAATTATATAGTGAAGGTATAGAGTTGACTACAATTGACCACAAGATAAATGCACGCCGCGTGATAAAATGGATTTGGTCATTTTTTTTTTTTTTTCGATAATTTCATTCCGTAATCTGACTGTGATTGGTCAAAATTCAAAATTTTGTTTTGTTTCATTGGTCGATTTTAAGATGACGTAACATGAGTGAAATAGTTACATTAGAATAATTAGAATCTATTTATGTATTTGAAAGTAAAGTATATAAAACATGATATTGAATACTAAGAAACAGTACAAAATAAACTCTAAATTTGGCTGTTATCCAAGTTCCATTTACAGTTTGAAAACAAATTAAGAACAGCAGTCAGTAAATTTAAGTTAAATTTTTAAGTAATCATCTTGAGGAATTTAAAAAAATCTCCCCCTCGAAACTAATATAAGGTAAATCACTGTCTACGGTTCATTTGTAGCTTTCTACTGAATAATGAGAAACATTTCTATAATTTGCATTTATATTTATCATTGGGAACATTTTATATCTACCATTTTTTTTTGTGTGAAAATATACTTTTCATCGGCGACTGAAGTATAAAATATAAACTTTTCTAATGTTTTAAAGATCATGATTACGAAAACAATGATTGCAACATTTATCTTGTTAAAAATATTCTAGATGTTGAAGTAATGGATACATGATCTATATTTGCCGTTGGTATAATAGTAATAACATAAATAATAGACATTAAAATGCTTATTTGGTGATGCTAAAATGAGTTCCGTGTTACTTTTGTGAAAGGTACTTTATTTTATATTTGAAAATATATGATTTTTGTATATATAAAAGGTAATACTCTTTTTATAAAAATTAAACAATTGAGTGAAATTGTATATTTTTAAATACCCCAGAAAGTGTGCATAATATGAAAAATTAATGTATGTATGACTTAGATACTCTTTAAGTTATATCAGATAACCATTTTCAAATTACTGAAAATGGTTAGAAGAGGTCTGATACAGTGTAATCCATAATCACAAAAGCTATCAGCTACTCATAAGGACCAGAGCACAATGCTAGGCCTAATTCTATAAAACTGAATAAGATAAAATAGGAGTCGCAGGTGTAATCTGTTCAGAAAATCAGCGAAAGGTTTGTAGCAGTGACAACTCTGTAAACTGTTTTAACTTCCACGTGTTCTATGCAAGCTTTCGTCCGCCCCCTACATTAATAAGTCTTCCAGTCTTGCGTGCAGCCTTTGAAGTCGTTCACCTGCGCTACTTTTGACAAATAACGCGACTTGGGGATTCTCGCATGTATCTGATGACAGACAAAACGTACAGAGTTGTGGAAAGCATTAGCTGGTGGGAGTAAATGTTATCATAGAAAGTCGTGTTTCATTAGGAAGATATCGAATTGAAAACTACGCTCTAAATGATGTCTATTACTTTGAGTTTTTAAAATATATTCACGGCTCTTGCAATTTCCAGCCACTAACTGCAAGAAAAACTTTTTAAAAAAGTGTGCTTTTTAAAGTACTCGTTATTAAAAATGTATATTGTGCTTAATATTATATAAATGAAGGAATTGTTTTTAGAGATGCTTACAATGCTTAATAGTAATGTGGAAAGTAGATTAAAACGTTTCAAATACTACATATTGCATTAATTATAATTATAAAATAATATAATTATATTCACCATCTTGGCATTCGTGGAAATGAGATGAAAATGGATATATAAGTAAAAGGAAAGTAAACTGTTCTTATATAAAAATATATAGTATTTGTTTACAAGTTAGCAACACATTTTTAAAATATAATTATAAGAGGTCCGTCACGCAGGAATTGCGTAAACTAAGCGAATTCCTCATCAAATTGAATATCGTTAAAAAGAATACGTAATCCAAACTATATCCTTATCAGTTAAATGAATTGAAATAAATTACGGCACTATGTGATAATAGGGGAACAAAATTATTATTATTATTATTATTATTATTATTATTGTTGTTGTTGTTGTTGTTGTAGTTGTTGTTGAGATTAAACCACAAAAATTAATGATATACTATTAATTAAATGACATATATGGCTACTGATAGACATATTTAAATGTAACCATATTTATGAGCTGAGCCCTTTATAAAATCTTTACATTCACTAAAATAGAGAAATAATAGAAAGTTTCGAGTTTCATTGGGTATTTAAAATTATGTTTATATGTTTCAATAATAATAATAATAATAATAATAATAATAATGTTACTATTTAAAAACCGCTAACAATGTACTCAGCAAATATACACAATCAACAATGTACAATAGAAATTTTAATCTATTTTCATTATCTTTGAAATTTAATTTAAGTGATTGTAGTAAAAAGAGTAATGCAAACGTTTTTTGAAGGTTATTACAAAGCTCTCTTACATACAAATATAATTTATCATACACGTATTAGATTAATGTTTCACATTTTCTATCTTCACGACGATGCTTTTGTTAAATGTAAAATATATGCAACGTTATAAATACTGGTTATATGCTGAATTAATTTGTCCTTTTATTTTAAAACAATATAGAGAAAATTAAACGAGAAAGAAAAGATATCTTTTAAATATCGGTTTTCAAGTATACCCTTACTCCTAAAGGTACGATTTCTCTAATTTTCAGAAACATTTTTTTTTTTTATTTATAAGGAATTTTGATGTGAAGAAACAAATATTGCTGCCGCTAGATTGCTTTTTAAATTTTTGGTTTCAGGTATACAACCCCCACTCCTAATGACCCGATTTTCAGAAACTATTTTTCTAGTTTTATTTAAATGATATATACCGAGTTTCGTTGCGGAAAAACAAACATTGGTGCTGCTAGAGTAATTTTTAAATGTTGGTTTTAGGTAAACCCCCACTTCTATTAATTTCATTGATTTCCAGAAACTATTGTTCCTATTTTGTTTCGATGGCCTATACCAGTTTCGTCGAGCAAAAACAAAAAACAAACAAAAAAAAACGGCCTCTAGAGTCATTTTTAAATTTCGCTTTTAACCCCACTCTTTAAATTTCGGTTTTACAACTACACCCCCACTCCTAATTCCCTATTTCCCTAATATATATAAATTAAAAGTAATTATAAAAGCAGAAAAGGATAAAACACTAAGATAAAGTCGCAATTGAAATCGCTATATTTCGAACTCAGTCGAGTTCTTCTATGGCAAGAAGACAAGTGAAGGTGATAAAAGTAAATATTGAGTATCGAAGGTAACGTTATGCATGGAAACAGATGAAACTAGAAATGAGAGTTTGGGGGCAAAAATTAATACGTAAAATTTAAACCAGGTGGTATACGCGCTTTATGTAAAAATATAGAGTTCTGTTCTGTCCTGTTAAAACTGTCTCCCTTGCCGGTTGCCCAACATGCCTTATCTCACTGTAGGGATTTTTATGATGTTTTTAATCTAACACTTATTGATACGTTACCTACACATAGCTCTGAAAGTTTACTCAGAGATAGAGAAATTACAGCTATATCTTTACATAAAGCGCGCATACCACCTGGTTTAAATCTTACGTGTTAATTTTTTTCCCCCACACTCTCATATCTAGTTTCATCTGTTTCCACGCATAACATTGCCTTCGATACTCAATATTTACGTTTATCACCTTCACTTGTCTTCCTGCCACAGAAGGACTCAACGAGTTCGAAATATAGCGATTTCAAGTGTGACTTTACCTTAGTGTTTTATCCTTTTCTGCTTTTATAATTACTGTTAAATGTTACATTGTTAATAGTGTTACTTTATTTTTCTTTTATATTATATATATTTATATATTTTAAAATGTTCCCTTTAAATTAATACCCCATTCCCAATGGTCCAATTTTACTGGTTAACAAACTCGACTGATCATTTGTTAATTGATGGTTATATCTCTAGTTTTGTTGAGAAAAAACAAAACTTGCTACCGTTAGAGCGTTAAAGACAGATAGCCCACGCACGCACGCACGCACACACACGTATTTTTGGTGCATAACGGGTCTATTGATGGATATCTGAAGAATTTTTCTATGGGTACAACCGCAGTAGCTACATTCTCTCGGAATTCTCTAAAAGCACGGGCTGGAAAGGGTATATTTGACATTCTTTGAAGCAGACAGAGATCTCAATGAAAATAATGTAAATGTTTATGAACACCTTTCTTCGGTCTTAGAAACACATTTTGGAAAAGAGAGATGTTTGGCAACGGCGCATCTCATTTGTAGCTATTGGAATGACGCTACTGTGCATGCAGGTTAATGATATTAAGTATAGGAGATTCACGGTAGAAGGGAAATGTGACCACTGTCCCTCAGTACTATTTTGTTGCGCACTGAATAGCAAAGAGGACCACGATTTCGTTGCACCATTTGCACTACGGGAATGATATTAATGTTTGATGCTGGTATTTACCTCCTAAGACTGTTCTTTTGTGCGTTTGCAGCGAAATGTTTTACGTTTAATGAAAATACCTAAAAATTGAACACATTTATTTTAACTTTGAATGAAAGAATGAATGAAAAGAAATGTTTTGCATATATTTACTTATACGTATTTGAATTTGTTTTATTTCATTTATTTAAGGACGCATTTTAACTTCTTTGGCCATTAGCGTCTCTGTGATTCAGAGCGTGAAAGGGCCAATAAATTTTGCTCATAGGCCTCTAATTTCAGGCCTAGGGTTCTTCTATATGTCGTAAACCCACTACATGGGATCAACTGCTTTAAATCCCTTCATATTTTTACGCCCTAAAAATCCATCGATCTTGGCCGGGTTGGAACCCGCAACTTTGGGTGTACGTGCCAAGCATACATTGTCTGAGTAACTATAATTTTTCTGTTCATTTAATTACAATACTTCACACCGCCAGGGTAGCCGAGGTCGTTAAGGCGCGAATTCGTGAGCGGGAGGTCTGGGGTACGAATCCCGCCAGGAACGTCCTCCCTGACTGAGGTTTTCCTCAGTCCTTATAACTGGCAAATGCCGCGGAGGTACCCTAAACTTAGGCCTGGAACGTTTCCTTCCTTAAAAAAATATCCTTTCTCAATATAACGTTTCATTTCATGTATCACCAGTGTTCACCGCCTGTGGTGCCTCAGTAGTAAAAGCACCATTAAAAAAAGCAATACTTCGCAATATTCACACTAAACTACCTTGTCTAACAATACTTAATGCATTATTATGGGTCATTTTCACAATGTACAATGTCTTTACCTCTTGCTTGTACCTACAGAATATTGTGTTGCTAATTTTCTACTTTTCACCGGTTACGGACCGCCAGCACATGAAACAAGGTGGTTGCCAGTGGAGATCTGAAACGCCTGAGAAGTTTGAACGTGCGAGATAATCAATGATGTGTATGCATGCATGAATTCAGGCATATTGTGGATATTTCGAGCATTTTTGATAGATTAGTGCTAATCTTATGGCTATTAATAAGAACGGCGGAACGTATAAATATTCATATGGACTGTCCAGACCCCAAATACTTTCAACTTTAATGTTTATGCTAATTTAAATTAATACTTTTAAAGAGAATGCACCTATTCATAGCAACACCACGCTAGCAAAGTATTGTGCCGAGATCTCAAACAGATAACTCTCAATATAGAAAATAAAATTAAATAAATTCAATGAAAAGCTTCCAAAATATTAAACCTTTCCAAAAAAATTTTTTTAAGATATGTTTGCAATTTTTTTACCTTATGCTAAACCGCCACGGGTGGCCGAGGTCGTTAAGGCATGGATTCGTAAGCGGGAGGTCTGGGGTTCGAATCCCACCAGAACCATCCTCCCTGACTGGTTTTTTTCCCCCAGATTTTCCTCGGTGTTCATAAATGGCAAATGCTGGGGAGGCACACCTAAACTTAGGCCTGGAACGTTTCCTTCCTTAAAAAATATCCTTTCCCAATATATCATTTCATCTCATGTATCATCAGTTCACCGCCTATGGTGCCTCAGTAGTAAAAAACGAGCGTTAAACACTGCTCAAAAAAATGTTAATGATAGAATTGTACATTCTGTATCAGTTTTTTTTAAAACTAGCATCACTAAATGCTTAAAAAAATAAATTCACTTTCCCGGGATTATTTTAGATTTATGAGTTACCTTAGTTTCAATCTTTTACAGAACTGGAACAAAAAATTGCCTTTGGAAATAATATCTTTTAATTTGAAACATTTTACGGTAAAATACATGTAATGTAAACGCTGTCGGCATATTTTGTAAGTCTACTATGTCTAGGTAAAGTAATTAGTCCATAAAGTTAGTGGTGTCTCTTTTCGGTGCGATATGATACAATGTATACAATATCTGCTGGCAAACTGTCGCCCTGGCTTCTTTGCTGTTCATTACGCAGATTGCAAAAATGAATGTATTTTCTTCATGCGTTAATCGGGAAAACACGAGAATACAAGCGGAATTGAAGTTCGGTGTGCATTTCTTTTTAATCGCATCCTATTTAGGGACATATTATTATTTGGTAATAATACTTCATAAGTATATTAATAGTAGAATCGCTCCTTCAGACCTAGAGTTCGCTAGTTAAAACTTGACTGAGGTAGTACATTTTTTAAAAATTTCGAGCACATGTCCTCCGGAAAGGGATTTAAGCCATGGACACGTTAATGCACTCCATGCCTGAAATAGATATCCGTGGACAAAATACCGGCCGTTTTCTATGCAAATAATACCTTAGCATCTCATTAAACAATAGGGTGGACATTTGTAGGTTCTAAGTGTAACTAGACTCACTGCGTGGTTCTCATGGTCCGGCAGGAGACGCGCAACAGGCCTTAGACCTAATCCTTGTGAGTATTTGATGAACAGTAGAATCGCTGTAACACACTTCGGTAGTTAATTTAAATAGCTTAGGTATCTGATAAACAGGAACCGTATATTATCCCATTTTTTATAAATAAAGACGTGAAGGCTTAATTTCTAATATAGCGATTACTTCTGCCAAAATCGACAATGTTAGAACTGTATCAAGACCTCAAAGAAGGCTGCAGAAAGATACAATGCGAAAACTGCAACTGCAGTGAGTGCTTTCAATAACTGTTTCCTGGCAAGTCTGCCCGCGGCAATGGAACGATTTCCTTGACAGAATTACCATTATCATTGTTCAAAGAATTTGGCCTAAATGGGTTAAGAGGTTCTTCGTCGTCCTTCTTCAGGTCCTGATTTTTGTTTTCTTACTACTTCGTGTATATGAATTGAGAAAAATGTAGATAAAGAATATTCTAAGACTTCGTAAGTTTTGAAATAATTATGTATTTTGAAAGTAAAATTTCTCAGAGCTCTATAATTTTAAATATATCGCCTTCTAATTAATTATAATTAGTTCTAGAAGAGATTTTTTTTCCCGAAATGAATGCTAGGAAATAGACAGTAGTGAATTATATGTTATACCCTTGCGAGAGATAAGCTTGTAAACTTTTGGGAATTATAATACAATGGTTTAAATTTCTATACACATTTAATGTAATTTGAAACTGATTTCACGCTGCCAATTCCTATTTAAATGCGGCTAATCGTAGAAAATGGATTGTCGCCATAACTTATTTTTACACGTTTTTATGTATTCTAATACGCAGAATTTATTAAATAGTTATTAAATAAAATTATAAAAATTGATATTTTAATAATTTTAGCTTATATTAGCCATATTGCCGGAACATTATGAGCCACAGCTATGTGTGAAAATGTTGCTAGAAAGTGATATATGAATGTTGTGAATGTTTAGTTGTAGGTATTACAGGTATGCAGAATATATCAGGTTGATAGCTGAGGTAACTTTACATAGTTGGAGAACCGAGTTCTGTTGTGTCAGTCTCTTGAAGTAAAAATTTCTGCAGTGTCGTGGTATTCTGATAGAAGCATTGAACGATTATTTGTCTGATATCTAAGATATCCATCACCGCCTCTTCTGAACCTGAGAAGTCCAGGGCATTATTTCACCCTCTGCAGCCATCCCTCAAATTCAATGACTTAACCCAGTGTTTCTTTCAAAAAATGTTCTGGGGGTATTTAAGGACCTTAGGGTGAAATAGTTCATACGGCCCAATCCCACTGAAATCTTATATGATATAAATGTTATAAGTCTAATCATATTTGGTCCATTTTAATCAGTAATATAGGTATTATGTATACATGCGTATGTATAACGTTAATATGTTAAATTGTATGTAGTGAAAAGAGAAAGTTCTCTGGTGTAACTATCTACGGTGGCCCAGCCAGAAACGGGGCAAAGTCAAGGAGGCCATAAACCGCTATACAAAGAAAGGGAAGGGACAAGTGCATGCCGCTTCTTAAAAGATCTTCCGTTGGCGAGGGTAAATAAAGTCCAGGCTGTAGGGGATAAACTGGCCAGCCGGTTGTACAGTGAACTTTAAACCAACCAACGTGAATAAATGTTTTAAACGTTCAAATAGTAGCTGGTGGCATACATTAGTAGGTGAATTTGAACCAATCAATAGTATATGTATATTTTGAATTTTTAAAGCAAGGCGCAAAACTGGGCATGCTTCTGTGAACCCCCTTTTGCTTGTTAAAGCCAATTTCTAGTTAATTTGAATCACATATTTAAGGAGGGATTTGCTTCGCTGGGGCACTCAATTTTAAGTTCTACACGCGGCGAGATCCAATCAGTTTTGAGTTCATCAATTGGATAAGTCAGTTCATCAGTTAAGCACAGAGACGCAGTTCTCTCTACCGCCACGGGTGGTGGTCGAGGTCGTTAAGGCGCTAACTCGTGAGCGGAAGGTCTGGGGTTCGAATCCCTCCAGGACCTTCCTCTCTGACTGAGGTTTTTTCCAAGTTTTCCTCAGTCCTCATAACTGGCAAATGCCGGGAAGATACCCTAAACTTAGGCCTGGAACGTTTCCTTCCTTAAAAAAAAATCCTCTCCCACTATATCATTTCATTTCATGTATCACTGGTGTTCACCGCCTGTGATGCCTCAGTAGTAAAAACGGGCGTTAAACACAATTAAAAAAAACAGTTATCAATCTCACGTAATTCAGCAACTGAATTCGCACAGACCAGTTGAGATAAGCAGATGATTATGAGTTCAGTTCTCACTTGGCATACTCAGATAGCAGAGAATCAGAACAGAGGTTCCATTCATAGAGAATCAGCTTAGTTCAGTCAGTGCAGTTCAGAGAGTTAGATAATCTGATTCAGTCTCCTTAGAAATCGCGGCAGCTAAATTTATATTCGACGGAGCTAAGTTCTATCTTACGCAGAACACCAGAGGACGCGAAAAATCTTGGGAATAATAACTTACCATATATATTATTCACATCGCGTAATTAAATGACACAGTGGATGTCCTCTCCCCGCCGAAACTCTGATTATCCAGATGCTTATGTCTCTTGAAATATTACATCATTAATTGGATCTTTAATGTATGATAAATCATGCAGTCTATTCATATTCATGTAATCACTGTTATTTTTCATTTACTTCTCTCTCTCTCACACATACACACAGAGATAAAAATTCATATTTGATGCATGTCAAGACATTTTTTTTTTTGAGTAGTGTTTAACGCCCGTTTTCACTACTGAGGCACCACAGGCGATGGACACTGATGATACATGAAATGAAATGATAAATTGGGAAAGGATATTTTTTTTTTTTTAAGGAAGGAAGCGTTCCAGGCCTAAGTTTAGGTACCTCCCCGGCATTTGCCAGTTATGAAGACTGAGGAAAACCTGGAAAAAACCCCAGTCAGGGAGGACGGTCCTGGCGGGATTCGAACCGCAGACCTCCCGCTCACGAGTCCGTTCCTTAACGACCTCGGCCACCCGTGGCGGTATGTCAAGACATGAAAATGCAAACTTTACAACAGCCAATTTCTTCTTATGTACACAATCTCCATAGCTTTGTTGAGAAACTCTTCACTTAGAATATTTCATCTTTCATAGATCTTCTCATGCAGTAATCAAGTGAATCATCTCACTGTCTTTGAACACTAACTCTTGTTAATGGCACTGTTAGTAATTTGGCACTAAAATGTTTTAGTTCATCCTAACCAAATTGAGATTTAATAAATATTTCAGAGGTAAGTCATCATCATGTACATTTTAAAAATTATCATATTGAAATGAAATCCACAGCTTGTGTATTAAATACTTAAGAAATTTCAATAGAGACAGTGTCTGTAAACTTAGGTAAATCTAGATGCGCTTTATTTCACTAGAATGTGAATTCACTGATACTTTCATTAAAAAAAAAAAAAGGCTTCATAATTTGTACATAAGTCACTTTTACTGGATTATAGTTTAGGACACTGATGAAACAATTTATATGTCTTTGATTAAAAAAAAAAGTTAACTTGTGACTGTTAATGAAAATTATTTAGTAGAATTTGTATAGAGCTGCTCTTCCAAGTATGTCTGAAATCCTCCAGATATGCTACCCAAAGTTTTGAGCTTCCATCAAACCCACAAGCAAGAATATTTTCAAATGCCAAACCTCTGTTATTAGAACCAGTTTCTGCAGTAGTATTTTGAAGGGTAACTAAGCACAAATGTGGAGACAAATCTCACGTATAATGGAAAATTCAGATTGATTGATTGATTGGTAGATTTATCAATCATTAAAGAAAAAGATTTTTCTTTAAGTGCAATTAACTTATCTTTATCATCGCTTCCCCCATGCATTTGAACTTTTTACATGCTGTATCTCTGCTACCATATTTTGCTCGCGTCGCAAGAGAGTTAAGTTTAACTGAAAAAAATAGTAAATTCATGGAGTAATGTTCTAGTCTTGTTTATTATAGTTGGGTTAAAAAGGCAAATATAATTACATTTTCATAATAGGTAAAACATGGGTGACTAAGTATGGGGGATTATATTATATTTAACAATCACATGCCCAAAATTCCCTATGTGACGAGTCCAAGAGAATTTTCCTGTCAAGAAGAATGACTGGCATGGAAAATCTTTTGGTTCGTGAAATTCATCCGTATGAATCAAAAGTTGAGTCGAAAAATTTTATTTGAAACACTGGAGTCCTACATCTTGCCGACACTGTAAGATGCCAAACATGGAGCCTGATGGAACAACAAAGAAAACAAATCTGCCAAAGGAAATTGGAGAGAGTGTATCACTCAGAGACAATATTTCAGACAGCGAACATAGGGGATGTGACATAACGTGCTACTAGAGCAGCAGATGGGTGATGATTTCTACCACGTGGAATCCTCGTATCGGCCAGAGACACCAAGGCAGATCTCGTTGTGAAGACAGTCTCAATGCACTGGTTCAGAGCAGCAAGGGACCGCAGAGAATGAAGACACCTTCATAAAGTTCTACCAGATCAGAACAGTGAAAGCTAACAGCGTAGTGCTAACCAAGATAACTTCACAAACTCCCATTAAACAGTGATGTGTTATTTAAGTACAAATCTCATGGGGACTAGCTCAGCCTTTTTGGAGGCCCAAGCCCTTCAAGGGACATAACTGGCTAAGCCATTAATTTATCCATCCAGCCCCCCCTCTTTTTATCAATGACTATAGCGAAGAATACTTACCAGTCATATTTTTTTTATTTGTTTTATGTGCGGGCGATCTTTAGCATTCCAGATCATCAGCTACCATTGAATTCAGGGCGTGAAACGGTCGATAAATTTTGTTCAGAGGCTTCTTTCAGGCTTGAGATTTTTTACCTGCCGTAAACACGGGACCCACGCTTTACTTCCATTTCAAGGAAGCCATACTTAGGATTTTTACGCCCAAAAATCCATCTATCAATTTTCACCAGCCCACGTTCGATGACAGTTTCTCCCTTATTCTCATAGATGCCGCTCCTCCATCTAAACACGCCTTACTTAGAGACGTAGAGATGGCAGCAATAGTTTTACATAAAGCTCGTATTCCTCCAGGCCTCAATATTTCCCTGTAATCCTGTCAGGTTTGCAAAACTACTTTGTTCAGCTAGAGTTGGCAGTTTTGCTGCCACGTCACACCTCTATGCCTCACTACGACAGACGCCGCCTGCCACAGCTTAGTTCATTCTCATCACGTGACCAAGAGCCAAGCTGGAAATATCCGTGTGGTTTTGGTGTTCAATTTTACGGTTTTTAGTGTGAAATTTTGTGTGAACTTTTTTATATTGCACTCTGAGTGTTTTTTATGCATTTTTATGCTTTTTAGAAAATTTTATTATTCCATTAATAGTATTTATTTCGTATAGGAAATTCGTTTTTATATCTTATTTGTGTGTTGTCAGTCTTTCCATTTGTTAGTTTTATCTTTCCTTTTCTCTTATACAACTTTTTTCTTTTGTGATCCATAGCGAACTTTACAGGCATCCCTTTCAGCTACTATTATTATTATCTTAATGCATCAATGGCGCATTTTACCTTTCCCCCATTCATTTTTGGCTTCGTCGCTGTTCGGTACATGCTCTTCTACTGGCTAAATATACCAGCCATCTTGGTTTTTTTGAATCAGTGTCTATACGTTGGTATCTGCTCAAATGGCTTAACTATTAAGTTACCCTTATCAGGCTTGCATCCCGGGGTGGGTCATCATTTTTCCGTATTCAGGTATGCAATATCTATGAAATTTCTACAATTGGTCCATGAACAGATATGCAGCATTCAACTTTTCCATTTAACGAAGTTGACTAGTTATATCAAAATCATACTTTTAACCTCTTTTCATTATATTGGGGATATACTACATATTCTTTCAACTGCCAGCTTGAAATTACAACAAGCAGACTTGCATCACCTTAATAAGCTCTCAAATCTGTATATTCACCATTGCCGGGCAGGGCTTGGCGTTACTAAAGTGCCTCAGGTTCAAAAGAACGTCCCCATCGTCAGTCAAGCTACTGACCTTGCGTCCATCTTTAATTTACCACGTCCTGTTAAACCTCAAGGAAAGTTTTCTAAACCCCATAAGGCTACACATGCCGCCAACTCAGAACAAGAGACTACTCTTCAAGTCGTCAACTTGTCTTCTTATCCCTTATCTGACTCTGAACGATCTGTACTAGAGAAGGGTTTGTCTTTTGTACCGGTTCCTAAATTTGATCGGTCCCGCCTCATTATTGATGCAGTCAAATTTTTCCGACATTTACGATGGAAGTACCATTGGCACACGCACCCTGCAGGTTCTGCCTCGTCTGTCAACCCGGGATTACTACCGTTTCGTCCCCCTACCACCAATGAACCCCCAACTTTGGCTTCCTCTCACCCTATGGAACGTTTCATTGATAAATTTCTAGACGACATCAGTCACCCTAGATTTCTGAAGCTTTTTAAGTTCAGAGACAACCTTCTCCCTATTTAGAGAGTTTTGTTACGCAAGTTATCGTTGAATTCCAATATCATTATTTTGCCGGCCGACAAGGACTCATCAGTCGTTGTCATGGACCGGGCATTATACACCCAAGAAGCCTTTCGACAGTTGCATGACGAAGATTATTATTTGAGGCTATTGAAAGATGTCACTCCTGACTTCAACATAGAAATAGCACATTTCGTTTCTGCTAGAGCTCCATTAGAAGGATTTAACAAAGCTGACATTACACTGTTAACACCAGTTTCTCCCCACACACCTTCTCTATATTTTTTACCTAAAATACTTAAAACAGGCTGCCCAGGACGACCTATAGTAAACAGTTATGGCAGCCCCACTGAAAGAATTTCAGCCCTTGTTGATTTTTATATCAAGCCCATAGCCTCTTCCAGACCCTCTTATATTAAAGACTCCTTTCATTTTCTAGAAATTTTGAAGTCTGTGGATTTAAATAATTATGATGACGTACTATTAGTTACTCTAGATGTGTCTTCGCTTTACACCAATATCCCCCACAATAAGGGTTTAGAACCCACTTTTTAGATAAATCAAACATAGCTCAGACTCCTTCCAATGATTTTATTTGCCAATTAGCATATTTTGTCCTCACACATAATGCGTTTGTATTTGAAGGTCAATATTTTCTTCAAGTCAAGGGGACAGCCATGAGGACCAGAATGGCTCCATCTTACGCAAATCTGTTTATGGCCAAACTTGAAGAATTTCTTCGTTCAGAACCCTTAGCACCGTTGGTGTGGCGCAGATTTATTGACGACATTTTCATCATTTGGACTCATGGTATTACGGCATTTGATGGTTTCTTCAATAGGCTGAACACCAACTACCCAGTTAAGTTCACATCCACAGTTTCCCGTACTCAAGCTGTCTTCCTGAATGTGAAAATTCAGTTAGTCAAAAAGCAATTTCTGACATCTATTCATGTTAAACCTACTAACCTACAGCAGTACTTACATTTCGAAAGTTGCCATCCATCACATATAAAAACGGCCATACCCTTTTCTTTGTCACTACGAGGACACCGAATCTGCAATAACGACTCAGCTCTGGATAGATACATCACCCAATTAACTGACAAATTAGTTAAGAGGGGTTACCCCCCTTCCCTGGTAAAATCAAAAGTCCAGGCCTCCCATCAGAAGCATACTCCTAAGACTCGTAAACCAGCAGATATTGACCAATTGAATTTCACAGTGACATATTTTCCGGGCAGTGAAAGACTCAAAGCTGTCCTAAAAGACAGCTTCAATATTCTCACGCAAAATCAGCCAACTGCATCATTGTTTCAGACATTACCGAGGCTATGTTTCCGGTCGGCTCGCAACCTCAGGAGCATTTTCCGCAGAAATATTGATTATCCTCAGCCCTCCTTCTCTATCCTTGGCTCATATCCGTGCAACCGCCCTAAATGTAAGACCTGTGCCCTGATATTCCCATGCTCGTCTTTTGTTAGTCTGAATCTGAAATCAGAGTTCAAAATTCACTCTTTTTTCAACTGCACCTCTACCAATGTTGTGTATTTACTTAAATGCAAATTTTGTCCCGCTTTTTATATTGGACTAACGTCCACCAAGGTATCTATTAGAATGAACAATCACAGGCATTCAGTTAAAACTTGTTCCCCATTGCTGGTATCACAACATGCCAATTTTCACCAGGCCACGCTCGATGACAGTTTCTCCCTTATTCTCATAGATGCCGCTCCTCCATCTAAACACACCTTACTTAGAGACGTAGAGATGGCAGCAATAGTTTTACATAAAGCTCGTATTCCTCCAGGCCTCAATATTTCCCTGTAATCCTGTCAGGTTTGCCAAACTACTTTGTTCAGCTAGAGTTGGCAGTTTTGCTGCCACGTCACACCTCTATGCCTCACTACGACAGACGCCGCCTGCCACAGCTTAGTTCATTCTCATCACGTGACCAAGAGCCAAGCTCGAAATATCCGTGTGGTTTTAGTGTTCAATTTTACGGTTTTTAGTGTGAAATTTTGTGTGAACTTTTTTATATTGCACTCTGAGTGTTTTTTTTTTATGAATTTTTATGCTTTTTAGAAGTTTTTATTATTCCATTAATAGTATATATATGCTATTCACGGAATAATAAAAACTTCTTAACTTCTTAGTTTATATATATATATATATATATATATATATATATATATATAAACTATTTGTTCGGTTATTGAATAGCATTTCCAAAATTTAGCGTTACAATTTCAAGTTGTAACATGATTGCACTGTTGGTTTTGTAACAAAAATGTTTAAGACAGTATAATATATCGAATAAATTACAAATTGAACAAATGGAGAATGGCTGCGGTTTTTATGAACTTGTCGACACGCGCCTCATGTTTTGGCATACTGTCAGAGCTACTGAAATCTCAGAGAAAGATTCCTTAAAAGAAGCCACCCACAACATACATTTCAATAAAGTTGACGGGCGTTTGCATGAACTGGTATGTTTTAAGATCAAGTAAAAGTAAAAGGGATTGGCGCGCATGCCCTTTTGAAATTTAAGCCCTAACATGTAAGTTTGAAACCTTTGGTATCTCAAATTGGTTGTCTTAAGATTTCTCTATATAGAGAGCAAATATTTCGTTATTCTGCATTAACACCTGTTTGTTGACGGTTGATACCTGAGGGTGAATCCTTTAGTTTGAGTACTAAGTACGGAAAGAATGTATTTTAGAAGAAGGTGGACGAGCTATAATCAGATACTGTTGTAGATCTTCAATAATTCAGTGTTTCGGATAATCCGAACCTCTCCCTCCCCCCAAAGAACTAACAGCTAACAAAAGACATTACCATTACATCAATGGGTAGTTTCTCATTTAAAAGGCAATTAATTCTTGTTCATGAAGGCGACGAGGACGTCTTGTCGTTGGCAGATTTAGTGAAAAGGTTAACCAGGATGTGTACATGTGTAGCTGATGAGTGAAGATCACACATTGGCCTCTGAAATGGTCGGCTATGATGATGGAGAGCAAGTGGAAAGTTTCAAATTTCTTACAAAATTTGAGTCTCGGTAATGGAGCACTCGAAATTATCGTGCGGTAGGATAAAGCAACCAATACAAATGTTCTACTCATGAATTAGAAACAGTGCATGTATTCAGGGAAGCAGCATTGAGGCTCTTTTGAATAATACAGTGTATAGGTAAGCTGTTTTCAAAATAAGCTATTCAGATTAAGTAATATTCAGTAACAGAAAGATGACATGGCGGGTAATTATGACTAGGAAGCGAAGTAGGGTTGGTGACTCTTAGATATCTGTAAGTCACGTGAATTGATTTTATTGATTATATCGGTTTTGAATTTTGCATTATTTAAAAGTTCGATAAATGCTCCAAACTAGAAACTCGCCATAATTATTTTAGCGTTGTCGTTTTAACCTATTAAAAGCGTTAACCTATTACAGATATGGGTTGGGATTGGTTTATGGCAGAATGTTGTCTTATTAAATCTCTGAATTGTAACAATAAAACGGAATGAATAAAGTCATAACATCACAGAAAAATCTGATCTTTTATTGAAATGGAATAACGTAACATGCATGTTACGCAACGTTTTTCAACTTTATTCAACGTGTTGCACACTAAGGTGAAATGTAAAATCCTCCAACACTCTTGTACATTCTAAATGTAACACATACTCACAAATGAAAATAAATTATTTGTTATGTATTTTTATTAGAAACTAATGATAGAAGTGCAATTTTGTGACAAGATTATTATGATGCACCATCTATATAATTATAGCTTTAAAATTCCTCCTGGTATCTTATGTGCAAAACATACAAAAATTTATAATATTAAACTTTCGTGAATTTAAAATTTAATTTAAAAAGCGAAATTAACATTACGCTTGAGCTTGGTATGTCTACATTATCTCTCCCCTCTTTTTTGCCGAATGGTTCAACACCCCTTCATATCCTGTTTCCTTTGTAGCTGAATAGCTGTTTCTATATCTTCACACATCTTCCAGAAGCTTATATCATCTCACTTTGAATGCTGGAGCTTCAAACATTAAGCAATTCATTTTCTAGAACATCTAACACTGTTGACTTAAGTACAGATGGAGCAAAATAATCCCTCATCCAATCGAAAGATGCCAAGTCAAGCTTTGGGAAAATGCAGACCGTTCCTTATATTGCCGGACCGCTGAACGCGCTCCGTTCTAAAATTCCCGCCTCTTACTCATGAGTGATAGTAACATGCACCATAATGACTATTAACCTTTGGTATTGAAAGTGGTGTCCATCTGCATTGAGACATTCCTGGCATCTTCGGATGAAATTTCCATTCACACGCATTCCTTCGTTAAAACATTTCTTTTTCGCTTCTTGGGATAAGCGTTTAGCGATCCCGTTGTCCTAAACTTATTAACCAGAATCTAACAGTTTCTCTACGTGGAACTGAAATACCAGGGAATTTCCCCTGAAATTGTCTACACACCTGTCTACATAATTCGGTTTTTACGTATGTACCGTACATAAAAATTCTTTTTTCTAGTTTGGAATTTTTCTGTAGACATTTCATTGGACTAAAAGAATAATCTAATGTAATTCATACACAACGCAGCTGTCTTGGATAAACTTTTTACTTTTGAGATGCACAATGAACAAACTCCAGTCTTTACAGTTCGAACAGAAGGCAGCAACTGACACAGTATAACACAGCTGATAAACATAGCCTTGATCGAGTCATTTACCGCTAGTGCGCTACTGGAATAATACCGAGGTCACTGCAGTGCAAGTGAACTGTACATATACGCATCTATGGCCTGTCTATAATTGGAACGCATGGTACTTCCCAATGTCATGACTCAACACAGACAAAACATTTCAAAATAATAATAGGGAATTTATGCTAGTCTAATGGTGTTTTGTTGGCTCAAATGTTTCAGTTTTCTTTTACAATTGTCTCTCCAATGAACGTTTCTCTTGAAAAGAGCTAATTATGTCCGTTGAGGTGAGAATATTTTAATATGTTCAAAGCATTTTATATTTGGAACATGTCGGCACGAAAAGCAACTTTATTGCACCCACAATCATCACCGAGGAAATGGGCTTGTTCAGATTCTTCGTATCAAAAAGCAAATAAAAATAAATGCTCTTCTAGTTCATAAAACCATAACAGTACAAATGAGCAACTGCACATCCGTTTTAGAACATAGGTCTGAAATGAATCTCGTTTTAGTCTTTTTTTATGTAAACTGTTTTGACTGCTTGCTGCAATAATTTTTTAAATTCAGGAACAAGTAATGTGAGGCAAATATTATTGGTGGGTTCTTTAACTTTACTAAGGCAAATTTATTTGTAAACAACCTGACATACGCAGTGCGCCATCCGTTCAAAAACTCAAAACAAGATTTTCATTATAAACCTGCACCATCAAAATAATAATTTATCAATTGGAAGTTCTTTACAAAATAAAACACATTTCAAATATTTTAGTCAAAAATGAATCTGACAAATGCTTTAGCTGTGATATCAGTTGACTGGTTCAAAAGTTGATGGAGTTCTTTGATAACTTGAGACTCGACACATTTAAAAATAGTTTAAATTAGCTTACTTAAAGGTTTTCGGATGTGGGAATTTTCAAAAATATTATTTTTACAATTTAGTTATAAGTACAGACAGTTCCAGCGTGTTTTTTTTTTTTTTTTTTTTAAGAAAATAATCTATCCACAATATAAACGGCTTTTTATTCTTATCAGAAACCCTTTTGTCCTAATGGACTTCTTGAGATAAAACCGGTTCAAAATGGCGTTTTAACTTAAGCTAGTGCCCTTGGCGACTACTTAATTAAGTGTGGGTAGCTCTTATCTCTAGGTGCGGAGCGACTTATCTTTCAAGTTGCTTAACTACCTTACTATTTTTATATTAAATCAAATAACAAGCCGGAATATGTTATTTCATAATGGGGTTCTTTATTACTCATTACTTAACTGTTTTCATTTTCTCGCAGCATACCACCAGATCATTCGCCGCCCCCCGAGGGTGCCGCGGTACGCCAGTTAGAAATGGGCGTTAAAGAGAATAACTTCTAGTCGAAAGAGCTTCATCTAAAAATAATTACATGGTGAACATGGACAAAAATTGTGGGAGGAAAAGCGAGAGATCCTCAGAACAAGCCGTTTGAATATCCAGTATTAACGCGAGAGGTGAAATAATTTAGTTGTGAATCATAATGTATAGTGAAATTGAAATTAAGCTGCTTCATTTCAGAACGAGCTAAACCATGGGAGAGAAAGATGGAAACGTTCTGAAATGGGAAATGATTATAACTAATTTGGAGCAGTTTAAACAAATATGTTTTACATATAAAGTTCTTATCTGAGGATTGCTAGTCAGATAATTAAAGACTTAAAGGCCTCGAGAGAAGATAAGAAAAAGCTGATTTTATGGTATCTATAAAGTTTAATGTTGATTTAATCATTATAGTGAATTAAAACAAGCCTTTAAGGTAGCCCATAAAAAGAAATTAGTGGAAAGGAGCATAAAATGATATCTCAAAAGATAAAATGTACATTTTTATGTAATTATATGCTCACCAATAAATATATTATACAGACATATTAATAACTTGTAACCTTTGTGGAACATTCGGAAGAAAGCCATTGCTATGGTTGTTTCATTTATATAATCTGAAGGGCCCTTGAAGTTTCTTAGGCACTAGATGAATTCGTAACATACAGACCATGGTAATATTGTATTCATTCTACTAGCCTTTATTTAGCCACTTGTATTGACGGCCTATTGAATCGGCAGCCCACAAGAAAGTCATTCTACCGTGTTAATATCTAAATTCTTCGACAAGCAATTGAGATTAAAAGTAATCCCAGGAAAATGCTTAACTCTTTTACAGATAATGAACATTGAATGGAGGGACAATGAATAAACATTCTTGTGGCCATGGTACTTATTTACTTTTAGATTTTATTTTAGGAGCTCAAAAGCATTTTTTCGCAACACAGCCACTCCTCAACTATTCCATGCGACTTCCAGAGCTAGGGTGAAACCTGTTTTAAAAACTTCCGCTGGCCGCGTACAGTGCATTAGACTTTGCCGTCGGCATTTTTAATGAGTATTTAAGGGTATTTAATTAAAATGAACGGAATCATAATTTTAATTTTAAATTAATAGGTATTTTAAGTACATTGGGTTTTTTATTAAAATAAGTATATTTTTAAAGCAGTTGATAACAATCCAGAATACTTTGTTCTTCTCTGTAGTCAAAACATATTCAATTCTTCTTGTAATTGTAATTATTTGCTGCAGTTAATCCAGCTGGCCCAGAAAAATAATCCATGTCAAATCAACCAAGCATAAAACCATAATGTTACGAAGTTGGTTAATTTCCTGTACACCTTTACCGAAGATATTTTAAGAGTTTTATTTTCAGGCTTTTTTTATCACGCTATTTTGAAATATTGAATTTACCAAATGCCTAAAATTCTCAAAATTCGTTGACCTCCATAAAACCGTAAAACTATATTTACTACAAAACTATGATGGCTACATTCATAGGGTTTTCATTTGATATGCAACATGATACCACCGTGGATGTTTTCAAAAGTTCCTTTTTCTCAAAAAATTTAGTTTTGAGTCTTCAGAGAAACGGAATTTTTAAAAGATATATAATATATACATAAAGGCATGTTTTCTGTAGCTCCACAGTCCAACTTTCAATTCAGTTTGCCAAGAATGAACATGGCATGGCGAGAACATCTGGTTTCTTGGGTAAGAGAAGGAAGTAGCTGGTTCAACTGGGTGTAAGAATGATATTTTAACTTCACGTTCAACAGGGGCATGCTACAAAACCAGTCATCTTGTCAAAATGTACATCTTGAAATCTGGGAATGATTTTAGTAGGATTTAATACGATGTATAGTTTCTTCGAAAGCTGAATATACTTTTGTTGCTAAATCTTCAGTTGACACTGGGAGAAAGGCATGAAACTGACGAGTTTCATAACAGCACAGCAACTGCTTCATAAAATCGCACTTGTAAAATCTCTGTTTCCAGATTTTCTTCGTTTGTAGTGCACAGAAAAGTTATTGTAGGGATGTTTGTTTTTTCCCACTCAAAGAACTATCGAAGTGTTATGATCTGATTTGAGAGAGAGGTTTGAAGACAGACTTTTGCTGCGAGCCTCTTGTGCATCCAACACCATCACAAACTCCTTTGCCTTGTGCATTGACATAAAAATGCAACTCTGCTTCAATACCTTGGAAATCGTTATGCTGGTTGCGTAAATTTACAAAGCACTTCCGATTTTTGTATTGTGTTGCCGAACCATCTGAAAAGTAAAATATCTTTTTCAAATTTGGGAACAATCCTTTTCTCAAAACAGCAGAAGTTTTCTTTGGAAGATATAAACAAGTACTGTGTCATGTTTCATACATTGTGAGATGAAAACAAAACTCTTATGTTTCAGTCCATTATTTTCCTTGTAGTATACTAGCAATGGACGCATAGTTCTCATTGAATTGTTCCAATGGAATGACTGGTCTACGTCTTTTACAATAAATGAATATTTATCAGCAAAATCACGTGTCACCACAGCTTCAATTGGGCAAATTTCAATTTACTTCTCTTGAAAGAACGAATATCGCTGTTTAGCGATGAATTAATCATTTTTCAATATGTTTAGAAAACTCGCCAATAAATTCCTCTGTGGACTTACGAACAGTTTCAAATGAACAGCAATCCACCCACTTTCCTACTCTGAATTACCGTAAGTAAACAATGACCATTTGTAGGTCTTCTTAGTCTTCATCTTTTGTTTGCAATATTTCTTAGAACTCTGGTTCTTCTTACTAACTGGAGATTCGCCAAGGGAGATCAAAAGGGCATGTAATAGCTTATAGCTGCATCTGGGTCCACATACTCAACCTCCTTAATATGACAATATACCTAAATGTTCAGCAGGAATTTCCTTTTCCAGCTGTAACCTACAGCGCATTTTTTCACGTGCCATTTGATTTTATAATTTAATGACATCATACAATCGATTATTTTTCTCAAGTCTACTAACTCAATACCCCCCTTTTTTTGTAGCATTGATACTGTTTTTGGCCACTTATTCTCTTTCACATTTTATATGAAATCTTATCACAAGTCTAATTAATTATACTTATCACAAATAAGCCTCACTAAAGAAAAAATATTTTTGTAGTATACTGGCCCTCCACCCTGCCCTTTATCACAGAAAACGAATGACAAATACACACAGCTCAACTTAATACGCAATTCAAACAAATTGAAGAAGTGCATATATAGAAAAACAGTTCTCTACTGAGCTGTGAGGAAAGATGAGAGGAAGAGCGCATGATCAAGCACGTAGAAACACGTCTGAGGTTGTTTAATGTCGAAGGACGCGATATTCCCACCCCAAACCACTTTTGGTCTCCCTCCAACTTCAATATGTATTAAGTGATTCATTTAATTCATAATTTTTATCTACACAAATGGGACAAAAAATGAACTTGAAACATTTAACTCCTTGTCACTGCAAAGAAGAAAATTTAAATTTTATATAATACCATTGAGATATCACCTTGAAATTTGGACTGAACAGCTAGAAGACTTATATACATGTATACATTTTTTAAAAAAAGTTAAAAATTCCGTTTCTCTGAAAATACAAAATCCAAAATTTTGAGAAGCAGTGATTTTAAAAAATGCATAATGATATGTAAAATACTAAATGAAAGCCCTATTCATAAGCTTTAAAATGATACCTGTTTCAGGTATGTACTCTAATAGTTTTCAAATAATCAACATTTATGCAGCGGTTATGCGGTTATGCAGTTTTTTCATTTTAAAAAATGTACATAATAAAAATGAATGGTTGAAATTTAAACAAAATAATAATTTTTATTTATGTTGTGGTAAGATACAAATATACAAAAAAAAATTAAAAAATATATGCCACCAGGTTCCAAAATAATTTTTTCATAGGTTGATTTGACATGGAACTTACCCCTAAGCCTTTTCAACGGCTTGTTTACATAAAGGTTAAGCACCCATCTTTAGCGTAATTTTCCTTGTCATTCTGACTACGAAGATCAGATTTCGACTTTGACATTGATTTGCATTCAGATATTCTTGATAACCAAATGTCGAAGATTTCACTGAAGATCATTTGTTTTGTGTTGAACGAAGGAAGTTTTTAGTTACATCCTTTATAAATGTGCCAGCTACAACATCATAACACTAATTTAAAAAGCTGCGAATACAGTGTTTAGAAAAAGCAAATAGTTAAACATAAAGCAAGAATAAAACTTTAAAAAAAAATAAGATAATAATCATGCACCTAAATAATCTCCACCATTAAAATCCTTTCCACGAGATAGCACCACATTTCAGTGTGAGCAGTTTCTTGTAGAAAGAATTCATTTCTTTACATTGCTTAGCAGGGGATTGGGAAAGATGACTTTATTTAAGTGTAGATAAATTGTCGTACACCACGACTTGCAGAATTGCCAATATGTGAGATTAATGAGAGAGGGTCATCTTTTCAAGGCCAGCAGAATAGGAGTACTAAAAGTAAGTATATTTATGGAGTCCATAAAAGTTCTCTCTCTCCTCTTCCCCCCCTCATCCTCCGTTTGTAGAGCTTGCACCCTCTGGGCCTGACATACCAAAGTACGAGTCAGCCGGCTGTCAGGGACGCCTGTCTGGACGCACACTAAGGAGCTCCCCGAATGGATAGTCAATTATGTCAGCGCCACCTCGATGACATCACAAACGCAGAAGACTCAGACACATACAAATAAATGGAATGAGGATAATGATGAAATGAAAGGCGAATTTGTGCGGAGAAATTGCCCTTTCTTAAATGGATCAACGAAAATCGTCAGGTTAATCGACCTAGGAGCTCCCGAGCACGAATTCCAAACATTAACTTCTAAGCTAATTCGCTCGGTACCCATAAAAATAATGGATTAAAATATTTCGACCATGAACCTTGCGAAACAAAAATAACAAAAGCAACAAGAATACATTTGTCATTTCATATTGTTCTTGCACGATTTCTGAGCTTCGAAAGTGTTCTAATTTTTGTATATGAGCTACATGGCAACTGTAGTCGCCTAAGTCGATCATGTTCCATTATCATAAGAAATGCTGAAATGATCTACTTTGATCCACGAAATAAACACTTTCTTCATTAGTAATTGTTGAGTCGATATGCGTCAGTTCTTATTAGGTACCCCATTGTCATGAAAAGGACAGATGCAGTGCTTAAAAAATAAAGCAATAAAATTGAGGCTGTAAACAAGACAAGGTATCAATCAATGGACAGTGATTGGGATTTACTAATTTCCTCTGCTTGTTAATCGGTAACTGCTATGACGTAGTATAAACGCGCATTATTAAAATGTAAAATTGTTGTTGTCACGTTTTGCTCTTCACCTACGCTGCACGAAAGTGCATTATCCAGTTTAAAGTGGCGGTACTCGAGAATTCCAGTATAGAGATAGAAGCTGTGGGGACAGACAGGATAAATCAACTCGTGCCTCTGTGACATCACAAAGCAGTTTCTGTAAGGGAGAAAGGCACTGTACGGAGCAGCATCTACATTCCTGCAATGACGGAAAGTTAGTATGAGATAAAATTTATACAAAGACCTAAAAAGTTCTGATAAATACAACAACAGTATTGAGGATACAGTCACTCTGTTCGGCGAAAATATATGCCAAGAAATGTAATTAAAAAGAAAAATATAATCAGTAATTGTACTTTACATAGACATTAATTGTATAAGAAACAACACTAACTGAACTGCTATTGAAGTAGAAATTAAAATAAAAATATAAGTACACAATTTTGGAAATGAAGCTGTCATATTTTATATTTTTACTACAGTTAATTTTCAAAATAAAGTTTATATGGACATTGAAATAATTAATCTTGATTCAAAGAAATTACACAGTTCTTATTAACTGGGGTACAATTGTACTTAGAGTATTACAGTTACCACCTTAATGCATACGGTTCATGTAGCAATTGAAAAGCTATAATCATTTAATTACTTAATGTACTGAGGTTATTACATTGTTTCAGATCGTATAATTGCGTGTTTCGCGGTGAATTAATTTACTTGAATAGTTTTAACTTTGTAAAAGTGACATTTGTTACCCTGCCTGGCCATTTTTTCATAGAGCCAGATAAAAATGTGCCATTGATCCGCAAAACTGCAAAGACTGAAACTCCTAATGACTGGAGAGAAGTGATCGCAGGGGCCTGAGTCAAGCCTAAACCGTTTGTTGTGTTCTCGGGTGAACAAGCAATGTTTAAAAGCTAGGGTGTGTTTCTTTCTTCCCAAACCCTACAAGGAGAAGATACCTTTTGCTGTCAGACTACTGAAACAGCTAAGATTCCTTCAGTCAAATTCAAAAACCGAAGAGCTTACAATGAAGAATTCTTCTCGTCATTGATAAGGGATCAAAGGAAGAAGAGGGTGAAGATATTCAGGAACCAAGCCAGCGCTATCCTTTGCCTATTCCTCTGCATAAAGAGAAGTATAAGGACCTGATGAAGTTCTGTGAAGATGAGGGACCCAAGGAATAAACTGCCGACTACTTGCTGCTCATCAGTCAAAATTACTGCCATATGAACACCATGATATCTCTAAAGATAATTTTTAGAGATATATTAAAAAAGACTTGACAATGAAAACCATACAGCTCTTTCTTTAGGCTTAGAGAGTAATGTATGTCAACACGAGTCCATGTTTTGTTTTTGTTATTACATAATGCAATTAAAATTAATTTAATATATCCAATGTAAGATATTGTCACATAGAAAGGTACAAAGGTATCCGAGTTTAAGCATTTGAAAGTTTGTTTTTTCTGTCCTGTAAAATTATGTTTTTTGGACTCTGCACTTTTCTTTTCCTATTTATGTTCCTCTCTAGCCATCATATTTGATGCGTGATGAACTGAAATCTATCCGGACCCATTAATTAATGCGTACAGGGCGCGGTAGGAACAACGGCCTATTTAAACATTAAATTTAAGCATGAAGGATTAGAACTACATATTATAGATGAACATTTTTTTGAAAGAGCACTTCATACTATTCCTTAAATATGTCACGTTTTATAATTATGTCCTTTAGGTGACTACCATTGTTGGAAATGCAATCTTCGGCATGAGCTCGCACACTTTCCAGAACCTTATGGAAAGTGTCATTGTTATGGCCCTCATTATGGTGTGAATGTCGTTTTTCAATTTCTAAATATTTGCTGGCCTGTTAACATACACCTTGGAAACCCCACAGGTGGGGGGGGGGAAGCATACACTGATAAATCGGACGAAGGGGATGGTCAGTTGACATCAAACAGTTCTGGAAACATTGTTTGTGAGGTTGTCATGTACGTTCTGACTGTGTGAGCGGTTGCACCGTCCTGTTGGAACCACGACGACTGCACACAGATTCTTACGGCGCATTTACTGCCTTACGAACTATTGCAACATAACACCTTAACGCGCTGCTGTGGCTGTGACACGCTTGCGTCATTCTAAAAAAAAAAAAAAAAAAAAATAGGGACCAATAATCCATGAGAAGACACTCCATAGCACACAGTAACTTTTACGCTATGCAGCGGTCGTTCATGAAGGTGAGGGTACCTGAAGTTTGGTTTGTTTACAACCAATCAGACATCAAATTGATGAGAAAATTGGGTTGAGTGTTTATCATCTCCAGAAACTGTATATAGAAATTTGGGCGTGCCTCTCGATCTCTGGGCAATAATTGTGGCACCACTTCATCTTGTAAGGATTGAAATGAATTCGTTGTATATCCGATATGTTAAGGGCTTGCGAATGCCGAGAACTGATCTCGTTGGACTTTGCTCTGAAGCAGCTCTTACTATTGCAATGTTGTCCTTAGTGCGAAGTCATGTGGCCTAACATGTGGCTTCTTGTTTGAAGCAGATGCTGTTGTCCTGAACTGCCTGGCCCATCTCATAATCGTCTTCTGTGACGGAACTTGTCATTCCGGCCGATGTCGAAATGTTGCCGAAACAAACACTGCGTTCTTACGACACATGCACCACATTTGAAAAACTTTTCAATTGCAAACACACGATGTTCTTCAACCAGCGTTCCATATTGACTGCCAAGTAGCACTGTGTAGCGGAGCTAGCGACCAGAAAACGCTTTGAACTGCACCACGCAATGGTACAAACATCATCTCTCTAAGAAGTCGTGACCAACAATAGCGCACGATTTAAAATGGATCACTGTTTCTGCCGCATTCATTATATACACAGATGAGTCGGGACCTCTGCTACATATTCGAAGGAGAGATAGACCTCACAATGAAGGACATGTTTTATTAATCGATATATGTTCACCAATGCATCGTTTAGGACGCATGCAACATCGAAAGAAACAGGTGTTAAGGACGTTTAACAATTATGGCATAATATTATTAATTTATTCTGCAAGTATCCTTAGGACAGATTGCAGGAGATGTTCAAAGTGTCTGTCCTGCGTCTAACACTGTGGTAGCAGTGTCTGGCGGACTCTGGCAAACATTTCACGCCTATGTAGCATTTGATCAAAAGCAACGAATATTTCAACGGAGACTTGCACTAAACCGTATACATATCGACTACATACAGAGGTACACGGCGAGAACAAGACAGCGCCACATAGTTTAAAGTTGGAATCAGTATACATAAACCTAAACGAGGTGCACAACTTTTAAACGACGTGTCAGAGAACATAGGAAGTTTTACAAAAAATGTTCCTCATTGTGCGATCTACCTCTCCAAATTTCTTGCAAAGGTTCTGACTCACTCTTTATAATGAAACCTAGCCCTGTCCTGCGAACAGCCCAGACATGAACCAACAGAGAAACTATGTAGAATTGTTGAGATTGAATAAAACTGATATAACAAAAAGGTTCAATTTGTCGAGGAACTCGTCCAAAGAGGCTAAAGAAAAATGTTCAATTTTTATAGAAGACAAGCTTACATTTGGGTATATAAGGTCTGTTCAAAAAGTATCGCGAATTTTGTGTTTTTTCCAAAAATATTTATTTATTCATGAATATCTATATTGTCCCCTTCAAAGTAATCCCCACCAGATATTATACACTTGTGACAACGTTTTTTCCAATCCTCGAAGCACTTTAAAAAATCGTTTTTTGTGATCCTGTTCAGCCCCTCCATCGATGCCGTCTTTATCTCCTCAATCGTGGCGTAGCGTCGTCCTTTCATGGGCCTCTTCAGTTTTGGGAACAAAAAAAGTCACAGGGGGCCAGGTCTGGGGAGTACGTTGGCTACGGCATCATAAGTGTGTTGTTTTCGCCTAAAAATTCGCGCACAAGCAACGATGTGTGAGCAGGGGCGTTATCATGGTACAAAAGCCAATTTTTGTTCTTCCCCAAATCCGGGCGTTTCTGGCAGATTGCTTTGCGCAAATTGCGCATAACTTGCAGGTAATATTCCTTATTGACCGTTCTACCCTGTGGCAAGAACTCGTGATGCACCACGCCCCTGCAATCGAAGAAAACTGTAAGCAAAACCTTCATATTCGACCGAACTTGGCGCGCTTTTTTCGGTCTTGGCTCGTGTGGCAGCATCTATTGGGATGACTGAGCTTTAGTTTCCACGTCTTAACCATAAACCCATGATTCGTCGCCAGTTATGACCCTCTGGAGCAAATTTGGGTCGTCGCGGACAGAGTTCAACAGCTCCTTAGCAACGATGGTGTTTTTGGTCGAAATTGAGCAAATTTGGTACGAATTTTGCGGCGACCCGTCTCATGCCCAAATCATTGGTAAAAATCGAATGGCACGAGCCAATCGATATGTTTAGATCCTTAGCAACTTCTCTAACGGTGATTCGACGATTGGCCAATACTATTTTCTTCACTTCTTCAATGTTTTCATCTGTTGTTGACGAGGTCGGGCGTCTGGGACGCTCTTCGTCGTTCACATCTTCTCGACCCTCTGAGAACATTTTGTACCACTGATAAACGTTCCTTTGGTCCAAGGTAGCTTGACCATATGCCACAGTAAACATTCGGAATGCATCCGCGCACTTAATTTTTTTTTTCACACAAATTTGGATCAGATTCTTTGTTCCATTTTTTGGAATAGGCAAAAATCGAAGACGAGCCAAAACACGTACAAGCAAAATAACTGTCAACAATTAACTGAACATTCAAAATGGCCGAGCTTGTCAACATAAGTGAGGGACATGAGTACTAACATAACGCCACAAAACAATCGAAAATCGAATATACGTAGCCCGCGGAAATTCAGAATTCGCGATACTTTTTGAAGAGACCTCGTATATTGTGAATCTGTACTTTTTACTTTTTATCATTTCCACGTATCTCTAGGGTACTTTTAAGGAGTTTGTACATTAAATTTAGTGCAAACATGCTTTTTATCGTAAAATATCAACGGTAGTTAAACATAATAGTTCAACTGTATTGAATCGTACAATTGTGTGTTACCTTTATACGTTTTTAACAACAGGAACCCTTGCTGCATAACAATTTTATTTAAATAAATTATTTGAATCGCATTAATCTAAGAAAGGTCAAATAACTTCTTTTGTTATAATTGTAATTACTTTATCTTTTTAAGTTCAATATCTTTAAACAGATTAACAAATAAATAAAGAGCTCATTTATTTCGTTTTTATTTCCTAATGTTTTTAGGAAGCAATTCTTTAATTTTTGCAAAAACGCCAAAGCCCTTCAGAGATTTGCGGGAAAATGTGTGTGCTTTGCAGCGAAAGAATATTGTGCAAACTTAATAAAATAGTTGGTTAGTATTACTGAAAATACGCCAAAAAGGTAAGCTGAGTAAGTGAATTTTGTAATTCAACAAACAGCTTAACCTTGGATTTGCAACTGTGTTTTTAAAGCTTTACAGTAGTTTGACAATATTAAATAATACGATTAATGATGTTATAGCTAAGTAAATCACTCGCTATTAGCTCTAGTCATTGCGGCCGCACAAGTGGACACCGCACCTCTTTTCTCTATATTTGTTTGCCAGCTGGAGAACAAACTGCGACCGACGTCACAAACACGAGTTGACTGATTCTAATCCAACAATATACAACATTTTTGCATATAGGACTTAATTTTTCTATACTTTGCAAGTTTTGGAGATAACTTCATCCAGATTAAAACCATGCTGCAATGAACATATGTTGATCAGGTGTTTTAAGTAGAAAGATAAATGTTATAGAAAATTGGATAAAACACAACTTTCCCCTATTAAGTAAAAATGTGCTCACAGAAATATTTCAACTTATTACAGGTAGTATATTTGTCAAGATGGGAATGACCAGATGTCCCTTATAATTCTGTAGGTAAAAATAGGATGACTTAGAGTAACACCTCTACAGGCAGAGGGCTCTTAAGCTGCAGTCATTACCTCCTTTCACGAACGCCAGCGGAGAAAACCGAACGCCCGGAGTTGTGAATGTTTGCACCTCTTCTAAAAAGAGAGCTGTGTTATTTTGTTAAAGCCATCTGCAGGATTCCTAGGAATTAGAAAGTATTAATGTGGAAACGTTAAATGTTATCGCCCCTTTGCTAAAAAGACAGCAATTGTAGGCCTATCATTTTTTTTTGAATAATTTATTTATGGACACTCTTTAACAGCTCAGGTCATCAGCGTCCCATTCAACTCAGGGCGTGAAACGGCCGACAAATTTTGCTCAGAGGCCTCTCTTTCAGGCTTGAGGTTCTTTTTCGTGCCGTAAATGTAGGAGACGGGACCCACGGCTTTACTTCACTTCCGAAGGAAGCCACACTTAGGATTTTTACGCCGCGAAAAAATCCATCAGTCCTGGCCGGATTCGAACCCGCGATCTTGGGTTTAGAAGGCAACTATGGTAACCACTACACCACCAGGACCGACGCGCCTATCATTGTGAAATGTAAGCAAACAGGAAAGTCCCAACTGTGCTGTGTCCCTAGCTTGCGATGCCATCAAGGGAATTTCCACAACAAGAGAATTTGAAGTTGCGAAGAAACGCACGGTATTCTTAAAGGCAACATTAGCCGCAGTTCGCCACCAACTAACTATTAACTTGCTTCCCAAAGTTTCTTTTTGGTTATTAGCATGTATTCTACAAAGTTTATTTTTGGCGTATGATGCTTGTTTATGTGCGTTAAGACTGTTCTGTCTGCCTGCTTCTGTTGAAGTCATACCACCACTTCTCTTGGAATTGTGCTCGATTTTCTCCGCTGGCGTTCGTGAAAGGAGGCATATCCGCAGCCCAAGAGCCCCTGTTTGTAAGGGTACGTGTGAGTAATATGCGTACATGTAACTGCGAATGAGCAGTTGTTGGAGCTCAGATATTATCTCCACTCGCCATCGGCCATTCCTATGATCCCAAATAACAAAAAGAAAGGAATCACAAATGTTTAGTCTATAGTGACCGAAATTCCCTCTCCGTTCCTAACAATCCAAACGGTGAGGTCACATGTCATGTAGTTATGCAGATGTTTATGGAGAATACTTCGAATTTGATATGCAATTGTAAAGTTAAGTTCCTACTCTCCCGACGGGAAGAAGCCACACAGTAAATTGCATTTGCTGTAATAGCTGCTAGCTTATCCTATGTCAGGTTTATATTCAACAAATCTGCCCAGTCTTTATTAGCAGATTTCCCAGAACAGTTCTCTGCAGATTTCAGCATTAAAGAGAAATTACAGCTCGCTACTCATATTTCAAAGATTTTTTTTTTTTTATGTATTCAAAGCACAAATGGCAAACACTTCCGCATAAACAGAATAACAAATATGCTGAAAGAGAACTGAGAAATATTATTAGGCCTTGACGACTTTTATATGGCTGCGTGAAGAATTAATGGCATATTGTCACAAATAAAAGGCATTGCAATTACAATTTATAGCTAAATATATACATTCATTTATTTAACAGTTCAGTAGAAGTATTATATAAATAATAACTAAAATCATTAGTTTCGTATTACTGTTAGTAAAACCTGGGCTAAAGGTACCAGCTTCATTCCAAATCAGAAAATTAATACACATTTTCTGAATTCATAAGATAGTGGTCACTCAAATAATAACCGCCACGGGTGGCCGAGGTCGTTGAGGTGCGGACTCGTGAGCAGGAGGTCTGGGGTTCGATTCTCCAGGACCGTCCTCCCTGACTGATTTTTTTTTTTAAGGTTTTCCTCATAAATGACAAATGCCGGTGAGGTACTCATAGGAACGCTTCCTTTCTTAAAAAAACGTATCCTTTCCCAATTTATCATTTTATAATTGCATCATCAGTTGGTGGCTTAGTAGTGAAAACGGACGTTAAACACTATAAAAAAGAAATTATTTCCATCCTTCAGTAACTTAATCAGTTTATAGCCTAGCACAAACATATAATTTCCCAACCAACTATAAAAAATATAAGTATACTAACCTAATTTGCTCACATTCCAAACTATCCTCACATGCCCTAACATCCTGGTTATTAGCATAGGTATCGGTTCGCACGATTTGCCACCCTGTGTCATATCTACTTTTCCTTTTATGCACCAAATGCAAGTACTGAGTGTAAAGTCCCTAAATCTTTTCTACTGGCGTAGTCATTAAAGATGATCACCTCTTTGGTATAGGGATCAGTGTTGCTGGCTGTTGTTCGGGAGATTCTGGATTCGATACCAGGTACCTTAGAAATGATATTAGCTAGGGAGGTCTGGAACAGGATCCACATACCCTCGTGTATACTATTGTGAAGCTACCTGATAGTTGGCGTCCTTCGATAGGAAGCTGCATGATAAGCGACCAGCGGGTTGTCGGTATGCTGATCATATGCCCCTTTGCAATACTACCTTCTATCCATGATATTGCAAGACGGATATAGAGGATGCAGCGGAGAGGAGGAGTAATTTCGTGTTGCGAATGTTTTGTATGAAATTGTCACCTTGTACGTTTCAGAAAATTACAAAAATTGATAAATAAAGGGGGTTACTGGGTTCTCTTTGAACGTAATCTCTTTCTTCTGCAGTTTCCGTACATGGACTAATAAGAAAAATGGTAATATTAAAGATAAATAGTTTTAACAATACTTAAAATTTAACAATCACTAAATTTAATCATAAAATTGAAAAGAAAGTGTAAATGTTTTATACTCTAGAGTGTAATATTTATGACATTGCAAGATGGTTTCGTAAAAGTTTGAGTAGGACATTATGAAGTTAAAGAGTAGGCAGTAAGCGTGTTTGGCCACATGAGTATCAGAATTAAATCAGTTTGCTACTACGCTAAACCCTAGGCCTAAGTCGTTAAGGCGCGGACTCGTAAGCGGGAGGTCTGGGGTTCGAATCCCACCAGGAACGTCCTCCCTTACTGTTTTTTACAGGTTTTTCTCAGTGTTCATAACTGGCAAATGCCGGGGAGGTACCCTAAACTTAGGCCTGGAACGTTTCCTTCCTTAAAAAAAAACACCCTTTCCCAATATATCATTTCATGTATCATCAGTGTCCACCGCCTGTGGAGCCTCAGTAGTAAAAAGGGGCGTTAAACACTACTCAAAAAAGTTTGCTGCTATCGCTTCGCATAGGGTAATAAAAAACATTTTGAAGGCCTTAGGTAGAGGGATAGTTTCCAGAATTTGAAAAAAAAAAATCACGAGATTAAGTGAAACTAAACTGAAAGAAGGTATTTTTATTGGCCCACAAATTCATGAAAACACCAGATATGTTAATAGACAATGAGAAAGAAGTATGGGTAAGATAATTTTTAGGGAGTGTAAGAGTTGAAAATGACTAAGGGATAGTTGAAGACACTAATGGCATACAACACTTTAAAGTGTAATTTGTCATTGAAACTGCATCTCTTACATTTCCATTTGGAACTTCTTTCCCCCTAATCTGGGTGTCAGGATGGCGAGCAAGGACATTGCTATCATGGAAAAGCGATACAGAGGGGCATGTTAGCTGACTATTGTTGACAACTAATTAAAGATGCTCCTAGTGTATTTTATAAGTGGAAATCTTTCAGAAAAAATTTTGAAAAAGTTCATATGAAGCATTTTTCCTTAATATTTTTGCACGATAACAGAAAAGAAATGTTATAACTATAGATAGTTCTAATTTGGATTATTCACACATACATACGCTCTTTAATGTATTTTGTGATGTTGAATTTCACACATAGTTAAGCAATTGTTTAAATTATGCATTTTTGAATGCTTTTATGAAAAATTTAACATTTAATTTGCCGGTAAAACGGTACATATTAGGAAATTTTGAATTTCAGCTCGTGTTAATTATACAGAATCGCATATTTTCATTCAAAAAGTTAAAATGTGTTATTTAGTGCATTGACCAGGTCAGGACGGAATGTAGCTGGAATAACTTCTCAAATATGTTAAACATTAGGCATCTTCAGTTCATTGTTATATCCAAGCAATTAGCCCCACTGATGGCATTAAATGTGCTAGACTTGGAAATATAATCCCCATAATTGTTTGCAAACGTCCTACATAAAGTGATTGATCTTCACAAGATTGCAATACTATGAGGGTAAGAAAACTATTGGAGTATTTACACTTCTTAAACTTTGGACAAATTATAACTGCAGTAGAATTTTATAGTACGGGACAAATCTTGATAACCTGAGATTATAGTTATCCAGATGCTTATTTATGTTACGTTGAAGTCAGTGGCAGCTCGTGGCCCTTGTGGAAGGGTGGACGAGGGACATAACTGCATGACACGCAAATGGCGTCGAGGAAGGTCCCCCCCCCTTTTTTTTACTTCTCCCAGACGTTTTCTCATAACTGCAGCAGCGTCTGATTTATATGAAACAGCAATAAATTTTATGACTCTTTCAACCATTAATGTTTCGTAATGTGACAACAAATTGTACCACCACGGGTGGCCGAGGTCATTGAGGCGCGACTCGTGAGCTGGATTCTGGGGTTGGATTCCTATCAGAACTGTCCTCCCTGACTGAGGTTTTTTCCAGGTTTTCCTCAGTCCTCATAAATGACAAATGCCGGTTAAATACCCCAACTTAGACATGGAACGCTTCTTTCCTGAAAAAATCCTTTGCAGTTTATATTTCATCTCATGTATCATCAGTGTGCATCGTCTGTCTTGCCTCAGTAGTTAAACCTGGCGTTAAACACTATTTAGGAAACAACAACAAATTGTGATATACATGTACCTGTAATGTCTGTCTTTTCTTCGGCATGTACAGAATATTTCTTTTCCAATCTCGTTTCTATTTACACCGCTTTTTTTTTTCAAATCACAAAAAAAAAAAAAATGAAATAAAATAAATAAATAAATAAATTCTATGCCGTCTTGCTGAGTAAGCTCGTACAGATTGCGGTTGATGAACTCCAAATAGTTTCCCATCCAAACTTAATAGTTAAACTTAGACACGAAAATGGAGTCTTGAATAAAACGTCCACTTTATTCCTTTTGTGACTTAACAATTAACATTGTGAAAGTCAACTTTCCTCCGACAAACAATGAGGAAGCTGCCCAGTTTCAATCAAAATGCGAAAACTACTCCTAGTCAGTTATGCGTGGTGTCCTTGCCAATTGGTTCCTAAGAAAAGAGAGAATACCGAGCTCCGCCATGGATCGTCTATTGAACCAAGAGAATGCAAGAATAAGGAGCTGAAAGGCAACCCCCTTTGGGAGAAAGACAAACATAAGTCCTTGTAAATCTTTGCTGGCCCATGAAGGAATAAGTTTAATGCGTAACATTTTCCGGGCTGGCCCATGAGCTTCAATGCTACCACTATTGCGGTAGAAAGGAAATGCGCTTATTGCCTAAGAACTAGTCGGTTATACATAAGGTTTTCATGCTTTTTTTAATGTTGATCACGAGAAGAGAAAATGTCCGGCCCACCTGGCCCATATTGACGGTTGATATGATACTTCAAGGAATGCAATGTACCAGCGTACACTGATGTCTTTCATTGCATGTTATAATGCTGAAATAAATCGGGGTGTTCAAGTGTGAGTAGTTTATTCTTTTATTTTTTATTTATTAATTAAGGCACATTCGGATATTCTGAACAACACGGGAGACGGGAAATATTTGTTGTTTTTGCTCAATCTTTGTTAGTTAACGGTGTCAATGCTGGAGAATTAGCAGTTATTACTTGGCAAGAGCGATAACACCCAAGAGCACTGAACTCGGTGGGACCGGGCGCGGTTTGCGTTTATTTTATTTAAGGACCAAGGTAGGGTTGTCCCTCATTTTAAAACATCGGCGTGCGCTTGAACGTTTCAGAACTTTTATTCTTAAAATGTAGTCTCAGTACATCAAAACAGTATATGATTAAATTCCGACGAACTAGAATAAAATTAACTACAGTGTGGTCTCTATAAATGCCAAGAAAAGCTAAAGAACAAACGTTTGATATCTATTTACCACACCGTAACACTTCGTAAAACACAAACAGCCCTTCGGTTTACTAAAGACGCGTTAAGAGAGACCAACTCAGAGAGGGCTTATAAGGAGACGACGAAAATTGAACGGTCAATTCCATTAATTAACTTGAGCGCTCCATGGAAGCAGAAGAGCACGTAAATATCGAACTTTAGTCTGCGGCACTTAGCAACCAATGCGCCGATCGATGTTGACATTTAATGGCGCCGACTCTCGTCTCACTTCCGTGCTCTGCCTGTCCATTAAAAATTTACCAGTCTTTGTTGACAGTTTACTTACAATCAACTACCCTCTGATTCATTATACATGTATTTCTCGATAATGCATAGGTATATTGGTTTACTAATACCAACTAATAAAAAAAAAAGCCTAATATTTACCACACTTTTCAAAATTTCTCCCATAAATTCCAATGGTTTATCTGACGTTTTTATTTCGCCACTAGAATTCCGAAGTCACTACCAAACAGTTTCTTCCAGATATAGGCATTATTCTCGATGCAATTTTTTTCTATGCCGTGCCAAATTTTATGATAAATTGTAGCATGTATTAGCATGCTTTGCATATAAAAGTATTTCCATGAACATCATTTATGAGTCCACGCTTCACCAAGGAGAATATAGCATACGAAACTAATGCTTTTTTTTTTTTTTTTTCCCCAAACAGTTCATTTCATTATAGAGATTGTTCAAAGCTACGCGAGTTCGTGTTGTTTCGCTGTTGATTTTCAAAACAAAAATTAATTACAGAAAAATGATAAAAAGTGAAATAGCACCAAGTTGCCGAGAGAAGGTTCTATCCGGAGTTTTATGTCACTATGAAAAGTTAAATGCAGAATAGATGTAGGCTCTAACCCATCCCTAACTCTCATTTGCGCCATTATTAATTAATTTTTTCCAAATACTTATTGGACTCGGCAAAAAAATCTTGAACGTTAAAAATGATTACAAATAACGAGTCTTTCATGGCTTTGTCGCCCGTTTTACGGCAACTGGCGGGTAGGCAGTCAGAGCAGCAACTCCCGTCGAAGCGGATGTTATATCCGCGCAACTGCTTCAAGTTCTCGCAATTGCAATTACAATAACAATGAAAATAAGCACGCACTTATGCCAGGAGGTGTTGGAAATGCCCTGCTACATGCACACATTTCAATTATTATTTACACAAAACTTCATTTTTCGAAATTGAGTTAGTTTGAAATTGAAAGTATCCAATATTATTGTTGTCCATGAATTGCAGGCAGGTTATATGCTATTTGGGTAATTTAATGTAATTGAATGTTAAGGATGCAGGTTCTATGATATCAAGTCCTAGAATTGAGAGAGAGAGCAAAAAAAAAAAATGTGTATACCAAAACCCGCTTGTGCGGTGTGCAGTAAATGTATACGAAGTAATAGGGTCTATCTTTTTTTTTTTTTTTCTTTCTTTTAAGCTTCCCATAAATGCTGAAAGAAACAAGAATGACATGTTGACTGTGGTTTTTTATTTATGAGGAAATTTGAAAAATCATGTATATAGCTTGTCGGTCCTGATGGGGTAGTGGTAACCATACTTACCTTCTAAACCCAAGATTGTTGGCTTAGAACCCGGCCAGGATCGATGGATTTTTTCGGGCGTAAAAATCCTAAGTATGGCTTCCTTCGGAAGGGGAGTAAAGCCGTGGATTCCGTGTCGTACATTTACGGCACGATAAAGAACCTCAAGCCTAAAAAAAGAGGCCTCTGAGCAAAATTTGTCGGCCGTTTCACGCCCTGAATTGAATGGGACGCTGATAACCTGAGATGTTAAAGAGCGTCCATGTAAATCCAAAATGTGTATAACAAACCCTTGAACATTAGAACTGGTGAAAAAGAAAGGGGTGAGGTAATACTCTTGGAAGACGAACTGATGCATGTAATAATGATTTTCTAAAAATGTGTGTATGTAACAAGGGAACATTTCCTGTCATAAGGCATGTGCTTATTTTCATTACAATCGTAGTTGTAACTGCGAGAACTTGAATCAGTTGCACGGATATCACATCCGTTTCCCCGAAAGTTACTGCTCTCACTGACTACCAGTCAGCTGACGTAAAAATATCGACAAAATCAACAATACTCAATACATATTTGCACTAGTTATATTCTTGTAATATAACATTGAAATTATACCATTAAAGAGGTTTTAATTGCATTGTTCTTGTTCAACGATGAGTATTTGTGCCCGTATATTATTTGAAACATTACAACCGTTACCTCTTTTCTGTTACATTTGACAACACTAGTGCATAAAATAAGATTAAGTGTACATAGAATATAAGATGGCGAGAGTAAAGGTTTTATTTTCGGAAGGATCTGCCTAGTATATAAGGTCGCCGCCGCATGCCAAGGCTCATCCCGGGCTGTAGTGCCAAATGAGACTATCACTGTACAATTTGAAATGAGACGGAATGTCGAAGCTTATTAATGATGTTTTTATATCATTTTTAAAGCCCGTTTTCACTACTGAGCTCTCACGAACGCAGGGCACAGATGAATGTATGAGATAAAATGATAAATTGGGAAAGGTAGTTTTGAGAAGATAGTTTTCCAGTTTTAAGTTTAGGCATAGATAAACTGAAAACGGTTTAGGGTAGTTCCTCGGGATTTGCATAGGACTGTGGAAAAACTAGAAATACCTGTCTCACGGAAAACCATATAACCGCATACCGTATCTTAACCATCTTAGGTCACTCAGTGGTTTCTGTTTATTATTATATTGTGCCTATGAGCCTGAATGATATTAAGAATGCACACGTTTTAAGCAAATATTTAGAAACTTTAAAGATTGACCATTTCAAAGTTCGATTGTACATTGTACATACATATTTGAAGAAATGAAAGTTTTTGTACCTGCAGTTTTACCGCTGACAGGGCTTTTTAAACTAGGAAATGGCTCAGGAGCGGTGCATGAGAAGGTCCCAGGTTTTTACTGTGTTTTACTGCAATTAAGAAGGCAAAAATGGAGTTGAAACTCTTGTTCCACGAATCATCAAAGAGAATTTAATGTTAAAAGGCAATAAAAAATAAAATTATTTATACAGAAGGACAACTAATCTATCAGTAAAGATACGAAAGCAGATGGTTTAGGAAGTCAAGAGCAGTAACATTGTTGTGTATCATAAAACTGCTTTCTTATTTCTCTTCTTGCAAGGAGATGTTTATACTTTTGAGGTATTGTTCGTATTAGTTGAATTTTATTGTAGTTTGTTGCGTACATATTTATTTCTTGGGGCGGTTCTAAAGGGCACCACCCCTACCGTCCATCAATGGCGTCCTACACCTCCATTCTATACAGCAGTTAGACCTAAGTCCATACCACTAAGCCTGCTAGTCCGTCCTCATTCGCCCTTTTTCCTTGTTATTGAATTATCCTTTTATTTTATTTTTTTTTTTTTTTGAAGAGATGGAAATTTTTTTTTAATAAAGGACTTCTTTAGTTAGTGGCATATATGACCCATTATGTGATATTGCTATCTCTTTTGTGTTATCCTAGTCACTGTAAATGTATAGCTTTGCTTTTCAAGAACAGTTTGTGTGGCGCATTTTTTGTATTTGACAGTAATTAATGTTATTTACTAAATTCTATTATGGCTTTCCAAATTAGAGGAAAGTATAGCAAGTGCATCTTATACTGCAGAACGCATCAAGGTGTAATCTTGCATGTGCTTTCCCCAGAACGGTACTTTCTGAAACGCTAGGTGAGCGTCACTAAAGTTTTGTCGGTCATGTTTTGTGGACCGATGACCGTGTTTTCTGCAAGAAGTATGTGTGTGTCGCAAATACAGGTCGACTTATGGTAGTTCTCTTGTTATAAGCCGTCAGGTAGTCAGCGGAACTGTGAATGGCTGGCTCAGTCACTGGGCAACTGGCTACCAGGTCGGTAGTGCTTGATAACGTAAGCCAACGTAGTATAAGGTGAGTTGACCACGCTGAAATGAACAGCAAGTGAACAATGTACACTGCATGACATTTGCGTTACTACTTTATTTTTAACACCATTATAATTATATCATATGTTACAAAACTTAATAATAAAAGTAAAAGTTGTTAGATATAGATGAGAAAATAAAAAAAGTCTAAATTACATGTTTAATATTATCATAAACTCATATAAAATCTGTACAGATTATACATGATGCTTCATAACATGATTTTAGTCGACAAAGAGATTTCGACCCCAAACGAAAAGAGAGGTATCTTGCATTTAAATAAGCAATGTTCCTTCTTTGTCTTTATTTGTAGAATATATATTTTTAAACTTAGTTTTGCGACACCTGTTATTGAAAAACGAATTTTTTATATTAGTGCAGTAATGAAAATACTGAGAAATTCGGAAGTTAACAAGAGTTTTTACAGTGCTCTAAATATTCTAAAATTATGAATTTACAAAAATACTTCTCTGGTTCAAGTATTACATTAAATCTTCATTTTACGTAAATACATCAATTTGCTATGACGAGCGAAGGAAACTTTTTATTTCTCCAAATGATTAAGTCTTATATTTTTACCCATGTTTGCATCGTATTTGGCCAAATATATGGAACAGTTTGCCATTTACATAAAATATGCGTGGGCCTGTGCTGGTTCAACTTTGCATAGATTTATAATTACTTTAATACAAAACTGAAATAATTACGCATAGTTGATCATTCACATTCCATTAAAACTTAGTGCTTGAGACATTTTTGTTTGTTACATTGTATCCTGTTTAATAATTGTGTAACTAAATTTTCACTTTTGCATCTGCAAAAAATATAAGTATTTGAAATATTTTGGTTTAGTTTTTGGATGACTTTCTAATGATATAGATTAAATTAAAAAGAAAAAGAAAAATAAGTTCTGCTACTGAAAATGACGTTAAGTTTATTCGGGGGTATATCTGAAGTGTTAATTCTTTAATGACTCTGTTAGTTGCGCAAACTTTCAGCTATAAATGAAAAGGCATCAAAACAATAAAATGAACATCGATAAAGTGCTACAGGGAATCTTTTTCCCGCTTATATCTAAACCCCCTTTCAAATTTCGTGCACCGATTGACAACGCGTGCCTTGCGACTGCCTGCCTGCCTGCCTGCCTGCCTGAATACACCACAGTGGAACACGGGTGCAAATTCGGTCGTACGTGTCATCTAGACTCCACAGCAGATTTTGTTTCACTTTTATTTTTATGTTGTCTATGTCACTTATCTGATTTTTTCTTTGCATCGGCCAGCAATATACAAAATTTGAAAAGAGTTTCAATATGAGGGTTAAAAAAGATCTGTTGAACTTTCTTGTATATGTAAATTACTTGCGAAAAACTGGAATATGTTTACAGCGGGATGTATCAGGTGAGAGTAAAATACAGAAATTTGAAATTGCATTACTCACCAGTATGTGAGTACCTAAATCATCAACAGAGCAATGAAATATTGTACACATATACATTTTAGTAATCATAATTCAGTTTAAACATTACTTTTCTTTTTTGTAATAATGACATACAAAATAATGAGTTATGCATTTTTAGAGGATTAAATAATTCTTTTTCACAATTAGACATGTTGATTATTTAATTTTAACACTTTGAACAGTGTTTACAGAGTGGATAGAAAATTTGCTAGAAATCAGTGATTACATTATGTGAACATTTAGAGCTAATGTGGCAAAATTTAGCGATTTATTGCCCATAAATATTTTTTAAATGCGTGTTTTTATTACTGCGTATGTTTGCATCACTAGTTGTGAATTTTAACGATTCTTTCAAAGCATAAAATTAATCACTGCTCACATATGTTGATTATTTTAATCTGAATCATAAAAATCAAGAGTTTCTCAAGGGGCCTTAGATGTTTACGGTTAGTTGTGTTCATACTTAAAACAGAAGAAAATACTATAACAAGGATATGAAGCATATAATTAACTATCTGACTCTGTTTGGGGGGGGGGGGGTTAGAAATGAACCGGCAACGTTTTGCAAAATAGAAAACGATCGGCATCCTATGAAAGATATAGAGGGAACACAAAACATTGTTGTTAAAAACAGATTTATTCCTTAGAAAAGAGACATGTTCTCTGAAAATGGAATAGGCACACAATAGAAATGTCGATTAGAACTGAAGGCACATCTTTTTGTGTTCGTTGCAGCTACTTCTTTGACATGCCTATTTATTTGTGCATTTTTGTACGTTCAGCTAACTCCATTTTATTTTACTTTAAAACAAGAACTAAATTTACCCAATGACACTACTTATTGAGCTGTTTTAATTGCATTATCTGGCTAATTTAGCAGTGTAAAAAGTATTACAAAGCATTGTATCTTAATTCTATCAATGCTCTTTAAAATTTCTCTTTGAATGAAACAGATCTTTCGGCCTTTACTTGTCGGTGCTGATGGTGTAGTGGTAACCATACTTGCCTTCTAATCCGGACAGTATCGATGGATTTTTTCAGGCGTAAAAATCCTAAGTATGGCCTCCTTCGGAAGGGAAGTAAAGCCGTGGGTCCCGTGTCGTACATTAACGGCACGAAAAAGAATCTCAAGCGTGAAAGAAGAGGCCTCTGAGCAAAATTTGTCGGTCGTTTCACGCCCTGAATTGAATGGGACGCTGATGACCTGAGCTGTTAAAGAGCGTCCGTAAATAAATCATATCAACAAAATAGGCCTTTACTCTGTAACTAGTAAAAATAAAATATCGTCATCATCAATCATAAACTTCCGGTTATATTGACGTTTTCTAATTCAGCTCCATTACCTAAGACACTCTCCCATCGCCAATCTTGAATAGGAATGGTCGATGTTGTTTACGATCTAATGGGTGACGAGCAAACAGAGATGCAGAAATGGCCCACCCGCTTTAAAGTGTGCGGTACTTGTACCCCGGATTTTTAAACATTGCCCATGGAATGCAAATGTCGCACGATGGATGATTGGCCACAGAACGCCACAGCTGCTAATTATCGGATTAACTGACTGGATAATCATGGATTAAAGAGTTCAACAGGTCTTCATCAAAGCCCATGGTCTTCCTGAACGTGTCAAATCGCTCACGTCCTCAGTACCATTTTCTTGCATGTTTTCTCCAATGACATTCTCCTCATTAGATTTCTCTTCTTCTGCTCATAAATGGCGCAAACTTTCTTCAAAACTGCTACAATTCAAGGCGTATTTATGACACAACGCTCCAAATAACAAATAACAGATGACAAACAGTGGCATTTCCTAACAAAGCAGTGTTGTGATGACGAACATAAACGCTATAAACTTATTCATTAACCAAATACATTGCTTTTTCTTCACTTTCAGGACATTATAGTTTTATTGTAGATTTTGTTACATTTGATGCAATCCCAGCCAGGTCGATGAATTTTTTCGGGTATGGTTTCCTTCGGAAAAGAAATGAAGCCCTGGTTACCGTGTCGTAGATTTATGGCACGTAAGAGAACCTCAAGTCAGAAAGAAGAGGCACCTGAGCAAAATTTATCGGCCGTTTCATGCCGTAAGTTGAATGGAACGCTTATGACCTGAGATGTTAAAGAGCGTCCGTAAATAAATTACATTTGCAACTATAGCAATAGAAGAAGACAGAATAGTACAGGTATCTATGCTTAGGAAACGCAGTAACTACATTACTTACTACTTGATGAATCACACATGGTCTTGAATGAGGTGGGCTTAGCCTTGGTTCATCCATGGTATTTGACATTGACTATCATGGCGCATGCACACATCAGATGTAACTAGGGAATATATTATGGAGATGTGGAAATGCAGTCGTCTCCTTAATATTGCTCATAAATTTGAAGATTGGGTTCAGCATTGGATTGCCCTATTCCAAGAGAAGGCGAGGAGGGTATGAAAGCAAAACCTAATCAGGTCGACACGGAAAATTAACAATATTGGAACGCAATGAGTCTTTCTCTGCAACTCCCTAAAGGTGTTAAAAGTGATCGCTGTTTCTCTAAATTGTGGCATTTACCATCTTTTGAACACGACACGGAATCCACGGCTTTACTTACCCGATGAGAACTGTTGCATACAATTATGTGGTTATATACAGGATGTTTCATTTATATTTCTCACCTACCTTTAAAACGTTTTTGAAACAATTTTTCATTTGACGCATCGGAAAAAATTTTATTTTGGGTGAGCATATAAATCTGTATATATTCTGAGTAGATGAGCACCCGTTCTTTTGACATCGCTTTGCGTCAGAACGCATCCACGTCTGGGAGTTTAACATTTTGAGATTATTTTAGGACTGCAGGTGTGAATTTATTGCAGATGCATTCTGAAGAATGCGTCCATGTCCTGAAGGAGTGCATGGTTTCCAATTTATTCTGTTGTCAAATTCATGCGCGAATACTGCATCATCAAACGAGTTAACTGGATGACTAAGACGTAGATGATAAACCATCCGGAGGTAGAAAGACGATACAGAATGTCCCGCAGAATTCCGTTGCCTAACCCAAGCGAGTGATAGTGCAATGTAGGATCGGTGATAGGGGTAAACTAGACGCCGCAGGCCCAACAGACTTAAAATTGGAATTAAACGAGGTCATATGATAATAATGATTATTGAATTTCGTTTTGATTAAATAAAGTAACCAATTTTGTGTTTTGTTTCGTTTTCTATTACCGTGATTTATCTTTCTCTATTTCATATTAAGCTTAATTCTTACATTATTTACTTTTCTATTTAGAAGAGTAATTTATAAGTAAAATATTTTCTCTCATAATTTGTATCGATTCTAATTTCCTAGTGCATATAAGGATATTTTATTATAAAAGTAGTTATTTTTATATTATAATGTAAGAACTGGCCTTATTCTTTTACGATACTGCGTATTTTGCGTCCCTCTTTTAATAATTCATTTTTTCCCCCTAGTAAGCTGGATTTCTAGATTTAGAAAAAAATAATCAAAATTTGCTAATATAATTAAGTTTATTTTCGGCGGGGAAATTAAGAGTTAGGTATTTTTATGCTCCATATATGAATCAAAATGCAATGTATTCTTTCTCAAACGTCTCTGAGTTTACCCATATTTCTATATCTCTCTCTTTCTCTCCCCATGCTCTTACAAACAAAACACACTACTGCCAGATGATCTCTCAGCAAGACTGGAATATTTAACGTTCAAAGGAACGTTTTCTTTGTTGTAGAAAAAAATTTTTCCGCGTTTGTACACATGTGAAGCGGTGTAATTCCATTCCATGCAAGGCCTCATCAATTCCATTCAGCAAAAGGGTTCGCTTATCGTAAATCATGTACGGCAATGCATATCAATCGGATTTTTATCATGCGACAGGTGCTTGCAAGTATATCGCTTAAGCTACGCAATAACTGACATGCACGTCGGTAACGGCCACTGACCCAAGCTGCTCGTAGTTGATTAGTGTAGGAGTAAACCTTCCTTGCATTTACTCTCTGCGCTTGAAACTGCAAGGCAGTGACGTCTGGCCAGCTGGAATCCAGTCTTCCCGCAGAAACAAGCGGTTTCTCGTCGACCCTGACATTGAGATGATACTGGGCTTTAGTAGGCCAGTGTCTCCTTTCCACTCGGAGGACATTGCTCCATGCGGTCTTGGTGCAGTCCGGTTTTGTTTGTGTGAAGTGACTGGTGTCTTGTTGCAAGAGCCTACCCGCTACTTTGGATTAGTGAAGTGGATGAATGAGTAAACGAGAAGTCTATTTAGAGATTGAAACCACGTTCTTGTGTGTGTGCTCTTACTTGAACAATCTACAGCATGTTTGGTAAGTCAGTGACTTTGACATAGTTTTATTCATTTCCAAATATCTTACTCTATTGTGCCTCATTTTTGAGGTCGGAATTTTTATAACTATTCTTTAATATTTGATGCTTGCTAAAAATTTTTTTCTCTGTCACGTCAAGTTTTATAGCTTTCATTTTTAAAATATATTTCAGATATTAATTTAACAGTAATTATACAAGCAGAAAAGAATAAAACACTAAGAGAAAGTCACACTTGTAATCGCTATATTTCGAACTACTAGAGTTCTTCTATGGCAAGAAGACACACATACACACACACACACACACACACACACACACACACACACACACAATGAAAGTATGCTAATATATATAAAGCAAATTAAACTTAATAAGCAAAGTTAAAAGCAACACCAGAGGTGCAAACAATATATAAGAAAAATAAAAATAAAGTAACACTATTAACAATGCAACAAATTAACAGTAATTATGATAGTAGAACAGGAAAAAACACTTAAGAAAAAGTCACACTCGAGATCGCTATATTTCGAACTCGTGGAGTTCTTCTATGGCAAGAAGACAAGTGACGGTGATAAAAGAAATATTGATTATCGAAGGTAACGTTATGCATGGAAACAGATGAAACTAGAAATGAGAGTGTGGCGGGAGGGGAAATAAAAATTAATACGTAAGATTTGAACCAGGTGGTATACGCGATCTCAAGTGTGACTTTTTCTTAGTGTTTTATTCTGTTCTACTATCATAATTACTGTTAATTTGTTGCATTGTTAATAGTGTTACTTTATTTTTATTTTTCTTATATATTGTTTGCACCTCTGGTATTGCTTTTAACTTTACTTATTAAGTTTAATTTGCTTTTGCGTGTTTTGTTTTTGACTTCTTTACTATTTATCTATTATTCTTTTAATTTTATTTCCTGCTTTCTCTGTGTTTTCTAATACTTTTTATTGTTTATTACATCTTATACCATGACATCTATCCAAGGTAATGTTATGAACTTTTGGTTCAACAAATGTTAGTACCATTCTAAGCAATTAGCTAAATATACAGGGCATGTTGGTTTTCTTTCTTATTGTGCTATTACTGGTGTTCGTCCTAACGGAATATTAATTTAATTGGCATTGTCCGCTATAGCTCCTAGCACTCGTAGCCAATTCCACTTATTTAGGCACCATATCTCCCAGCAATTTCTACGGATGATCTTCAATAATTGTCAATATTTGCACCAATTTCTTTGTCTAAATTAATTAGTTTTATTAAAATTATTTTGGTATGTTCTCCTAAATATATTTACAATATTTAAGAGCAGGTATTCCTATTCAGTTTACCGCGTCTTTCTTCCAAAACTTTTCCCCGCCACTCTTAGCATCAGTTCCTGACTTGACTTCTATTTTCAATTTACCTCGTCCATCTAAATTTTACTCCGGTATTTCATACCAGCATCCCAAGAGCAAATGTACCCCTTGTACTTCTCCTACTATTAATAGTGTTGTTGTTAATTTATCTTCTATTTCACTTTCTGATGCTGATACATTGCTTTTGCAAAAAGGATTATCTTTTGCCCAACTCCCAAATTTAATCGCCTTAAATTTGTTCCCGATGGCGTTAAATTTTGCCGTAATTGAAGATGGCGTTCCTATTGGCATACTAAATCTTCTCAGCCTACTTCAAATGTTACTCCTTGCCTTCTCAAGTTTCGTCCTCCCTCCAAACTTGAACCTCCTTCTTTACCTTCTAGCCATCCTTTAGAAATGTTTATTAACCGGTTTTAACTTCGATTAGTGATTCCAAATTTCTAGATAAGATCACCCCGAAAGATAACCTAACTTTGCGTGAGAAATCAGCACTTAAAAGGTTATCTAATAATCCTGATATTATTATTGTTCCAGCTGATAAAGGGTCCTCAGTAGTACTACAGGACATTTCTTCTTACAATGCTGAAGCTTACCGACAGCTTGAAGATGTCACTTATTATAATCTATTGTCTTCCGACCCTACAGTCAGGTTTAATGAAGAAATAACATCTTTTATTGCATCTTCTGGTACTGCTGAAGGACTTAGTTCCCAAGATATCACTCTACTTACTCCTCATGTCCCTCGTACTCCCACCATATATTTTGTTCCTAAAATTCATAAAAAGAACTGTCCAGGCAGCCCGATGGTAGCCAGCTACGATTCCCCCACTGAACGTATTTCCGCTCTAGTAGATTGTTGGTTACAGCCATTTGTTACGTCTAGGCCATCCTCTAATATACTTCTGGCCACTATCGATGTGACGTCACTCTATACTAACATTCCCCATCAGGGAGGATTAGCTCCTGTTAGACATTTCTTGAACTCTCGAGCATCTCCTCACACACCCAATCCACAGATTTCATTTGTCTCTTGCTTATCTGGTTCTCACTCGCAATGCGTTTAGTTTTGATAATAAACATTATCTACAAATTAAAGGTACTGCGATGGGCTCCAGAATGCACCGTCTTATGCCAATCTTTTTTGACTCGCTTAGAGGAGTTTCTTAAGTTAGAACCTTTGGTACCATTATTATGGCTGAGATATATTGATGATATATTCGTGCTTTGAACTCATGGCTCAGAATCTCTCGATCAGTTAGTTCCTTACTAATCTTAACTCCAAAGTTTCAGTTAAGTTCACTTCTTCTGTCTCTCCCAATGCTGCTACGTTCCTAGATATTGATATTTCTTTATGTAATGGCTCTTTCCTTACGTCTGTGCACTTTAAGCCTACCAATTTACAACAGTATCTTCATTTTGATAGCTGTCATCCCTTGCATATCAAAAGATCTATTCCTTTTTCTCTTTCAATTCGTGTTCATCGTCGTTGTAACAACTTTTCATCTCTTGACAAATATATTAAAAACCTAGCTCAAAAGTTCCAAGACCAAAATTATCCTTCCTCTCTTTTAAAATCCGTATAATCCCAGCGCACAAAACTTTCCAATGCAAACCTAAAACTTCTAACAAAAACTGCATTAACCTTGTTACTACTTACGTGCTAGGAATTGAAAGCATCTGACCTATTTTGAAAGAATGCCACGATACTTTGTTAATGCATCGATCTTTAAATGCTTTTTCTAAATTTGTACCCCGCGTTACTTTTAGAACAGCCCCTAACCTTAAAAGTATATTTCGCCGAAACCTATCTCCTCGAATTTACCATGTCCTTTGCTGGTTCATATCCTTGCCAACGTCGTAAATGTAAAACCTGTGCGCTAATTATGCCTTGCCATTCATTCCACAGTCCTAATTTATCCAGCGAATTTAACATTTCTTTATTTACTACTTGTTCTTCCAAGAACGTCGTTTATATGTTATCTTGTAAACTTTGCAAAGCATTTTATATTGGTTTTAACTTCATCTGTTGTTTCGCTACGTATGAACAATCATAAACGTTCTGTTAAAACCAAGTCTCCCTTGCCGGTTGCCCAACATGCCTGTAAGGATTTTGATGATGCTTTTAATGTAACACTTATTGATATGTTACCTACACAATGCTCTGAAAGTTTACTCAGAGATAGAGAAATAGCAGCTATATTTTTACATAAAGCGCGTATACCACCTGGTTTAAATCTTACCTATTAATTTTTATTCCCCCCCACACTCATTCCTAGTTTCATCTTTTTCCATGCATAACGTTACCTTCGATACTCAATATTTACTTTTATCACCGTCACTTATCTTCTTGCCGTAGAAGGACTCCACGAGTCCGAAATATAGCGATTTCAAGTGTGACTTTTTCTTAGTGTTTTATCCTGTTCTACTATCATAATTACTGTTAATTTATATATATATATATATATATAAATGAACAGTAATTATAAAAGCAGAAAAGGATAAAACAGAGAAAGTCGCACTCGTTATCGCTGTATTTCGAACTACTAGAGTTCTTCTATGGTAAGAACACACACACACACACACACACACACACACACACACACACATATATATATATACTTTCATAATATATATATATATTATGAAAGTATGCTGATTATGTTTCAAAATGACTTACAGTCGCATGAAGTGTATATGGTACATGAACACTTTATTGTTGAAAAACGAGGTTTCTGAAGAAATTTGTGTATATTTTGCATATGGAACATATCTCCAAGGGCTTCAGCAATAATCTACAAATGTTATATCCCAACAACTCCGATATATCTCTCTTCCATCAGAAAGTAAAACCGTGGATCTCGTGTCATAGATTTACAACACATAAAAGAACTTCAAGCCTGAAAGAAGAGCCCTCTGAGCAAAAATTTTCGGTCGTTTCACGCCCTGAATTGAATGGGACGCTGATGACATGAGATGTTAAAGGGCTTCCGTAAATAAATCAATCAAATCAAAAAATCTGTTCCATCATTCTAAAATCTATATGAAAGCGCTCACCTTTGATCCTCGCAGTTTTCAGAAAAATAAATGTTAATGGGAGCTAGGGAAGTCTATATGGGCATGTGTGCACCAAGAACCTGCAAGTACCGCAGGAGTTTCTAAATAGCATATTCGTTCGTACTGGAGCGTATGTGTTTGTCCAAAGTTCTTGATAATCGAACTTCAATTCGAGCCAGGTGTTTTTCTCATTTTCCCTCATACTCTCATTGAATTTAACATCTTTCATAAATACCTAAGCAGAGGGCCGTATAAATACACCTTTTCCCCTTCCTCTTCCTCTCCCTTTTTTTTTTTTTTTTTTTTTTTCCTTCTTCGCCTTTTGATTTTTACGTTCTGAAAAACCCATCAACCTTGAGTCTATGAGGCAAGTAAAGGTCTGAACCACAAACAAAGGTTTTAAAAGAACTCTTTCTTCCATATTAACTGTATTTGTGGACTATATCATATATTTAATGTACATCCGATGTGAATGTAAGTTTGCTTTGTGACATTGAACATCATAGTTTCATACGTGTTAAATGATTTATTTCATAGTGTGTGCCCATGTTCTAAAAATTGAGATAGAGCATCCTGATTGGATGAACAAATTTATTTTTTGATTTCAGCATGCACTAAATATAAAATGTCGCATATTAAATTGTTGACCGCAGAAAAGAAAAGTTCAGTGTTAGTGGAGAAAGCCGTTGAGAGCAGAGAGAGGAATTTGTAATGAATTGATGGCATTGAGACAATTCTTCACTTGTTACATAGTCTAAGAATAAAAATTCGGTAGAAGTGTTTTAATTTATGGTTTACATCAAGGGTTTCTTTAGATCTCATGGATCAACTTTGAAAACATCTCACCGTGCATTCCATTTTAATTTTAAAAATAAAAATCTATCTGCTCCCTTTTATGTGATGTTGTATTCAAACCCTTCCACCACTTGTTGCACAGTAAATCAAATTACAAATAGTGTATTTCTCTTTGGGTTAAAGTTTAACATCCAATTGTCTTCAACGAACGGAAACTCTGTTTTTTGTGTGTCTCTTCCACAACAAGAAACATTCTTTTCATAGACAATGTAAATAAACACACCTGTATAGCCAAATCCATCAGAACTCGCAGCTGTTATCAATTAGCCATTTTATGGGTCATTCGACTGTGCAAGGACAAACATTTTGTGGATATCAGTTTCTTTTCTGTGGTATCACAGTAGTAAAAATAAAATTAAAAAAAATCCAGTTTAACTTTAAGGTAGCTCCCCGACATTTCCCTGTAATAGGTATTGAGGAAAACCTGGAGAAAACATTTATCAGGAAGGACGATACTGGTGGGATTCGAACTGCAAACCTCTTATTAAGAGTTTGTGCTTAGGCGACCTCTGTCACTCATGTTGGTCGTATAGTTTTTTTTTTATCTATACGTTTGAAAGCTTACAAAAAAGAAGTAAACAATCGGAGAAAACCCCAAGGAATCGAAGATCGGCCTCAAAAAGGAACGGTCAGTAAGACTTTTACGGAGGACAAAGAACATACCGTTAGCTATTATAAAACCCCCTAAGACATTACGACATTAATAATATTGTAAAAAACCAAAAATCCAAATTTGAGATAGGTCTCACGCTACATTGAATACTTCGCCATTAGAAATGCTATTGAAATAGAAGCACGATATCTGTATGTCCTTGAACAGGCAATCGCTATTGTATTAAACTTCCTGCATTCGGCAAAAGACATGGTATGTATACTGTGTTATGCTATGACGAAAAACACTTCATAGTTGACTGTCTAATTTCACTTCCATTACACTAGTTATGCTAAGAAAAAGAGGGGAGTAACTATTTTTATATTGGCATTATAATAGGTGACGTGAAGATTCGTATTTTGTATTAAAAGTGTAAATACTTTCCGTTCCATTTATTTAACAGGCTTTATACAAGACTTTGCAGTAATGCCACGTGCAATATACAAAAGAAAATTGTGTTGTACATAAGGTTTATTATATTTTTTCTCCTTGCCTATCTTTATGAAGTGGCTTGTTTAAGATGGTGTACTCCAAAACTCGTGTTGTCCTTACTTTTTAATGAGTTAGTGAAATTGTGACTTTCTTGGTTAGACATGATGTGGAAAATTTGCTATAAAATCAGTTTATTTCTGGGAAAATCTCTAACGTATTTTCTTGAATTCTTGCCTTTGCCACAGAATTAGTCATTCCACAACATGCCGTACATTGTGCCCATAAGGTAACGTTGCTTTTTTTATGCCTTTAATTCTAAGTTTTTCTTAATCTATGTACATGCACTTTTATGCAGTGAGTGCAAAATATATAATTTAGTATTTGTAGCTGACAGTTGATGGCAAAAAGGGTTACTTTGTTTACAAATTAATATTAGGTAGTATTATATTATTAGATAAATGTTAAAACATAACAATATGTGGAATATATTTTTGTGAAAATAGTGCATCTTTCATGAGCAGATCTGCAAGTTTTACTTTGTAATCAAATCACAGTGGTATGACTTTCAGATTTAGAAACTTGCGAATGGGTGGTGTATAGCCATTTTATTAAGACGTTTATTGCTGTCGCAATTAAGTTGAACAAGATACATTTACACTAAAACATTTGAGCGTGGAAAAACTGTTAAAAAAAGTTGAAAATAAAGAAAATTGAAAGGAAAATAATAATGGAAAAGGTAAATAATTTTTTTTTTTCGCACATGTCGCTCGGTGTTCCATAACGCATACCCGAGTGTGCGTTTAAAAGCACAAAAGTCAATAGCTCGCTTGCAGTTGCCCGGTCTCTGACGTAGCTTCGCATGAAATATTGTATGCATAGCCGAGTGTGTCAGCAAGTCATTTTATTTGAAGATAGTTGCTTACTAATGCCAGCAGTGAAATATAATGTACAGGAACGTATTCTTTTACACGATACGTACATTAAAACAAAATCTTGTAGTGAACAAAAAGAAAATGTTTGCAAAAATTTGCTGATGTACCAGTTCCAACGATCAGCCCCTTAAAACGACTAGTAGAGAAAATAAATAAAAGCTAATGAAAGGCGTTGTGGTATCTCAGAAGAAAAATTAAATGAGTTAGGTGCTAGATTAGGACATATACAAAGAAGTTTTTCAGACATTTGTCGCAGGAAAAAACAGCTACAAGACTTCTTAAATTAAAACCATGCAAAAATTTTGTAGTACAGAGAATTACAACAGAGTGATCACGCCAACAGTTGGATCTTCAATATAACGGGGTGAACTTTATCTGAAATTATTTTTTTGCGCCGACGGAGGTTGGTTTTATCTCCATTTGCAAGCAAGAGTAACAACCCGTGGTTTTTATACTGACATTTCACCTTGAGATTACGCGCGCACGGCCGATGCTGTTGATGTTTGCGAGCAAGAGGCCGCGGGAGTGACACGTATAATGTAATCAACAATGGTTTTAAATTTCTCCCTCAAAATTAAAATTGATATATTTATAATTAAATTTATTTTAAATAGATTGGTCCTCATACTGGCAAGTTTTGAAATGAAAGCCCTGTATGGTTCAGATAATAATTTTTTTGTATGCTTAAGTATCACTTAAGCATACAAATAAGGAACAGAGATAATCAGGAAATAAATAACGATGCTACTTTCCAGATGTAGTTCGCTATGGTATGGTGTGGTTTCAAAGTGTTCTGCTTTCGGCTCATTGTAGAGTGAGCACATTTATTTTGTTTTATGCAAGAATATTTTATTAACTTGAAATCGAACATGTCTGCGCATAAATTTTGCTAAAGGCTCAGCGAAGAGTATAAAATCAATACTGTGCACAGCATGTAGTGATGGAAGTATTAAATACTAAATACTTGGCGTGCACGATCATTTAAACCAAAACGTCCCAGTGTGCAGGTATACCATCCACAAAGAATTCAAAGCTTTTTTTTGATCCGCTTTGGGACTAGAGTTCCAATTTTTAAGAAGGATGTGCCAACCAAATGCAAAATCTTTAGTAGTGTGGGTTGATTATTGGAATCATTTATCGGAATAAAAGTAATGTTTATTATAAACACGAAAGAAACATGGATAACTGTAGTTCTGAAACTATCGTTGATTTTGAAATTCTGAATCAGGTTACATGCTGCTGCTGAGACCATTAATGTCTTCTCGTAGTGGTCGGCCTGATGATCGGTCTGAAATGCGACACTTCAGCCTGTTATGATGTAGCTTAACCGAACGCCATTAATCGCGAAAATGTGCTGTTCTCCATTTTGTGATTAAGGTGTCGGAATCTGACTTTACATTTTTCCAAGTGTCATGCCTACTCTCAGGGTCTTTGATATAAGTGGAGTAAATTGTGTAATTATGGCGGAAACGAGTTAATCAGAGCCGTAAGTCACCCGGCATTCACTTTTTTAAGGAGAGGGAAAGCTCCGAAAAATAAGAGGTGCGATCCATAAGTTTCCGGCCTGACATAAAAGCCCATGATGCTGCAATGTTCATGTTATCTGATACTGGCATCTTTCAGGAGAGTAAACACAATACTTTCTTTCGGCCACCCATTCATTTGCTTGGAGAAGTTCATTTAAGTTCTTAAGCATAACATAGCGTGATGTTCAAAATGGAATACAGAGCAGTGATAAAATGTTTAACTAAAGAAGGAACTGTTAGCAACTCCTTGACCATAGATAACCTCTAATAGCCTCAACGACGAATATGGGGAAGCTACCATTTCATATTCCGCTGTGAAGGGGTGGTCAAAATTATTTCGTTTGAGCAGAAAGAGCCCTAAAGAGGACCCATTTGACGGTATGCCTGTGGATGTGTTGACATGAGAAAACATCTCTCTTGTTGAATAGGAAGTTCTGAGTGACATAAGAAGTAGCTGCAAGTTTAGGGCATTTCGAAACAACTTCATGATCACCTGCATGTGCATAAGATCAGGGCAAGATGGGTTCCCCGAATTCTTTCAACAGCTCAAATGCAAGGAATGTTGTCAGAAGTTTTGGACCCTTTACCTTGGTAACGAAGGAGCAGCATTGGAAATCATGGTCACCATGACGCTATTTCAAAAAAGAGAATACATGTAATGGCGGAGGAAGTGTGAAGCACGCGTAAACACAAGTGGCTTCAAGGATTTGGATCATCCACCGTACAGCCCAGGCCTTGTCCCCAGCGACAATCACCTGTTTTCAAAGGCGGAGAATCACGAAAGATAATGGGTTGAAAGAAACTTTTCTCAGGATTTTGCATGTAAAGCTTCAGAATATTTTTAGGAAATTTGAAATATTAATCCAAAGATATGAGAAATGCATTGAAGTAAAGGGAGATAACGTTAAAAATGATACATGTATTTTTACTCTATCACTACGTAGTACAGTAGGCTGGAAACTTATGCACCGAACCTCAACGATACTTGAACCAATCAGAATTAGAACATTCGTTCTTGAGGTTGGTAGCCTAGCGTTAACCTACCCAAATGAGCTACGAAAATGGCCGAGAGCTTCGCAGTTCTACAGTCGCATGATATAATTAAGACCCGGCGAAATATTTGAGTATTCTAGTAGCAAAACTTGTTTCATATTTGCATTGTAAAGTATATTTCAATATTCCTTCATAGCTGTTCACCATCGTTTAAAATAGAACATCTTCCATTTCAAACCTTATCACCTACATCAAGGTTACAAATTATCTTATCCTT